>CATIWC010001529.1:0-472601 GCA_948472305.1 Vicia faba | reverse complement strand
TCTACTGAATTATATTCACCACCACCATCAGTTCTTAACTTTTTCAATTTGCAGTCACTTTGTTTCTCAGCATGCAACTTGAACTTCTTGAACTGTGTGAATACCTCACTCTTCCTTTCAATGAGGTAAATCCACATATGTCTGGTGAATTAATCAATGAAAGCAAGGAAATACTTGTTACCTCCATTGAACTTTACTTCGAAAGGTCCACACAATCTGAATGAACCAACTCCAGTTTTTTCCTTGACCTTATAGGCAAATCACGTTTGAATGCCTTCCTTGTCTGCTTAACTTTGCAGAATTCTTCACATATCTGCTTTGGTTCCTTCACATACGACAACCCAAGCACCATTTTCTTCTGGTTGAGCATACATAAACTTTTGAAGTTTAGATGTCCATACATGTGATGCCATAGCCAGTTCTTATCTTCTTCTGCAGTTGAAGCAAGACATTTGTCATCTGATGTTTTGAGTTTGACTTTGAAGGTTTTGTTCTCCTCCAATGGTGCTTTCATGATTAGCCTCCCATCATCCCTATATACCTTCATCTGATTATTCTCCAACTTCATGTTGAAGCCTTTTGCAAGTAATTGACCTACACTTATCAAGTTACTTGTCATTGAAGGTACATACAAAACTTCAGTGATAGTAGCCTTTCGACCAACCTTCCTGATAATCGAAATGTCTCCTTTACCACCTGATTTGATATGCCTGCCATCTGCCAACTTTATCACCTTTTCGACTGACTCATATAACTTGATAAACCAGATTTTATTGCCAGTCATGTGGTTGCTACATCCTGAATCCAGATACCACATGTTGTTTTTCTCAGTGTTCGATTGAGTGTTCACCAGTAACAACATATCATCAGAATCACTACTTCCAGCTCGTGCATATTGAGCTTCATCACTATCTTTCGACCTTGTAGCTTTCTTGCTTCGAGAATCTCTAACATAGTGGCCAAAACCTTGACAATTGTAACATTGCACCCCTTTTGTGTCAACTTTCTTCTCAGAATACTTGTTGCCCACTCCTTTCGAATCAGTATTCTTGCTTGACTTCTCATCACCAGCAATATTCTTACGCTACTTCGATTTCTCTTTTCCAGCTTTCTTGCTGAATCTTGATTGCAATGCTTGTTCAGTTGTCTTCTCCCTTTGAGTTTCTTTGTTGCAACCTCATTTCATGAGCCTCTAAAGAAGCTTGAAGTTCTTCCAACTTCATCTCATATAGATTCTTGGCCTCTTCGATTGTTACAACAGAGTAAACAAAATCTGCAATTAGAGATCTTAATACCTTTTCTATCTTTTGCAGATCCGTTAGCGCTTCACCACACGCCTTCATCTGGTTTGTTAGCATCACCACTCTTGAGAAATATGCTGAAACAGATTCATCCTCTTTCATCTGCAGCATCTCATACTGCTTTCTCAGAGTTTGCAACTTCACCTTCTTCAGTTTCTCATCTCCACCATACAAAGACTTCAGCGTTTCCCAAGCTCCTTTTGCCGTTTCTCCTTCGATTATCTTCTCAAATACATCAAAATTCACACACAGGTGAATCAAGAACAACGCCTTGCCATCTTTCTTCCTCTGATCTTTGTGCGCAGCTTTCTGGGCTTCCGTAGCATCTTCCTCCAGTTGTGACATTCCATCATTCACGATTTCTACAACATCTTGAAATCTGAAAATAACCTTCATTTGGGCCACCCATCTTTGATAATTTTCACCTTTGAAAATCAGAAGATTTGTTGGAAATTGTGTTGAGGTTGTTGATCTGTTTGCCATTAGATTCTCTCTGAATCGCAAACAAGCTCTGATACCAATTTGTTGGAACAGGATTCAAGAAAGATGAAGATTGTGAAAAACAAGAAGAAGAAGAGAGAAGAAGAGAGAGAGAATGTTGAGTTGGTTAGTGTAACTAACTCTTAAAACTGAAACTGTTATTATTGTTACTACAGTAAATAGATTACAAAGTAATTGCCCTTTATATAACCAACATGTCCAGACCCAAATACAAGCTAAAGCCTAAATGACAACTATCAAGAATTAACCAATTAAAATTAGTATCTTTAATAATTACATTCGGTGATAGATTATCTCAATCTCATCCCTCATTAATCATTATTTTCTATGCTTTTCTCACTCAATTTTATTTGTTTATTATTCTTTTTCTCAATGATTTACATTCCTCTTCTAAGTTATTTCATAAAAAAAAAAGAATGAGAAACACTGTATCAAGGAAATGAGTAACAGTGCATATAATGATTTATATAAAAAATAATTTTAAAATGAATAATAGTCACTCTCAGAATAAAAGATAACAAATCTATTATATATCAGAATAAATAAGTAAAGGATACTATGTCTGAGCACAATAAACCTGAACAATTAATATGTTAGACATGAAGAAAAATATCACTTGAATAGATAATCCATGTGAATTGATTCAATAGCCGTATCCTTAGAGCACATCATGTATAACATTCCTATTGCATAAGCAAGTAAAGACAGCAGACCTGCATAAAGATAATGGTAATAAAAAGTATATAAATTAATACTCAAATAGCCTTTTTCAAATCTCTCTTACCCTCTCCAAATTATATATTTCTCTTAAACTTCTCTCAGATTATGTTCTCGGTTGTGGGTATACAACAATTAAAGAAATAAGGAGAGTTGAAGAGGTTTATTGAACAACTAAAAATTCAATGATTCTTTAAAAAGTTTTATCAATCAAAAATTTGCAGCAATCTCCATAAACCCTTTATAATTGCATCTGTTAAAAAAGCTCCTTAAATATAAACATATATAAATATATAAATTCTAAATCACGTTCTCTCTGCTAAAAAAGGTATTCTTTTAATGGTTTTTATTATTATTTGCATGGTTTAACATATGTAAAGATATGCGTAGATAGTAGTTCTCCCATACTGTTTGATTTTGGTTCTTTCTATTTGATTCCAAAATTAGTATTTTGTTTTTGTCTCTTTATGATAAATTTTAATTGTTTTTGTTATAACTATTTGTTTTAAATTCTACTTGCTATTTAGATTTGAACTGAAATTATTATGTCAACTGAGGGAAGAAATGAGGCCATTGATTGGTCTTGGGAGCTTCTTAGAGATAATAATTTAGTACATGAAGATAATGAAATAATAGATTATATGACCTTTCAAGAGCCACAACAGGGACCTTTGCCTCAAGCCAAATACATTGATGATTTGGTTCTATATGAAGGGAAGGTATTTAACAATGATGATGAGCCATACAACTTTTACGGTTGGTTTGCACGAAAAAATGGTTTTTCAATGAGACTTCATCATGTTTACAAATCCATTAAGAATCAGTCTGAGGATAATCCATTAGGTATTTATAAAAGAGAGTTTGTTTGTCATCGTGCTGGTACAATGAACCCACAAAAAGATAATGAAGTGGAAGCAATTGCAATGGAATTACCAAACACAAAACATGCATTTTGTATATGGCATATACTTGAAAAGTTATCAACTTGGTTTTCTTTTCCATTGGGGTCGAGATATAATGATTTTAAATATGAGTTTCATCGATTATACCATCTAGGATGTGCTGATGATTTCGAGAGAGAATGGAAATTTATGGTTACATAGTTTGGTCTTAGCAAGGACAACCATATTAACTTGCTTTATCTGCATCGTCAATTTTGGGCACTTGCTTATATGAAGGACTTCTTTTTTGCTAGAATGACAACAACTGGACGTTCAGAATCTATAAATTCCTATATAAAAAGATTCTTGGGTGCCAAAACGACTGACAGATTTCATAAATCAAGTTAGTTTATACTAATTGAGTTAATTTATCTTTCTCCAATATCTTGTTGATCTATTTGTTTTAATATAGTCACATTTAATATATTTTTGTGTAGGTTGGAGCTGCTGTCAAAATTATAAATCAAGCCAGAGAAGAATCAAGAATGCGCCAAAAGTACCCTAATCCTCGTATTAGAACATGTTTTCCAATTGAGGAACATGCTGCATCTATACTCACACATTATTCTTTTAGGTTACTCCAACAAGAGATTGAGTTATCTACAAAATATGTAGCAACTGAAACTAACAACAACCTATACATTGTGAGGCATCATACCAATAACTGAAGGAGGCCGCATTGTAAGTTGGATAGAAAACAACGAATCAATCCATTGTTCTTGCAAGGAATTTGAGTTTTCTAGAATATTATGCAGACATGCTATTCGAGTGCTTGTGATGAAAAATTATTTTTGCCTCCCTTCAAAGTATCTTCCTCTTCATTAGAGACAAGAAAGTTTATTGGTCCCAAAATCTAATCACCTAATTAGTTGCGAGGATAGCTCTGCTGTTAAGTTTCATTCAATAATTCAATGTCTAGAAGTTGAATCCTTAAAGACAAAAGAGCGAGAACAAGCTGCAGTTAGAGAGTTAGAAAAAGTCATTCAAGTGATTAAAAGCATGCCTGAAATTCGAGAAATGTTTGTGGATTCAGATTCTGCTGTTCCAAATAATGATGAATTAAATGTTGAAAATCCTTTAAGTTCGAAAACAAAAGGTGGACCAAAAGGATCAAGGCCAAAAGGAGGAGTTGAAATTGCAAAGAAACGTCGTCGTTGTCAAATAAGGATTATATTATTCACTTAATAAATTATACAAAATAAAAATACATACTATAATTATTTATATATAATTTTAATTGGGCTTAGACTAACACAATTTGGATTATATTTAAATATTAAATCTAATGTAATCTATTTTAATATTTCAACAACGAAATTGTCCAAATAAAAGGAAGAATATAGTATTACCATCTCAATCTCCTAATAAGTAAGCTGAGTTGGGAGAGAAAAAATTATTATGTCTCTATTTCTAATTTGAGGTATGAGAAAGTCATCTTATTAGAGCACGAGTTGGCAAAGTTACAAAGTTATTTTGTGTTGGACATTGATTGTAACTTTCTAATTTGCTCATAGATGTAATTGATGATACATTAAAAAAATTCAAGAGGAGTTTATCTTGTTGATGTCAACTCACATTTGTAGACTTTTGATCTTGTAGATGTTAGGATTTGTTTCTACTGTGTAGTCTTTCAACAATTATTAATGATATGGATTAATATTAAAATGTTCTGCATCATTATTTATACAGTGGTGTTAAGGTTGTAAAAGCATGACTTTCATGTCCATACAGTTTAAATTCTCCATTGAGTTGGCATGCTATTTTCATATAAATACTACTAGTATCTCCTAACTTGCGCAAGTTATTGGT
This sequence comes from Vicia faba, assembly GCA_948472305.1. Classification (NCBI taxonomy): domain Eukaryota; kingdom Viridiplantae; phylum Streptophyta; class Magnoliopsida; order Fabales; family Fabaceae; genus Vicia; species Vicia faba. Next base: position 467,332 of record CATIWC010001529.1, on the reverse strand, counting down.
CTTTCCACAATTCACTTTATTTTTCTTAATTGTTCAACCAATTGAATCAAAATTATATCAGATTAAAATGTTCAACCAATTGAATCAAAATTAAATAAGAAAAAAATTGTTGAACCAATTAAAGTAACAAAATATACTCATTAAATTTATAAATGCTCAATTAAATCACCACAGTGTAAGCTCCCTTAAAAACAATACAAGAGACACCAATATCGCATCAGGGAAGCAAGAACCAGTAACAGAAATCCTTTTTCTTCTCTGCCCAATAGAACCCCATTAGTACATAGCCATCTTTAACATTTATTTTTTAATTATTGAATATACTTTGAACAATCATAGCAATATCCACTAGAAGATTATATGTGAAAAATATACCATTTTGAAAAACATAAAAACAAAATTGATTCAAGTTGGAAAGAAAGGAACGAAGAGAACGGTGAAAAGATTTTATTAGAATCTCAATAGAAAGAAAACAATATGAGATGAATGAAAGAGAACGTGAAAGTTGGATAGAAACAAGAAAGGGAAAGAGAGAGAATTGAATAGTCACAAAATAATTAAAAGAAAAAAATATTAATTTAAGATGTAAATTACATTTGTGTCCCTTATTTTTTACTTAAAAAAAATAAAAAGTGGGATTTTTTGTCCAAATGAAAATGTGTTAATTGTTAAAATAGATTTTCATAAAAATGAGTTGCTCTATTGTAGCAAACCCGTATATAGGAGAGAAATCAATTTGTAAAAGAAAAAAATAATTAAAAGAAAAAAATATTAATTTAAGATGTAAATTACATTTGTGTCCCTTATTTTTTACTTAAAAAAAATAAAAAGTGGGATTTTTTGTCCAAATGAAAATGTGTTAATTGTTAAAATAGATTTTCATAAAAATGAGTTGCTCTATTGTAGCAAACCCCGTATATAGGAGAGAAATCAATTTGTAAAATCGAGTCAATTTCAACTCAAATTTTAAAACATTATTAGAACTTAACAACACAGTCTTTTAAAAATAAAAACTTAACTAAAAGATCACCGTATTCATTTATAAATATATTAAAATTTATTCAGAATTCGTGGATTCGTCTACTACTTAGTTTTTGAGAATCATATTAAAATTTGGGTTAAATTTAACTTAACAAGACAATCTTAAGAAAAAGTCTAAAAAAACTAACTTGTAAAGTGATCATTGTTAGAAATAATTCATATTTAGAAGTTAGAGTTACTCATAAATTGTTGTTAGAGTCAAAGGTAGTAGCTTCAGAAGGTGTTACTTAGAAGGTGTAAGCTTCTGAGACTATTAAGTATGAAACATTAATTAGATGTTTTTCTAGAAGCCACTCTTAGCTATTTGTTTAGCTATTAAGCATATTTTTATTAGAGTCTACATGCACTACTAAAAAAAAGGTATTTAATAACGGTTGGAAAAGATATATACTCATGCAAATCCTGACGTTATTATGTAAAGTGTTGTTGTAAATGTGTTACTTACAATTACGATAATGAGACCGTTGTAGTATACTGAAAAGCGTGTGAGATATGACAACGGTTAATTATCTCAGTTGTTGTTATAGACCTAAAGGTCCTAGGTTCAATTCTTAGCAGTGACAGTTTGGAATTTATATTATTCTGATAAGCATTCAAAATATACAACAATGATTAGTTGTTTTAAATAAAGAATTATCTGCTTTTAAAAATGTTCCCATATTTTAACATGTATATATTTTAACCATATCACAGAATTAAAAGAAACCTATAGTTTTGTTAACCGTGCTTAAAGAGCATAAACAACAACCAACATTGTGCATCAAAAGCCAAAAATAATATTTACATCAAACACAAAATATGTTATTTCTCAATCGTATCTTACTAGAATCAACAATACACCAATTTGTTAATTTGAATATCAAAACTTGTATACATCAATGACACAATTCCATTATGTATACATTATTACATCAAACTACACGTAAGAAGGAATATCAAAAAAAAGAAAAAGAAATTTGAAAAGACAAAGAGATGTAATTATTTAAGAGCTCGATGTAAGCAATCAGAAGATCTTTCTAACTTCCAAATGAGCAAACTTGACATGCTTTAAATCTTTTGGCTTTTAGACTTTCAAGGATCAGAAAAGAGGAAGAATCAGAAGAAATAATATAAAAGCATAATTCCTCTTTGAACTAAAACACAAAAAGAAATTCATCCAAAAAAATTAGAGAAGAAGAAGAATCAAAAGTAGTACTTCTGTTGAAGCTTTCAACACTACTGAGAGAACAGGAGCTGTTATGGTTGTACAAGCTGCTCTTGTGCAAAACCTTCCTCAAAATCATGAAATTGAAAGAGGTTGCGCTTGTGCAACAAAACTTTTGAGACCCAAGAGAGCTCTCAAGAAGAGTGTTTACAGTGGTTTTTGGTAAACAACCGCTGATCCTCCAAAAAGGAAAGCCCTTTTGGTTACTCGCGGGATCGATCAGATTGATCCTAGAACATATGCTAATTTTTATGCTGGTTTGATGTAAAAGTTAATGTCTAGGAAGAACACACGTTCGACCAGAGAGTTGGTGTTTGTGGTTTTGGAAAGCAAATAGAAATGCAGATAAAATGCAGAAAACGTAAACTTTACAAAAGAAGATCAAAGCAATGTAAAAGATTTGATTAATAGAAGGTGGTGTTTCCAACGTACATTCTATGTTATTCTTTCACACACAACGGGTACTTGAATAATATTGAGTGACTAGTACAGTATGTTGAACACCCGGAAAATCTGCACAAACTTCCTATCTTTATACTAAAATTATGTAACTGTCGAAGGGTTGCCTTGCTCTAGGATGAAGACAAGTGTCCTCTGCATGCCCCTCGACCTCTATCTTCCTAACATGTCGCTTTTCCTTAATTGCTAGGCAAACTGCATTTCCCTCCCTTCTTCAAATTCAAATATCCTTCGTCTTTGATGCTGACACGAGAGTTGTTCTTCTAGTCGAAGGTCACAGGACCTTTTCAGTCGAAGGCTTGATGGCGATGTCTGGTCGAAGACCAATTTATAACTCAGATATTTCTCTAAGTTTTTCCATCCGCCGAAGCATATTGCAGCTTGGCTTCATTTTCTCTATTTTTGGCCCATAAGGCCAATTTATCATTGGTGTCGAATTTAAGAGCCAACAAATTTCCCCCTAAGAATGTCTATTTCGACGTCGAGAGGAATAGTCATTCTTTGATATTCCTGTTCGACACCTATCTCCTTTTTGTTCTCAAAGGCTTAACGTGTAATTTTCGCTTTCCAACAGCTGCCGCACTTAAAATCATCATTACTCTTTCCCAAGACGTCGTTTTAATCAGCCGTTACCATGCTTCCATGATGGCCATTACTCCTAGAACCTAGGCAAGCATGTCAAACATTCTCCATCACCTGTACGATAACTGCTTCACTGCTTGCCATGTGCCCCACTACGTCTATAGCATTAAATAACCTTACTTCTCCCTGAGCACTATAAATAGCCTTGAACTCTTTCTTTTGTAACTTTCACAATACTTAGCATTCTTCATCTCTTCTACAGAAAAGTACCTTATACCTTAGTGACTTTATTATCTTAGTTTCTCACCAACTTATAACAATGACCTTCCTTCCTAATGCTCCAAACAACCCTAAGCCCAAGAATGTTTTTGACGTACAGCGTCAACCGGAGATTTTTCCCACAAGTTCTCCTCCTACTTCGATTGAGGAGCTAAGGTTCGTCTCTGAATCTATGACCAAAGAAAGGCGCGAAGCGTACAACTCCTCATCCCCACCAGGTATTCTGGGGATATATATGCCATGTCTGGCCCTTTGTCTGCATGCATAGAAAATCCCACAAAAATAGTGCTTTCTTCCCGACTCACCCTAGGATTAAGCCTATAGGCTGTGCAAAGAAACCCAGGAATGATCCTGAGGATGCAACCCCATCCAATCAACAACATGCTCAGACGAAGGAAGATATTAATCTTCAGTTCATGAATAAAGGGAATAAGATCTTTCGATCGTGCCCTAGCCTCTCTTCAGAATATTCAGACTGGCTGAAAAAATGGAGAAGGTACAAACCCCAATCTGGAAAGAAATGGGGATCTATGACCTGGTGATGCTGTCGAGACAGGGTTATCTTACTGTCCTCTCATGTTAGTGTCTTCTTTATACTTCTGGGACAATACCCATTTCACGTTTCATCTTCCTTGTGGAATGGTAACCCCGACCCTTTTTGATATAGCAGCAATTACCGGTCTTCGACCGGCTGGTGATTACTTTGACCCAGAAGATTTATCTGAGGATTCCATTGGGTTTTCAGCCACGAAGCCCACATATACCACATTTATCAATCATTTTCATGATAAATCTTGCAACACTGTGTCGGAGGTGGAACATATAGCCTTCTTAGCTATGTGGCTATCTCGCTTCGTCTTCTGTACTAAGTCACTTCAAGTGACTAAGAAGATGCTTACGCTTGCAACACTGCTTCACCATGGTTACCCTCTCTATTTGGCTGAATTGATCTTGGACAACCTGTATGAGTCCATCAGCAATGGTGTGACTCAACTCAAAGTCATTGAAGACAGGGCAAGCTTGCTCCTTTCTGCCCCCTTTTGGCTTCTTCAACTCTGGCTCAACACCACTTTCGAATCTTTTCTTCCTCAAAAGAATAAGATAAATGAAGAGGCCCCAGAAATTTTGAATATGAGGGTCGAAGGTACCAGGTTAGTCTTGTTGACTCCGACTGATGAGGGTCAGCAATTTTAAAAAGCCTTCACCAGCTTTGTGATGATGTTTGCAGAGCGTCAAAATTTTTTTCCGACCATGGCCCCCTTCGCCAGTCGAAAAGTTGGTCCAGAATGGTTCACTCGACCATTTCCTTCGGCTGATAAGGAAGACATAGAAGACGAATATGTGGCTATTTAGGAGTCGTTTCTTCGACCCAGAATCATGCCGCTGAGATTCAAGATTTCAAAGAATCAACTGAGTTTGATTGTCTACCAACCAAATCTTGTCTCTCGATAATTCAGTATTGTTCAGTCACTTCCGTCTCCCATCTACTCTCGAGAGAAATTGCTATTGTTTTATAACGCATATTACTCAGAGGATGCTGCTACCAAGCACATTGGTAGGTACATTGGTCGGACCGTACTAACTATGTTCGACTTTAATCTTAATTTTATGTGTTCGCCCATTTTTGAGGGGTGGTGGAGGCAATATTACAACAAAGAATTCTTCGACGAGAAGGATTTTGCTAACCACCTTTGCGAGGTATTCAAGCTAGTCTTTGACAAAATCAAGAAAGGTAATATTTTTTCCCCTTTGTCTCTTTATCTTAGATTCAATCATTCGACATCCAACTTATATTTGTTTCTTGTATAGCTGTCAAGAGGACCAACACCAAAAAGGCTGTTGAGAGCACCAAAGGGGGAGAGACTCCTGTGTACCCTTCACCAAATGTACTCACTTTCTGCTATACCTTTCTCCTTCACTATTTCCTGGTATAGATGTTGATTCCTCCGACTCTTATTTTTCTGGGTGTTCAAAGAACCACTCCCAAGAAACGAAAAGTTCAGGAGATTGAAATCTCTAGTGATGAAGAAGAGGAATCTCCTCCTGTTCCTCTTAAGAGACAAAATTTAAAGAAACCAGCTCCTATACCTGAGCCTCGCCCAAAGACAAAAATCAAGATTGCAACTACCAAATTGAGGCATCCTTCTGTAATCATCAAAGAGCCCACTGAGCAAGAGGTAGCCCCTAGGCTGAATAATCCTAGTGAGAGTGACAACTCAAGTCCCGGCGCCGAAATTCCTCCTCAGATATTTACTTCGACAGACTCTGCTTATTTCTTGAACTAGCCCTTTTTTCCATAATAATTCTGAGAATAAAATTTTTTAATCTTCAGGATACTGCTGGCACTTCTAAATAGGCTCCTATTCCTGTCGAAGGATCTGTCACTTTGTTAAATAGTGATGGAGATCCTACTTATAGGTCTTCTTCACCAAAAGGCTATTTTGTGAGCTCATCTAGTGAGGTGAACCCAACTTTTGAGCATCAACATGAGACCATAGAAGAAACAAATGAAGAAGGTCCTATAAAAGCACTGGAAGAAATCAGGGCTCCACTAAATGATGTACAGGAAGGTGAAGAGGAGGAGGCTACTGATGCCATAGTTGGAACAGAGAGGGAAGGTATGTTGGAGGGGGAGAATCAAAATGAAGAAATTCCAGAGGCTGATGACAGAGAAAACTCTACCGAGGGGGCCCAAAATCCTGTAAATACTGAAGTTGCCCAGGTTCAAACATAGGTAGTGAATGTGGCTTCTGCTATTAGCGAGAGAGCCACTTCGACAGGGTCTCGCACCAAAGAATATTTGGCCTTGTTGAAACAGAAAAATCCTATGGGTTATTTGACTACCATTCTTGAGGGTCGAGAAAGTTCTTCTGATCACAGTGTTTCGACTGCGTCTGGAAAGTCTACCTCAACATCACCTCTTGATGAGGCGCTTCAGAAGGTTAAGGCGCAAATTTTCAAAAGGGATTTAATGCTAACCATGGAGGGAGAACCTACTGCTCCCTCCTTCCTGAAGACCACTTTGAGGGTTGTCGATCTCCTTGTTGCTTCTCCAGATATAGCTAGCGTTATTTTGGATATTGTCTCTGCTAATATAATCGAGAATTGGATGCATGTACTAAATATAACTTTACTTTGTTATTTACTTTTTGTTTTTCGACTTAATATGAATTTTGAAAAAATAACTATATTGTTATATTTATGTATTATAGGTATTTGATGACCCAAAAGAATTAACACCAGATGATTTGTATGATTTGCGACTTCGTTGGGAAAAATATTTCTTTGAGTTACATGAAAATTAAGTTTATCTTGGTGAATTTTATAGAATTGTATAAGTTGTGGTTTTTGCACAATACATATGGTTTTTGCACGTGTATTGAGTTTCTTGATTTTTTTTGCTGATGTTAATTGTTATTATTTACTGTCAGGCAATGTGATTTTGGTGTTGTCTACCGAAGATTTTATATTGGTAATTCAAGTTTGGAAACTTAGAAATAGTTAAATATTTTTGTATATTTTGTGAATAATATGTAATTGTAAGTTTTGAAAAAGACTTATAATTAGTTGAATATTGTTGTATATTTTGTGAAGAATTTGTAATTGTAAGTTTGTTGTGAGTTTGTTTGTTGTAATACAATACAAGTTTGCAATACAATTGTTCAATTTGTAAGTTTGTTGTGAAAAATATGAAAACATCGACCTAGATGTGATATATGTGATGTTGGAAAGCTATGAAATCTATATAGCGACATAAATATAGTCTGTGTGATATTGGAAAAATATGAAAAAATGGGTACAAATTATATTTGTACAGGGAAATATCCAGAAAATAAATAATCTATTCCAAAAAAATTTCATACATTTTACATCGGTTATTACTCAAAACTGATGTAAAAACTTTCAAAAAAGGGACTTTTTACATCGGTTGGGAGTAATAACCGATGTAAAAAGTTGCGTCACTGGGGACTTTTTACATCGGGTATTACTTCCAACCGATGTAAAAAATTGGATCAATTTTTTTAAAAAATGTGCATAATAACTGTTTCTTACATCGGTTCTTATATTATAACCAATGTAAAAAAGGAACTTTTTACATCGGGTATTACTTCCAACCGATGTAAAAAATTGGATCAATTTTTTAAAAAATGTGCATAATAAATGTTTCTTACATCGGTTCTTATATTATAACCGATGTAAAAAAGGGACTTTTTACATCGGTCCCAGAACCAATGTAAAAAGTACCTGATTTACTATATCGCCTGACTTTACATCGGACCCAGAACTGATGTAAAAAGTCAGTTTCACTCAATATAAAAAGTGATTTCTGCACTAGTGATATATATATATATATATATATATATATATATATATATATATATATATATATATATATATATATATATATATATATATATATATATATGAAAGTGAGCCATAAAAGCCCATGTTACAAATACAAGAAATTGGAAAATGACACAATTAGTACTGAAAACATAGAGTAAAACAACCGAACATACTCATAAAGATCACTCTTTTTAGATGGATTGAAAGACATAAAGTTTTTTTTTTGTGTTATTGTTCTTTTAACACTAATTTTAAATAAATTATTTTTATATTCTTTTAATCTATCTCACATATTAATATATTGTTGTTGTTTTTACCTCTTGCCAATGTTGAATAGTAAAAAAACAAAGTTATATTTTGAAAAAAAATTTCAATGTTGTGAGTCAATTAAAACATTTTATAATATATTATTTTCTTCGGTTGACAATATTGAGAAATTTATTTCTAATCATATTGTAATTTTTTTGTTTCACAAAACTAAATCTTAAAAATTTTGTTTAGAATATAGTCCTTTATTTGATTATTGCACTACACAAAAAAAATTAGGTGAATGGTAAAATATTGAAAAAGGAAACAATACATGTTATTCTTAATTTTCGTACATTCATAATTTTTTTGCCATAGAAGTAATCTATTACTTCGGTGCAATAAAAAATCGAGGGGAAAAGTCTTTATTTTAATTTATTATTTATTTAAAAAAATTCTTTTACCTCAGCTTTTTGACTAAATCGAAGGGTAAAATAAGCGAATTTACTAATTTTCTTTGTCGCCCGTAAACAAATCTTATCTGTCTATTTATGGATTATCAACGCTCAAAATATTTATCCACAAGAAATATTATTGATCTGCATGAAACTGTCAAGAAAGTCATTCAGAACGCTAATGTGACATTACATATTTCAATCACAAACACCATTATAAAAAGTACCTTTCGTAATGGTAGAAAATTTTATTTCACCACAGCTAAATGATTCACCGTGGTAGAATCTATTCTATTAGGCGCTTCCTTTTATTTTTATTTTTGAGCCTACTTTTCACCATGGTTGGAACTTCCAACTGTGGTGAAAAGTGACGCATGGTCATGAGTTCGAATCTTCTTGTTGTTGTGCTGCATTATTTATATTTTATTAAAATACATACAACAACGGTTATTTAATACAACTGTTGTTGTATGTAGCGCATGGTCATGAGTTCGAGTCTTGTTGTTGTTGTTCTACTGCTGCGTTTTTTATATTTTATTAAAATACTTACAAAAATAGTTGTTTAATACAATTGTTGTTGCATGTAGCGTGTTTATTGATTTTCTTCATCGCCCTTAAACAAATCTTGACCATCTATTTAGTGATTATCAATGCTTAAGACACTATCATTAGTGATCCGCGTGAAACCTAAAACTTAACAAACTTCCACCTTAGACGAACTTCATCTTCTACCTCTAAACGTCATATTTCATTTACGAAACATTATTTCTGAATTAAATAAAGTTCAAAAATATTATTTCTACCATAAGAAAAACTCGAAGATATCATTTCTTTCATTAGCAAATTTCAAAACTCCATCATCTATTCTCCAATATAAATGAGACAAGGAAAGTATAAATTCAAGTTAACAATGTTAGTTTTTGTTGTCCTTGTTGTTATTTTTGTTGTTATTGTTGTTGTTGTTAGTATTATTGTTGTTTTGTTGTTGTTTTGCTATTGTTCTTATTTTTATTATTATTGTTGTTATTGTCGTTGTTGTCTTGTTCTTCTTCTTATTGTTGTTATTGTTGGTCTTGTTCTTGTTCTTGTTCTTGTTCTTGTTCTTGTTCTTGTTCTTGTTCTTGTTCTTCTTCTTGTTTTTTTTGTTCTTGTTGTTATCCTTGGTGTTCTTGGTGTTGTTGTACTAGTTATTCTTGTTGCTGTTGTTGTTCTACTATTTTTTATTTTATTAATAGACATACAACAAAGATTGTTTAAGTTGTATGTTGTTAATGATTTTATTTTTATTGATATATGTTTTATGTTGTTTAAGGTATGTTGTTGTTGTTGATAAAAGTTGTTGTTCTACAGTTTTTTATTTATTAAAAGACATATAACAATGTTTGATAAAAGTTGTATGTGTTGATGATTTTGTTTTTGTTCATATATGTTGTATGTTGTTTAAGGTATGTTGTTGTTGTTGATAAAAGTCGTATATTGTTAATAATTTTGTTTTTGTTGATATATATTGTATGTTATATAAGGTATGTTGTTGTTGATAAAATTATATATTGTTGATGATTTTGTTCTTGTTGATATATGTAGTATTGTAAGTGTTTGTTGGCGGTAATTTTGGTAAAATAATGACTTGATAATATTTTGCTAAATGTCTTAACATTTGAAGCAAACTGTTTTGAATGATTTCAAAGCAGATGTCTTGACATCTGCCTCCTGAGCTGAACGCAACTACATATCTGTTTAAGTTTTTTGTTTCCTATTTTTATACGCGCCATTATTCAGGATTTGTGACTCATACATAGGTTGCAAAAAATATGGAGGAATATTTTTCTATTTGCATTATCCTGATAGATTATATCTTGACATGTTTTCGTGGAAATATTCAAAAGATTGAAATATTTGTTTTTCAGCCCAAGCCCACTGCTGCACCTTTATAAAGTCCTGCATCCTTATTCGTAGCACTGCAACTTTTGAAGAAGAATATATTCCTTCTGTTTTTGAAGTCTAAGTCTTTTAATTGTAATACACTCTAGTATTGATTTAATACTTGAGTTGTTATTTGAGTTGTTAATTGTGGATCATTCATAAGCTTTTAAGTATTGAAGGATTGAAGTCTTTATAACTTAATAATTTTGTTGTTCTTCACTGTTAATGATTAAAGGAATTTAAGGAGGGCCTCATACCTAGGTGTGTCTTAGGTAGAAGTATAGCACGGGTAGTGATTAAGTGATTAAATATTAAACTGGTTGTTTACTGAGGATCTATGAATTGATACTATATATTTAGTGGACTTGTCCCTGACTTGGTAGCCCCCAGAGTAGGTGTCGTTGTACACCAAACTGGGTTAACAATCCCTTGCGTTTTTACTGTTTTTACTTTTGTTGCATTTTACATTGTCCTCAGATATTTTTGTCGTGACATCTCCTTCGACATCACATATCTGATACCAGCATTTCAAGTATGTTGTTAAGTTATATTCTTGTTGATAAAAGTCGTATGTTGTTGATGATTTTGTCGTTGTTTATAAAACTTGTATGTTATTTAAGTTATGTCGTTGTTAATAAAAGTTAAATGTTGTTATTGATTTCGTTGTTGCTGTTGATAAAAGTTGTATGATGTTGATGATTTATTGTTGTTGATAAAATTTGAATGTTGTTGTCAAGGTAAGTTGTTCTTTAAGGTAAGTTATTGTGAATGTTGTATTGTTGATATTTTTGTTAAAGTGTGATGTAAATGTTTGTCTTATATTTGATGTTTTTGTAATTTTTAATGATATACCTTATACATTACAAATTTCTCTACGTTAAGCAAACATGTCCTAGAAGATGATTATATTATGTCATATGTGGTTTGAGTGTTTTACCAATTAATCACTAACTTAATAATCTTTCTAATTGAATTAGAAATTTACAAATATAAAATAATAACTTATGTTAAAAAAGCAACTTACGTTGATCAATTTTTTAAGAGATTTCTTCCTTTCATTCATTTTTTTATAAGCAACTTTGTATTAAACAACACAATGGGTGCTAACCCAATATAAAAAAACACATCAATGGAGGACAAACTCCAAAAAATAACAAGACAAAAGCTACATCCCTAACAAATCTAAAGGATTTACCAACCAAATGGTTTTCTCAACCTCTAAGCCTCTTCTAGCTAAAATCGAAAACCAATCTCAACCAAAAGACTTAACATGATTCAAAATGTCCCCAACAACCGACGACTTGTTATGAAACACAAGATTATTCCTAATCCACCAAATGCACCAAGAAACCAACAACCAGGAGAACATACAAAAAGAAGTGTGAACAATGCGAGAAAGTGAAGAACAAACCTGTTCCACCAGAAAAAGATCTGAACTGAAACCATCAAAAACCACCTCCTCACCACCCAACCATCTTAAAACATCCCTCCCACACCCGTTTTGTCACCCTACAATAAAAGAATAGATGATTCAAGTCTTATTCATGTTGATTGCACACGGGGAAAAAGGTGTAATGAATGTCCCGAATCACCCCTCTCCGAAAAAGCTCCTTTCGGGTCTGTAAACTATTGAGAATGAAATGTCAACCAAAAATCTTAACTTTACCTAGAGCTTTCTCCTTCCAAACATTGTTAAGCACCTGAAGTATATCATCCTCCAAAATAATCCCCATGAATTTCAGGTCATACAACCTACAATAATTATTTCTAATAGAAAAACTGTGAGAGTTCCGCCACCAAACAACTGAATCAACTACAACCTGAGAAGGTACAACGTTCACCACAAAAAATAATAAACCAAGTCAATCATCTCGCAACTCCCCTGTTACATCAAGAGATTATACACCAAAATCCCAAATCCACTCATCTTCTTCCCAGAAGCCCATATCTACTACCTTACCTTCCTTAGTTAAGCATCAATAAAAAAGAATAGGAAATAAGAACTTCAAAGGAGTAGTTCCTATCAAACAGTGATTCCAAAATTCAAACCAAAGATTTGATCCCAATTTGCAAGAAAAAGAGTTATTGAGCCAAAAATGACCATTCACCTTGAGCCTACAAACATCCCTCACATCTCTCCACCATAAAGAATACTTGTTCAATTTATTCGCCGGCGTCTTACCCTGAAAATTTCTAAGGACATCACCATACCTTAACTTTAACAAATCAGACAACACCGCCAAATTCTCATAGTGACATCTCCAACCCCATTTACTAACCAAGGCATAATTGAAAAGCTCCAAATTTCTAACCTCCAATCCACCATCCTCTTTGCTTAAACAAACTTTGTCCCAATTAACCCAACACATTTTTCTCTTGTCATCCCCTTTAATTACCCCACAAAAACTAATTTTGATTTTTGATAATTTCCTCCCACACAATTCTAGGTGTCTTAACATATAAATAGGAATGTTATTCAACAGAGTTAAGAAGGGTTACTTTACCACCAAGAGAAAGATTATTGCTATGCCAAGAGGAAAGTTTTTTACTAAGCTTCAAAATAATCAAACTCCAAATTTCTCTCCTTATATGATTAGAATCCACCAAAATACCAATGAACAAATAAAGGGGATATGATTTTGAAGAATTACTAGGATAAAGTTGCTTGGTTTAATCATGTTAGTCCTACAATTAATATATATCACTTTTGTTTTAGTCAAATTACTTGGCAATATTAGGCAAATTTTCACGTGTATCTTGTGTTTTCTTAAAAATGAAAGAAGTAATTCGGGGGTTGATGCTACTAATGAAAAAAGCAGACTAACTTGAAAGAGTCCGAATTTTGATTCTATATAGTAACTAGGTGACATAGTTTTTTATAGTGATTATTTGATGTCTAATTAACGGTGAATAATATTTAGAGATGATTTAGTGACGGTGCAATGTGAGTAAATCAATCTCAAATAAATGGGTCATATATATATATATATATATATATATATATATATATATATATATATATATATATATATATATATATATATATATATATATATATATATATATATATATATATATATATATATATATATATATATATATATATATATATATATATATATATATATAATCAATATTATTGTTGTTATTGTTCTTCTTCTTGTTGTTTTTGTTGTTCTTGTTGTTGTTTTTGGAGTTATAGTTATTGTCTAGTTGTTCTTGTTATTGTTCTAGATGTTCTTGATATTTTTGTTCTACTATTTTTTTAATTTTATTAAAAGACATATAACAATGGTTGTTTAATACAACTGTGGTTATTTAATACAATTATAGTTGTATGCAGCACACTTTCTAATTTATAACGGTCACACGCTCGTTGTGGTAACCAGCATACATACAATCACATGCTACCTAACAACGGACGTGCTAACAGTGACATTAATAAAAGAGGTACATCACAATTATATGATATTTATGCATGAAAAATGTTAATTCGTGATCTTATACTTCACATAACTAATTATATGATCTTTAGATTCATGTTAAAGAGAGTGAAGATGTTGGTAGGGGTAAGAATCCTGAAATTAGCAATATTTCCACACAAAAAAAGGTTGCTGCTAAGAAGACCGCGACTAAAAAAAAACCTACTTCCAAGTTTAGGTCGTTCCTTGGGACATTTTTAGAAATGTCTGATATTTCGGAAGGAAATACTCGTTTTCTACCTATGGAGTTTGGTATTTTTGATTTTGAATATTCCAAAACAATTGGTATGGAGGATTTTGATAAAGTTTTACAATATGCGCAATTAGGCCTCAGTGTTGTTAATACATACATAAGGTATATCCGATCTACTTTGTCTAATTAATTAATCAATTCATTTACTCATTTCAAATGTTAATGAGGTATTTTATTTAAGGTTTTTGTATGAAAAATTGATGCGCCCGAGTGGAATGGAGCAAAGATTCGCTTTCTTATCTCCTTTCAGTATCAATTTAGGGTTAATCATTCATAAACCAGATGAAGTCATGGCGTATGTACTCGAGCGCTTTATGGCCGACAAAGATATCGAAAAGTTGTTCTTTTTACCCCTTAATATCGACAACGGGTTAGATTTTCATTCTAAATTCATCTATTGTAAATTTTCATATTTTGACGTTATGTAGAAAGTTTTCATCTCACATTTGTTTAATCTTACAGTGAGCATTGGTTGCTGGTCGCGATTAATTCTATAAGAGAAGTTGTATATTATCTGGATTCTTTACGCAATGATCCATGTACATACCAAGATATGAAGAATATTGTTGATACGTAAGTGAGATTGTTCTAAATATTCGTGTGTATATTTATTTATTTATTTATTTATTTATGTGAGTTATTCTAAATATGCATTTATGTTTTATTGGCATTATACAAGTTTTTCGAGCACAAAGAGGTGTTCAAGTACCAAAGACTAAAGCCAACAACATTATATGGATTATAGTGGAGGTATATTAATTAATTATCACAATTTTGATTATATTAATAGTGATGATACTTGATAAATTTAGGCCTTATTCATATTTTCTTTTCATGTGTTGTGTCCTCGGCAGCGTAATGAAGTAGATTGCGGGTTTTACATGTTGAGGTTTATGAGAGAAATCCTTCTTTTAGATCGAATATAGATTCCATCTAATGTATGAATTTCTAACTTAGGAGTTATTTTAATATTTAACACATATTTCTCACATAATTAAATAGGTTAACTTAAACATACTATGTTATATTATTATGTAGTACTTTGATGAATTCAAGTGTGCTTATTACTCAAGTTCTCAGCTGAATAAACTTAAAGAGGATTGGTGTCAATACATTATTGAGACGAAAGTTATATAAGGTATATTGTAATCTTAATTTAATTGATGATAATTTTGAGTATATTCAAGTGTTGAAATTTTGTTGTTGTTTGTCATGTGGTAAATTATATATATTTTGTTTGTATCATGATATGAATTACGATATTTTGGTGTTGTTTCAGGTTATATGTGCATATGTAGAAGATAAAGATGAATAGATTTTGTAATGGTATATAATGGTGTTGTTTTGGTGTTGTTTTTTTTGTAAAAGTATATATGTACAAGAGTAATAGTATATATAAGTACATTGGTATTATTTTATTAGATTGAAGCTCTAATATTAGTGAAAATCTGGTGAAATTTATAATGGACACAAGTGCAAAATATGGTGAGAACCTGGTGCAAATATGGTTAAAATCTGTGCATATAAAATTGTATATATCAAACAGCGCTTTTTTTCTTTCAAAAAGGTTATATAAAAAATTTTGTTGACGTTAAACAACGCTTTAAAAAACGCGGTCTAAAGCCCCCTTTAGACAGCATTTTTACTGTAAAAGCGCTGCCTAAAGAGGCTCTTTTTTTAAAAAAAAATTTGTTTCAGAAAAACCGCTGGCTAAATGGGCCTTTAGCAGTGCTTTAAAAAAAGCGCAGCCTAAAGGGGGCTTTAGACAACATTTTAACATTAAAAGCGCTATCTAAAGGGTTTTTTTTTAAAAAAATTATTTCAGAAAAAGCGCTGGCTAAAGGGGGCCTTTAGCAGTGCTTTTTTTAAAAAGTTGCCTAAGGGGGGCATTAGACAACGCTTTAACATTAAAAGCGCTGCCTAAAGGGGCTTTTTTTAATTTTTGTTTTGTTTCAGAAAAAAGGCTGGCTAAAGGGGGTCTTTAGCAACGCTTTAAAAAAAGTGCTGCCTAAATGGGGCCTTTACCAACGCTTTAAAAGTAAAAGCGCTGGCTAAAGGGAGCCTTTAGCAATACTTTCAAAGTAAAAGGGCTGCCTAAAAGGGGGATTTAACAACGCTTTTACTTTTAACAAAGCGCTGTCTTTACCTACAGCAGCGCTGGAATAGACAGCGCTTTAAAACGCTGTCTAAAACTAAAAAAAGCATTGTTTAAAGTCTGGTTTGGCGTAGTGTGTGTTCTACAACTGTTATTATATATGTTTTCTGTAGCAATGGAACATTCAGAATATAAATATTGATAACGAAAACATTAAGATTGAAAAAAATGAAACTTAAAAGAAAAGTGAAAATATTCTTTGTGATGGATGGCAAGAATGAAAAATAGTAGGTTGAAGGTTTGTGTTCTTATCATAATCTCTTCTCTTTACCAGATAAACTAGTTTTTTTAATAACATTTATTATTTTTATATATCAGAATCAAATGAATGAGTAGTCATTGAAAAAATTGTATAAATAACAGATATTCAACAACTTCCAATATTTGTTCTTCTCCAATATTCACAAAGATGAAACAAAAGACTCTTCTAGATTTAACTCTTCCATAAAATTATATATATATATATATATATATATATATATATATATATATATATATATATATATATATTCACTTCGATTATTGTTAAAATTGATATGTAAAATTGTTTGTTTTTATATAAAATATAAAGTTACAGTTGTTGGAGTTCGAACTCATATGCAATAACTAAGGATACAAGTGCAAATTTTTTATAACGTTTTTCGTCATCTCGCATTTGAAATCGAGATAAAATCTCTTTTCTAACTAGGGTAAAATATATGTTTTTTTGTAATACTTGTTTTGAGATAACTTTGATTTTCTGTAACGTTTTGTAGTTTGTTGGCCCTTGGTGTTAGGGCGTGGGCTTTTCTCTTTGTATTTTAGGACGAGTACTCTTGTAATCAAGTTTAATTGCATTTGTTTATAGAAAATGAGTTACTAGTATGTAGTAAGAGTGATATTATTGTTTTTTAAATAAGTAAATATTATTTATAATAAAATTAAGCAAATATAATTCGAAAATTTTAGAATTTTTTCTTAATATAATACTATTATAATAATAGTTTTTTTAATGTTTTTCTTTATAAATATCAACAAATAGAATAATAAAAGTTAATGTTAAATATTTTATAAAAACACAAAGAAATAAAAATATATAAATGTTTATAGACAATAAAATTACATTATTTTTATGAAGTGAATTTTATTTAAGTACAAGAGTGAACACTTAACTTAGTCTACAAAATAATAATATCGAAACCATTTATATATCAATATGTCACAAAACTTCTTTTTATTATAGGATGCAAATAACAATTTATTGTAAAACAACGAAAAATATTTCAACAATAGGCACGAAATATCATTCCTTAGAAAATTATTCCCCTCCTGAACAACGCGCCATGTTTTAATATACTACCTCTGTTTTAAAATTATATTTTTAGACAGTTTTTTATCATTTTTGTTGAATGTCAATTACTACCTATGCAAAATGAAATTTCTAAATTTTTTGAAAAGCATACTCAAAATTGGATAAATACTACTATGAAAATCACATTTACCTAATTGAAAAAGAAATTTTATTTCGATCGAGTTTTGAGATAACACAGTGGTATAAAAAATGTACTGGAAAGATAATTTAGTTAATTTCTACGATTCATAATACTTATCTTTAATAGGGTCTTTTGACATTTTCAATATTTAGTATAAATATGTCATAATAGGCTATCAATATTGTACCCAACTTTATCTCTTCTATTTGATATACAACAGTAGTCTTGTTATCATTCTTGTTCATTCTTCTTCTCCCACTTCATTACCTTGCACCAACAAATTGGTATCTAGAGCACTTGGTTCTGTTTTTTCCTGGGAAACACGAGTGATTGTGAGTTGTGTGTTTGATTTTGGTTCATTGATTTTCTGTTGAAATCTTGAACAAAATCTGAAAATCTAAAAATCTGTGCAAGATTTAAGATGAGTAGAGACAGTAGTTTGAACACCAAACTCTCATTTTTAATGGCAAAAAATGAAACAAATGGATGATACAAATGCGTGTGTTGTTGGGTGCGTAAGATGTTCTAGATCTGGTTACAAATGGTTATGTACCAGTTGCAGCAGATGCAACTGAAGAACAGAAAACTGCTGAGAGGGTTATGAGGAAGAGGGACCAGAAAGCTCTGTTCTATATCTATCAACGTGTGGATGAAAGTGTGTTCGAGAAGATTGCTGATTCGACAACGTCAAAAGGGGCGTGAGATCTACTGGTGAGATGTTACGGTGGTGACAAATCAGTAAAGAAGGTGAAGCTTCAATCCAGGCGAAAGCAATATGAGAACTTGAACATGAAGAGCAGTGAGAAAGTTTCTGAATATATATCCAGAGTGATCCTGATCACTAACGAGATGAAGGCGTGTGGAGAAACTTTGTCTGAACAGGTAATCATAGAGAAGATTCTGAGGTCGCTTACTCCTCAGTTTGATTACATTGTTGTTTATATTGAACATTCTAAAGATCTGGAAACAATGAGAATAGAAGAATTGTAAAGCAGTTTAGAAGCACAAGAGTTACGTCTGTCTGAGAGAACATCTCAGAGGAAAGCTGAGCAAGCTCTGAAGGCTTCTTTTGTCAAGAAAGACCAGAAGCAGAATAAACATGGTGATAGATTCCAGAAATCAGAACCTCAACTTCTGATGATAAGAGATATCATAAAGGAAATGAGAGGTATGGAAAAAAGAAGGTTCAATGTTACTCTTGTAAACAATTTGGCCATTTTGCCAGAGATTGTAGGTCAAACAAGGAAAGGAAATCAGAAGAAGCGTATATGGCTAAGGGAAACTTTGATGATGAACCTGTGCTACTAATGGCTTCTGATTCTGATGAAAAATGCTCAGAAGATTGGTGGTATATGGAGACTGGTTGTTCAAATCACTAAACTGGAAACAAACAATGGCTGACAGACTTTGACTCCAGAAGGAGAATAAAGATCAGATGTGCTGACGATAAGTATATTAATACAGAAGGTATGGGAGATGTCAGAGTTAGAGTGAAGAATAGGAAAGACATTCTGATCAAAGACGTTTGGTATGTTCTTGGTATTAGAAGCAATCTGATGAGCGTGGGTCAGCTGATTGAGAAAGGTTTCTCAGTTGTTATGAAAAACAATCTCTTGACGTTGTATGATTACAATCAGAAGTTGATTATGAAGTCTGAACAAGGAAGCAACAGAACATTCAAGGTGAATATTGAAACAACTGAAGCAACGTGTCTTAGTGCAGAAGGCGCTGAAGGTGACAGTAAGTTGTGGCATAAGAGGTTGGGGAATTTGAACTATAGAAGCTTAGGGCATCTATGTTCTAAGAAGCTAGTACATGGTATTTTGAATATTGTGAAGCCTGAGAAGTCATGTGAGATATGCATGAAAGGAAAGCAACCCAGATTGCCATTTACATCAGAAGTAGCCCCCAGAGCGAAGCATGCTCTGGGAGTAGTACATTCTGATGTATGTGGACCATTTCCAGTACCTTCACTTGGAGGAAACAAATATTTTATGTCTTTTGTGGACGAGTTCACAAGAATGACATGGGTAACACTCATCAAGTTCAAGCATGGAGTGTTTACTGAGTTCCAGAAGTTCAAAGTGAAGGCTGAGAAGCAAAGTGGTCAGAAGTTGAAGATTCTGAGAACGGATGGTGGAGGTGAGTATAACTCTACAGAGTTCCAGAAGTTCTGTGAGGAGAATGGAATAGAACATGAGGTTACTGCTCCATATACTCCTCAGCACAACGGTCTTGCTGAAAGAAGAAACAGAACTTTGCTTGATATGACCAGAAGCATGCTGAAAGAAAAAAAGCTACCTTACGTGTTATAGGGAGAAGTTGTTGCCACATCAGCATATATTCTGAACAGGTGTCCAACGAAGAAGCTGAAGGAAGGTTTTCCTTTAGAAAAATGGACTGGAGATAAGCAGAGCGTCAATCATCTGAAGGTGTTTGGCTCTGTCTGTTACAAACACGTCCCAGAAGCTAGAAGACAAAAACTGAATGATAGAAGCAAAGTAATGTTGCTGGTGGGGTATCACAGTACATGTGCGTATAAGTTTTATTGTCCAGAAACTAATAAATTTGAAGTCAGCAGAGACGTTGTGGTGAAAGAGTCTGAAGCATGGGATTGGAATAAGTCTCAATCAGATTCTGGTGTAGTGCCAACACCAGAGTTAGCCTCTAAAGATATTTTAGAAAGTTCAGAAGATGAATCTGATTCTGAAGATGAGTCAGAAGAAGATTCTGACAATGGATCTGATTCTGATCCAAATACTGATGATGATCCAGAATCAGGTGGTGATCATAGTTCTGGAAGGGAAAAATCTGAAGGTGGTAACTCTGAAGGTAGTAGTTTTGGTGCAGATTCAGAACAAGCTCAAAGACCACAGAATCAGACAAAAAATAAGAAGGTTTGCAGATTTCGACATGTTGCAGGATAATGAAATTGATTCTGAAGAAGAAGTCGTTCAGTGTGCCATGTTAGTAGATTCTGAACCAGTGGGCATTGAAGAAGCTCTCAAGAAGAAAAAATGGTTGAATTCCATGAAAGAAGAACTTGAGGCAATAGAAAGGAACAAAACATGGAAATTGACTAAACTTCCAGATAAGAAAAAAGCCATCAACGTCAGATGGTTTTTTAAGTTGAAACTTAAGCCAGATGGTTCAATTGGCAAGCACAAAGCTAGAATAGTAGTTAGATGTTTTATTCATAAACCTGGGCTAGATTACTTTGAGGTGTTAACGCCTGTAGCTAAGCATAAAACAATCAGACTGGTGATTGCTTTAGCTACAAATAAAAATTGGCCTTTGATGCATCTGGATGTAAAGTCTGTATTTCTGAACGGTCCATTACAGAAAGAAGTTTATGTGTCACAACCTCCTGGATTTGTGAAAAAGAATCAGGAAGAGATGGTATACAAGTTGAATAAAGCTCTGTATGGACTGAAGCAAGCGCCCAGAGCTTGGAATCTAAAAATTGATTCCTTTTCAAAGAAGAAGAAGTTTTAGAAATATGAGATGGATTATGGCGTTTATGTGCAACACACTAATAACAACATGATTCTGGTGTGTGTCTATGTTGATGACATTTTGCTAACAGGAAGCTTCCTAGAAGATATAAAGAAGTTCTGATGAATGAGTTTGAGATGACAGATCTAGGAAATATGACATATTTCCTAGGGATGGAGATTCTGTACTCGAAGAAGGGTATCATTCTACATCAGTTGAAGTACGAACAAGAACTTCTGAAGAGACTTAAGCTGCAGAATTGTAAAGTTGTTGTGACACCATCAGAAACCAATCAATAATTGGATTCTGACTCTGATGGTGATTCTGTTGATACTACAATCTTCAAACAGTTGGTTGTTTCTCTAAGGTATTTGTGTAATACTAGACCTGATATTTATTATGCAGTTGAATTGGTTAGCAGATTCATGAGTAATCTAAAATGGTCTCATTTCTAAGCTGCTGTCAGAATTCTGAGATATATCAAAGGAACTCTGAAATATGGAGTGTTGTTTCCTTCTGAAAGAAAGACAGAACTAGAATTAATAAGTTATTCTGATTCTGACTGGTGTGGAGACATAGTGGACAAGAGAAATACTTCTGGATACTTGTTTAAATTTCTGGGAGGTCCCATTTCCTAGAGTTCCAAGAAACAGCCTGTCGTGGCTCTATCAACATGTGAAGCTGAGTATATCGCAGGTGCTGTAGCTGCTCGCCAAGCTGTTTGGCTTCTGAGTCTCCTGCATGATCTGAAGGTTGAAGTTCAGAAACCTCTGAAGCTGATGATTGATAATAAGTCTGCAATTTATCTTGCAAACAATCCAATACTACATGGAAGAATCAAGCACATTGAGACAAAGTATCATTTTCTCAAAAGTCGAGTGCAGAAAGGAGTGTTAGAAGTTCTGCACTGCAGCACTCAGAAATAGCTAGCGGATCTTCTGACGAAGGCAGTTAAGACAGATCAATTTCTTCGCTTGAGAGATGAAATTGGTGTAGTTAGCTTCTGATAGAATATCTAAATTAAGAGATGGTATTTGAAAGATAATTTAGTTAATATCTACAATTCCCAATACTTATCTTTAATAGGGCCTTTTGGCATTCAATATTTAGTATAAATATGCTATATTAGGCTATCAATATTGTATCCAACTTTATCTCCTCTATTTGATATACAAGAGTAGTCTTGTTATTATTCTTTTTCATTCTTCTTCTCCCACTTCATTACCTTGCACCAACAAAATATATTACTTTTTTTTCTTCAAACCACTATCAATGAAGTGAAAAGTGGTACTTCCAACCACATCATTTTTAAAACGGCGCGTTGAAACAAGAAATAAATTTTTCCTCATGGTTGGTATTACAATCGATATGAAAAATAATAAAATGTCTAACTTTTTATCTAAGTCGGAACATTTAACCGAGAGGATAGGTGTGAGGGGATCACTTTTTCTCTCCGTTGAGAGGTTCAACTGAAGTGAAATCCATTATTTTTTTTAGTAAGTAATTTGTGTTTAGTAGGATTCGAACATGAGACTTTGAGGGGGAAATCATTATTTTTTTAATTTTACATATTTTTCATTATAACATGTATTTTTATGAAATATTATTGAATTACATTCTATTTGATGTGCCTAATTATTTTTACCGTTACGATAGTTAGTTATTTTTATTTTATTGGTTGCTTGAGTTGCAAATTACCTCTTGTATATATATAGAAGCATCATCAATTAAAGAAGAGTTTAAGCCTATTATGTTTAATTCCAAATTCTCTCTCAGTTCCAAATATAACTTAAATAGCAATATTTGTATTACATCTTTTAACAAAACAGAAATAACACATTATTTGTGAACCAGAACTATATATTATCTACCAAAATGACACGTATCTTGTATCAAAAATATACATTGCAACTACTTTTCTTTTTGAAAGTGAATTATTGGAATCCATGACAAACTTACACACAAAATAAAAAATAAATACAAATTACCCATTGGCAATGTTGAAGCACAGGTGGTTAAATAAGAAACTAATTTGAAACCATCCATTACAACTAGTTATGTGTTTATTTGATCTTTTAACATTCATATAGAATCTTTATAGTTGCCATAAAATAATGTACGTAAACGCAATGCAAGCTTAAGCATGCAATGTTCCATTAATTAAAATAAGAAAAATCGTAAACTTAAGCAATGAAATACACCAACAACAATGTCATATAATCTTAACGGAAGTTGAATTCAATTGCAGAACAATATATTAGAAAAGCTAGTAATAAAATCCTAACTAACTCTCATACCTTCTAACTACCTTTGAGAAGCTTGATCAAACTATGTATATCAAGCTTCATGCATTGTAACTTTCAATGAACAATACATACAAGATCTCATGCAAAACATGTAATCATGATTTCATCACCTTCATCATCTTCAATGTTCATTCTCATTCTCTTGATGGTATCAATCGCCTAAGGGAGCAAATTCCTCTTGCAAAATCATCTTTGCTTTGTACGCGATCGTGCATCATTCATGTGTGTTAATCTTGAATCATCACAAGTGAGCTTCGAAAAAGCTTCCACGGAAGATCCAAATAGTGTGCTGTAAGAAACATAAGATGTGTACAAATTTTCGAAACAATAGTGCACACAAGCTTTGGCAACACAATTGCAGTAAAACTCTCCATCAAACTACAGAAGAACAACATTCTTCTATGGAATCAACTTGTTAAAGGTGTGTTTTTGTCACACAAACTGCACAAACTCATGGCTCATCCTCAGATCCCGCTTGTGTTCAAAATCGATAGTGAAAGGCTCTCAAAAATTGTATCTGAAGAGTATGAGGCATGGGTTGTTCAAGGTCAAGAACTCTTCACATGGTTATCATCTAACATTTTTGAATCAATTCTACCAAAGTTTCTTGTTCAAGGGCAAGCATGCATATGAGGTATAGAATAAAATTCACAAGCATTTTCACTCACAAATGAAGGCAAGAATTCACCAACTTTAAGTTGAGTTGAAAACCATCAACAAAGATAACAATTATATTTTAGAGTATGTTCTTCGCATTAGAGCAATTGTATATTTATTACTAGTTGTTGGTGATCCATTCTTCAAGGGTTACCTGAGAAATACAACCTTTTTATCATGATGATTTATCACTACAATAAAAATGCATTTTAGTTTTGATAAATTAGCGTCGGATCTGATTCTGATGCTATTAGCGTTGAATTTATTACATTAACTTAACTTTTAAATGTCTTTAACACTAGTGTCAGCCTAGGCTAACGCTACTATATTAATTGAGTCATTTAATGATTTATCTATTTATTTGTTTATTGCAGATGTAATGGCGGTTATAGCTAACGCAAATTTAATTCTATTGATACGAAAACTATAATGCAGTGTAGATGTAACAGCCCTAAAGTAAACTTTATATGTCGGAATTAACTATTTAATTAAAGTAAACTAATCTTCTTTGGTAGTTAGGGATCTATGAAGAAATGGTGGCTTAACCTTATAGTCCAATCTTTTATGCAGTTAGTCATATTTATGAAATATACCGTAACATTAACATTTGACCATTATATCAAACAATTTTAATGTCTATATGAAAGAAATTTTCACCATCCAAATAATCATTCCACTACATTAAAACTATTTATTTATTTATGTTTTGCACATACACATATATACTGGTCAGTCATGTTATATCATACTTTGTCTCAATGGTTTAACATTATAGTTTGATTCAATTAAATGGCTACTGATGTGTAGTTCTTACTTTTGTGTTAAATGGCCGACATTCAACGAGATACAGAAGCTTCTTAGCAAGACTAATGGCAAAGTTGTTTGGTGTTAAATTGTAATTCATAGTCGACTCGTTCAAAAACTATACTAATAGATTTAAACACAAACAATGATTCATTCAAAAAATACAAGATAGCATGATGTCGCAAGTTTGATATCAGATTCCAGGTTGCAAAATAAGATTTAAGATAGCCGGATGTCTCAAGTTCGGTACTGGTTGGACTACAAAAAATGTATTTCTATTGTTTTTCTATTTTTATCTATGATAGCATTTTTGGTAAAGAGCTATCATATGCTCAAAACCATTTTTTTCTTAAGTTTCTGCCTATAATAACGTTTTTTTTTTATAAATTACTATTTTAAATCCTGTCAATTTTTTAATCTATAATAACTTATAATAACACTCTACACAAAAACGCTATTACAGGTCTTGGAGTAATATATTTAATAGCACTTTATAAATAAGTGTTATCAAATGCGCTATTATAATTCAAAAATGTATTTAAGCTTAAAAATTTAAAACTTGAGAAATTGATTAATGAAAAACAACAGAAAAAACGCACAAGAAAACTCATTGAGAACTACTATCATAAAATAAAAGCATCTGTCCATTTTGATAACAAGTATTTTTTTCTGGTTAAAATGAATACAACACCATGAATAACAAGTCTTAAATTACAATTATAATACCTTGGTGATAACAAAAACTATGTATAACGGTTTAATCCATTCAGTCGTAGTTGTGATCATAATACAACACCATGAATTGAAGATATTGCAATGTGTAGTTGCAATCACCAACAACAACATGTAAGTAATTAATAGAAACTTTGAGTAAAAACTTTAGATGTCAGAGAATTGGAACTTGGAGCTTTAAAAACATGATCATGAAGTCAATTTTTTCAACCCTTTCCTTTAATATTTAGTTTTAAAAAGTTTATGAACAATTATAAAAATGTCTGTGTTACAAACAAGATACTCTATCTGTCACAGAATGAGTTTCTTTTTAATCATTTCACACAAAACAAAATGACCATACTAATTTCTTTTAATAAGAAAATGATAATAAATGAACTACGAAAAATAATAATTTATTAAAATTATTTGATTAAGGACAAATATGTTTATAGCTATTAAGTGGATATTGTCTGGAATAATAATTTAAAAAATGTGATTTGTGAATTTGACTTTTAAACAGTTTTGAAGTATATTCAAAAATGTGTGCCTTGTACTCATCCTTATGTATAGCTGGTGAATTATACAATTTCTTATTTATAAAGAGTGATAATTTATCCTCTTTCACACCTTATACAAAAAAAATGTTAGTATTGATTGACTTGTTAAATTAAAAGTCTCACTTGTTCAGAAACTGAGAGTATTTTCTATTTGTCTCTCCTTTAATCAATATTTGTTTGACAAACACTGAGAATTCAATTCTCAAGAGTTTAATTCTTTGTTGTTTTCTTTTTTTTTTCATTGATATATATATATATATATATATATATATATATATATATATATATATATATATATATATATATATATATATATATATATATATATATATATATATATATATATATATATATATATATATAAAGTGTATACACTGCTATAAAAATGCCCTTTCAGTACAATTGAAAAAGGATATAATCGCGGTTGATCAACCATTATAACGTAGAGTGTGGTAGTATGTGCCCGCTTTACCACCACGGATTGGTAATCGTAGTAAAAATTCAGTAGTACGTTACATACTTCTACGGTTGTGAAAAATAACTATAGTAAAATATAGAGGTCAGGGGTTCGATATCCAACATCATAATTTTGAGAGATTTCTCAATATTTCACCATGGTTGAAAGTAACAACTGTAGTGAAAGACTTGGCGTACGATATTTTACTACAATTATAATTAGCAATTGTTCTGATATGTTCAGTTGAATTTATTATAATTTATGTGGAATCTTTTTAAAGAACAAGTTACACTAGTTAATTTTTTTTGAGCTTTCTACAACTTATTATTCGTATCTTGCTCTTTGAATATTAGATTTTGATTTAATACTTGTAGTTCTTCAATCAACTCTTCATTTTTAATAGTTCATTCTGTAATGTATTAGTTTGCAGAATGAACTAGTAAAAAAATGAAGTGTTGATTGAAGAACTACAAGTATTAAACCAAATTATAGTAGTCAAAGAGCGAGATACGGACAACGGGCTGAAGAAAACCCGTAAAAAATTTATTACTGTATTTTTTTTGTAACATAACTTAATTTTTCATATTATTATTTTCTAATTCAAATCATTTATCAACATGCATAACAAAAATATCAACATACTTCAATAAAAAATATATAAATAAAAATAAAGTTTATGAACAAAACAAAATTGTTTATCAACTAACAATACAAAGAACAACATTTATCTACAAAATCATATACTAGCATTAACATAAACACAACACATTTATCAAACATACCTCAACAACAACATTTATCAACATATTTATCAAAAATATCAATATACTTATCAAAAATATCAACATACTTCAACAAAAAATATGTAAACTAAATCATACATTTATAAACAAAATAAAACCATTTATCAACAAACAATACAAAGAACATCATTTATATACAAAATCATAAACCAAACTTAATATAAACACAACACAAATTTATCAAACATACCTCAACAACAACTTAAAAATTTTACATACCTCTTCTTAACAACAATAAAAGTATGGAGTTTTGAAAAGAAACAATTTACATACGTACCTTTACTTGAAAGTATTTGTGGAAAACGAAACAAAGATATGAGCTTGCTTGTTTCGTGACACTTTCCCTTAATTCATACTAATTTGAGAAGTTATGTTGGATTTTTGTGAAGTTAGGATGAAATTTTGAAAGATTGGACAAGGCGGGAGAAGTAAGAGTTTCACACTTTTAGCGCATTCTATTTTGAAGTGAATTAAGCTAACTTATATAGGCAAACTATTTCTCAACACTTGTTAAAACCAACCATCGTGATATGTCTAGATATTTCACCATGGTTGTTAATCTGAACTGTGGTGAAAAGTTTTTAATTTTTATTTAAAATTAGAAATAAAGGAAAACACTCTTTTTATTAACAAAATAATACAAAATTTGCAGGTATTAGATTTCGAAGCGTGTCACTTTTAACATATCACAACAGTTGTTAATTGTTACCATGGTTATATGTAATTTAAGAATTAAGGAATAAAATGAAAGACGCCTAATGAATATATATTATCTCAGTTGATTTTGTGGTCGTGATAAGAAATGGTTACGGAAGGTGTCTTTTGAAATAGTGTTAGAAGAGAAACTGATTTGTAAAATCGAGTTAATTTAAACTCAACACCACTAGAAAAACAATTTTTTAGCTTTGGCTGTTTGCAAACGTTAAAGGTTAAAAAATCAAACACTAATATGAGTTTGGTGTCGGAGTCGATCCTTGGATAAAACCCTCAAAGCTAATGGGTAGCTTCGGTTACAGAGTAGTTGAGGCAAGTTAGCCTCGACTAAACTGAGGCTTAGTGGACACTAAAAGGTCCGATGCTAAAAATTTTCAAAAACATGAAAAGTCAATGATTATGCTTAGCGTTGCCCAAGCCGACTCTAAAGTCAACAATTTCTCTTAGTGTCCGCTAATCCGACTTTATAATCAACCAAAGAAAGTCAATGAAACTTATTAACATCGACCCAACCGACTCTATAGTCAACCGAAGAAAGACAATGAAACTTTGTTACCATCGGTCTAGCCGACTCTAAAGTCGAAGTCAATAAAAAATTCAATAGATTTGGTTTGTTTTTTCCTGTGGGTGTATAACAGTAGTAATATATAAATAGTAACTAATGAAAAATAAGAAAACCAATTTCATTTCTATTTTTGATTTTACATGGTAAAGTAGAAAACATAGATATTGATGTATCAGTAAGAAAACACGATAATATACATACATCAGTGACCTTTATTAACAAAGCTTCTAAGGTAAAACAAATTGGAGTAAGCAACATGATAACAAAATCAACCTTACATGTGGATCCTTTAATAAAAGTTTTTTTATGGAAACCATACCTTTGACATTGATAATAGACTCGCAGTTGAGCTCGACGACAAATTTCACCAACTTCAAACTCATTGAATCAAGTTATGCCTGAACTGAGCATTCCAGCATTGACAACTATATATTGTAACCTTAAATACCAAAATAATTTCCAAAAATTTGCTTTCTACTCTAAACTGGACTGGGGAGCTGCTTGGACCAAACAAAATCTAGTCCCACATGATATGATTAAATTCTCTTCTTTTTTTCCTGGTTAATGTTTCAATATATAAAATTTCCTAAAATATCTTGATGTTAATCTATATTATTTTCAATGCATTTCCTATTTTAGATTATCTTATAGGATTAGCTTTCCATCTTAGGATGTCTTACATTAACTTCTATATTTCCTAACTATACTTATTATCTCTTTTCCTAAGGAGTCTTTTGTTAGTGTTTCATCTTTTGTATCATCAAAGAATAAATCATATGATACCATAAAATTTTAAAATATTTTTTTCTTTTATCCATCTAAAGTCCAATGATTTCAACACTGTATTAGAGTAATATTATCCTCTATGATTTGTCCTACACTATTATATTGCCACATTTTCAAAACTTTGGGACTGATAAGATTATTGTATATAGAATCCTTTTGTCACAGAAGTTATGTTGGAAACATCAAATTGATCTCCCAAAAGCTTGTAGTGATGGCACTTCCAAAGTAGAGAGGTCAATCACAAAATTAGAGTTAGCAACAACCAAGGCAATTAATTTCCCATAAGACATCCCAGTTCCACCGTCAATAAAGAGAGGTGGGGCATACTAGCCTCCCACTAATCCAGAAGATGTAAAATAGTTAGTTACCAGCAGGAGAATGAAAGTTGTAATCTGGAACTTCAGAGGCTGGTTCAGAGCCAAGACAACCTAAGAAACAACTAGCAACATCAACATTGTATAAATACTAATGTAAATTTACAAATATAAGGAATAAAAATAAGACTAGTGAAATTCTGGTATCAGATATGTGATGTCGAAGGATATGTCACGACACAAATATCTGAAGATAATATAAAATACAACAATGTTAAAAGCAGTAAAAACACAAGGGATTGTTAACCCAGTTCGGTGTACAATAACACATACTCTGGGGGCTACCAAGCCAAGGACAAGTCCACTAAATAGTATCAATTCATAGACCCTCAGTAACTAACCAGTTTGCAATATAATCACTTAATCACTACCCGTGCTATACTTCTACCTAAGACACACCTAGGTATGAGGCCCTCCTCAAATCTATTCAATCACTAATAGTGAAAAATAGCATAAATATTAAGTTGGCTTAAATGCAGTTTTGACTCCCCTAGTTTAAGGTTTTTGGAGTTTCGATCCCCGTAGTTTAAAAGCCAGGTTTCTAGTCCCCAAAGTTTTCAAATTTGGGATTTTTGAAGCCCCCTCCATCTCGCTGCCCAAAAAGTGACATGGCACAGGGAGAGTAATGCCACGTATTTTTTTTTTTTTTTTTTTAAAAAAAATTTTTTTTTTCTTTCGAACCTTAATTTTGCCCATGAGGAGAAGAAAAAAAAAAATTTTTTTTTAAAAAAAAAAAATAAAAAAAAAAAATAAAAAATAATACGTGGCATTACTCTCCCTGTGCCATGTCACTTTTTGGGCAGCCAGATGGAGGGGGCTTCAAAAATCCCAAATTTGAAAACTTTGGGGACTAGAAACCTGGCTTTTAAACTAGGGGGATCGAAACTCCAAAAACCTTAAACTAGGGGGGTCAAAACTGCATTTAAGCCTATTAAGTTTTAAAGACTTCAATCATTCAATAATTTAAAGTTTATGAATGATCCACAATTGACAACTCAAATTACAACTCAAGTATTAAACCAATACTAGAGTGTATTACAATTAAAAGACTTAGACTTCTAAAACAGAAGGAATGTATTCTTCTTCAAAAGTTGCAGTCAAATGAATAAGGATGCAAGTCCTTATAAAGGCGCAACAGTGGACTTGGGCTGAAAAACAAATTTTCCAATCCTTTGAATATTTCCATGAAAATAGGCAAAGATATAATCCATAAAGATATATTTCATTTTTAATAGTTCATACTACAATATATTAGTTTGTAGAATAAACTAGTAAAAAAAGGAAGTGTTGATTGAAGAACTACAAGTATTAAACCAAATTATAGCAATCAAAGAGCGAGATACGGATAACGAGTTGAAGAAAACCCGTAAAAAATTTATTACTGTATTTGTTTTCTAACATAACTTAATTTTTCATATTATTATTTTCTAATTCAATTCATTTATCAACATGTATAACAAAAATATCAACATACTTCAATAAAAAATATGTAAATAAAAATAAAATTTATGAACAAAACAAAATTATTTATCAAATAACAATACAAAGAACAACATTTATCTACAAAATCATATACTAGCATTAACATAAACACAACACATTTATCAAACGTACCTCAACAACAAGATTTATCAACATATTTATCAAAAATATCAACATACTTCAACAAAAAATATGTAAACTAAATCATAAATTTATGAAGAAAATAAAACCATTTATCAACAAACAATACAAACAATATCATTTATATACAAAATCATAAACCAAATTTAATATAAACACAACACATTTATCAAACATACCTCAACAACAACTTAAAAAGTTTACATACATCTTCTTAACAACAATAAAAGTATGGAGTTTTGAAAAGAAACAATTTACATACGTACCTTTACTTGAAAGTATTTGTGGAAAACGAAACAAAGATATGAGCTTGTTTGTTTCGTGACACTTTCCCTTATATCATACTAACTTGAGAAGTTATGTTGGATTTTTGTGAAGTTAGGATGAAATTTTGAAAGATTGGGATAAGACGGGAGAAGTAAGAGTTTCACACTTTTAGCGCATTCTATTTTGAAGTAAATTAAGCTAACTTATATAGGTAAACTATTTCTCAACAGTTGTTAAAACCAACCGTCGTGATATGTCCAGATATTTCACCACGGTTGTCAATCTGAACTGTGGTGACAAGTTTTTAATTTTTATTTAAAATTAGAAATAAAGGAAAACACTCTTTTTATTAACGAAAAAATACAAAAATTGCAGGTATTGGATTTCGAAGCGTGTCACTTTTAACATATCACAACGGTTGTTAATTGTTACCATGGTTATATGTAATTTAAAAATTAAAGAATAAAATGAAAGACGCCTAATGAATATATATTATCTCGGTTGGTTATGTGGTCGTGATAAGAAATGGTTACGGAAGGTGTCTTTTGAAATAGTGTTAGAAGAGAAACTGATTTATAAAATCGAGTTAATTTAAACTCAACACCACTAGAAAAACAATTTTTTAGCGTTGGTCGTCTGCAAACGTTAAAGGTTAAAAAAATAAACACTAATATGAGTTTGGCGTCGGGGTCGATCCTTGGATAAAACCCTCGAAGCTAATGGGTAGCTTCGGTTACAGAGAAGTTGAGGCTAGTTAGCCTCGACTAAACTGAGGCTTAGTGGACACTAAAAGGTCTGATGCTAAAATTTTTCAAAAACATGAAAAGTCAACGATTATGCTTAGCGTTGTCCAAGCCGACTCTAAAGTCAACAATTTCTCTTAGCGTCGGCTAAGCCGACTTTATAATCAACCAAAGAAAGTCAATGAAACTTATTGACATCGACCCAACCGACTCTATAGTCAACTGAAGAAAGACAATGAAACCTTGTTACCATCGGTCTAGCTGACTCTAAAGTCGAAGTCAATAAAAAAGTCAATAGATTTGGTTTGTTTTTTCCTGTGGATGTATATCAGTAGTAATATATTAATAGTAACTAATGAAAAATAAGAAAACCAATTTCATTTCAATTTTTGATTTTACATGGTCAAGTAGAAAACATAGATACTAATGTATCAGTAAGAAAACACGATAACATACATACATCAGTGACCTTTATTAACAAAGCTTCTAAGGTAAAACAAATTGGAGTAAGCAACATGATAACAAAATAAACCTTACATGTGGATCCTTTAATAAAAGTTTTTTTATAGAAACCATACCTTTGACATTGATAATAGACTCGCAGTTGAGCTCGACGAAAAATTTCACCAACTTCAAACTCATTGAATCAAGCTATGCCTGAACTGAGCATTCCAGCATTGACAACCATATATTGTAACCTTAAATACCAAAATAATTTCCAAAATTTGCTTTCTACTCTAAACTGGACTGGGGAGCTACTTGGACCAAACAAAATCTAGTCCCGCATGATATGATTAAATTCTCTTCTTTTTTTCCTGTTTAATGTTTCAATATATGAAATTTCCTAAAATATCTTGATGTTATTCTATATTATCTTCAATGCATTTCCTATTTTAGATTATCTTATAGGATTAGCTTTCCATCTTAGGATGTCTTAGATAAACTTCTATATTTCCTAACTATACTTATTATCTCTTTTCCTGAGGAGTCTTTTGTTAGTGTTTCATCTTTTGTATCATCAAAGAATAAATCATATGATACCATAAAATTTTAAAATATTTTTTTCTTTTATCCGTCTAAAGTCCAATGATTTCAACACTGTATTAGAGTAATATTATCCTCTATGATTTGTCCTACACTATTATATTGCCACATTTTCAAAACTTTGGGACTGATAAGATTATTGTATATAGAATCCTTTTGTCACAGAAGTTATGTTGGAAAGATCAAATTGATCTCCCAAAAGCTTGTAGTGATGGCACTTCCAAAATAGAGAGGTCAATCACAAAATTAGAGTTAGCAACAACCAAGGCAATTAATTTCCCATAAGACATCCCAGTTCCACCGTCAATAAAGAGAGGTGGGGCATACTAGCCTCCCACTAATCCAGAAGATGTAAAATAGTTAGTTACCAGCAGGAGAATGAAAGTTGTAATCTGGAACTTCAGAGGCTGGTTCAGAGCCAAGACAACCTAAGAAACAACTAGCAACATCAACATTGTATAAATACTAATGTAAATTTACAAATATAAGGAATAAAAATAAGACTAGTGAAATTCTGGTATCAGATATGTGATGTCGAAGGATATGTCACGACACAAATATCTGAAGATAATATAAAATACAACAATGTTAAAAGCAGTAAAAACACAAGGGATTGTTAACCCAGTTCGGTGTACAATAACACATACTCTGGGGGCTACCAAGCCAAGGACAAGTCCACTAAATAGTATCAATTCATAGACCCTCAGTAACTAACCAGTTTGCAATATAATCACTTAATCACTACCCGTGCTATACTTCTACCTAAGACACACCTAGGTATGAGGCCCTCCTCAAATCTATTCAATCACTAATAGTGAAAAATAGCATAAATATTAAGTTGGCTTAAATGCAGTTTTGACCCCCCTAGTTTAAGGTTTTTGGAGTTTCGATCCCCCTAGTTTAAAAGCCAGGTTTCTAGTCCCCAAAGTTTTCAAATTTGGGATTTTTGAAGCCCCTCCATCTGGCTGCCCAAAAAGTGACATGGCACAGGGAGAGTAATGCCACGTTTTTTTTTTTTTTTTTTATTCTTTCGAACCTTAATTTTGCCCATGAGGAGAAGAAAAAAAAAATTTTTTTTTTAAAAAAAAAAAAATAAAAAAATAAAAAATAAAAATTAATAATAATACGTGGCATTACTCTCCCTGTGCCATGTCACTTTTTGGGCAGCCAGATGGAGGGGGCTTCAAAAATCCCAAATTTGAAAACTTTGGGGACTAGAAACCTGGCTTTTAAACTAGGGGGATCGAAACTCCAAAAACCTTAAACTAGGGGGGTCAAAACTGCATTTAAGCCTATTAAGTTTTAAAGACTTCAATCATTCAATAATTTAAAGTTTATGAATGATCCACAATTGACAACTCAAATTACAACTCAAGTATTAAACCAATACTAGAGTGTATTACAATTAAAAGACTTAGACTTCTAAAACAGAAGGAATGTATTCTTCTTCAAAAGTTGCAGTCAAATGAATAAGGATGCAAGTCCTTATAAAGGCGCAACAGTGGACTTGGGCTGAAAAACAAATTTTCCAATCCTTTGAATATTTCCATGAAAATAGGCAAAGATATAATCCATAAAGATATATTTCATTTTTAATAGTTCATACTGCAATATATTAGTTTGTAGAATAAACTAGTAAAAAAAGGAAGTGTTGATTGAAGAACTAC
The DNA here is from genome assembly GCA_948472305.1 of Vicia faba. Classification (NCBI taxonomy): domain Eukaryota; kingdom Viridiplantae; phylum Streptophyta; class Magnoliopsida; order Fabales; family Fabaceae; genus Vicia; species Vicia faba. The sequence continues at coordinate 431,858 of CATIWC010001529.1, read as the reverse complement.
AAGTATTAAACCAAATTATAGCAATCAAAGAGCGAGATACGGATAACGAGTTGAAGAAAACCCGTAAAAAATTTATTACTGTATTTGTTTTCTAACATAACTTAATTTTTCATATTATTATTTTCTAATTCAATTCATTTATCAACATGTATAACAAAAATATCAACATACTTCAATAAAAAATATGTAAATAAAAATAAAATTTATGAACAAAACAAAATTATTTATCAAATAACAATACAAGAACAACATTTATCTACAAAATCATATACTAGCATTAACATAAACACAACACATTTATCAAACGTACCTCAACAACAAGATTTATCAACATATTTATCAAAAATATCAACATACTTCAACAAAAAATATGTAAACTAAATCATAAATTTATGAAGAAAATAAAACCATTTATCAACAAACAATACAAACAATATCATTTATATACAAAATCATAAACCAAATTTAATAAAAACACAACACATTTATCAAACATACCTCAACAACAACTTAAAAAGTTTACATACATCTTCTTAACAACAATAAAAGTATGGAGTTTTGAAAAGAAACAATTTACATACGTACCTTTACTTGAAAGTATTTGTGGAAAACGAAACAAAGATATGAGCTTGCTTGTTTCGTGACACTTTCCCTTATATCATACTAACTTGAGAAGTTATGTTGGATTTTTGTGAAGTTAGGATGAAATTTTGAAATATTGGGATAAGACGGGAGAAGTAAGAGTTTCACACTTTTAGCGCATTCTATTTTGAAGTAAATTAAACTAACTTATATAGGTAAACTATTTCTCAACAGTTGTTAAAACCAACCGTCGTGATATGTCCAGATATTTCACCACGGTTGTCAATCTGAACTGTGGTGACAAGTTTTTAATTTTTATTTAAAATTAGAAATAAAGGAAAACACTCTTTTTATTAACGAAAAAATACAAAAATTGCAGGTATTGGATTTCGAAGCGTGTCACTTTTAACATATCACAACGGTTGTTAATTGTTACCATGGTTATATGTAATTTAAAAATTAAAGAATAAAATGAAAGACGCCTAATGAATATATATTATCTCGGTTGGTTATGTGGTCGTGATAAGAAATGGTTACGGAAGGTGTCTTTTGAAATAGTGTTAGAAGAGAAACTGATTTATAAAATCGAGTTAATTTAAACTCAACACCACTAGAAAAACAATTTTTTAGCGTTGGTCGTCTGTAAACGTTAAAGGTTAAAAAAATAAACACTAATATGAGTTTGGCGTCGGGGTCGATCCTTGGATAAAACCCTCGAAGCTAATGGGTAGCTTCGGTTACAGAGAAGTTGAGGCTAGTTAGCCTCGACTAAACTGAGGCTTAGTGGACACTAAAAGGTCTGATGCTAAAATTTTTCAAAAACATGAAAAGTCAACGATTATGCTTAGCGTTGTCCAAGCCGACTCTAAAGTCAACAATTTCTCTTAGCGTCGGCTAAGCCGACTTTATAATCAACCAAAGAAAGTCAATGAAACTTATTGACATCGACCCAACCGACTCTATAGTCAACTGAAGAAAGACAATGAAACCTTGTTACCATCGGTCTAGCTGACTCTAAAGTCGAAGTCAATAAAAAAGTCAATAGATTTGGTTTGTTTTTGCCTGTGGATGTATATCAGTAGTAATATATTAATAGTAACTAATGAAAACTAAGTAAACCAATTTCATTTCTATTTTTGATTTTACATGGTCAAGTAGAAAACATAGATACTATTGTATCAGTAAGAAAACACGATAACATACATACATCAGTGACCTTTATTAAGAAAGCTTCTAAGGTAAAACAAATTGGAGTAAGCAACATGATAACAAAATCAACCTTACATGTGGATCCTTTAATAAAAGTTTTTTTTATGGAAACCATACCTTTGACATTGATAATAGACTCGCAGTTGAGCTCGATGACAAATTTCACCAACTTCAAACTCATTGAATCAAGCTATGCCTGAACTGAGCATTCCAGCATTGACAACCATATATTGCAACCTTAAATACTAAAGTAATTTCCAAAATTTGCTTTCTACTCTAAACTGGATTGGGGAGCTACTTGGACCAAACAAAATCTAGTCCCACATGATATGATTAAATTCTCTTCTTTTTTTCCTGGTTAATGTTTCAATATATAAAATTTCCTAAAATATCTTGATGTTTTTCTATATTATCTTCAATGCATTTCCTATTTTAGATTATCTTATAGGATTAGCTTTCCATCTTAGGATGTCTTATATTAACTTCTATATTTCCTAACTATACTTATTATCTCTTTTCCTAAGGAGTCTTTTGTTAGTGTTTCATCTTTTGTATCATCAAAGAATAAATCATATGATACCATAAAATTTTACAATATTTTTTTCCTCTTCTCTATCTAAAGTCCAATGATTTCAACACTGTATTAGAGTAGTATTATCCACTATGATTGGTCCTACACTATTATGTTGCCACATTTTCAAATCTTTGGGACTGATAAGATTATTGTATATAGAATCCTTTTGTACAGAAGTTATGTTGGAAAGATCAAATTGATCCCCCAAAAGCTTGTGGTGATGCCACTTCAAAAATAGAGAGGTAAATCACAAAATTAGAGTGAGCAACAACCAAGGCAATTAATTTTCCATAAAACATCCCAGTTGCACCGTCAATAAAGAGAAGCGGGGCATAATAGCCTCCCACTAATCCAGAAGATGTAAAATAGTTAGTTACGAGCAGGAGAATGAAAGTTGTAATCTGGAACTTGAGAGGCTGGTTCAGAGCCAAGTCAACCTAAGAAACAACTAGAAACATCAACATTGTATAAATACTAATGTAAATTCACAAACATAAGGAATAAAAAAATATTAGTGAAATTCTGGTATCACATATGTGATGTCGAACGAGATGTCACGACACAAATATTAAGTTTTAAAGACTTCAATCATTCAATACTTAAAAGCTTATGAATGATCCACAATTGACAACTCAAATTACAACTCAAGTATTAAACCAGTACTAGAGTGTATTACAATTAAAAGACTTAGACTTCTAAAACAGAAGGAATGTATTCTTCTTTAAAAGTTGCAGTCAAATTAATAAGGATGCAAGTCCTTATAAAGGCGCAACAGTGGGTTTGGGCTGAAAAACAAATTTTCCAATCCTTTGAATATTTCCATGAAAAGATGTCAAGATATAATCCATAAAGATAATACAGATAGAAAAATACCTCCATATTTTTCACAAGTTATGAGTCACAAATCCTGAATAATGGCGCGCATAAAAACAAGAAACAAAATATTGGAAACAAATATGAACTCACGTTCAGATCAGGAGGCAGATGTCAAGACATCTGCTTTGACATCATTCAAACCTGTTTGCTTCAAATGTCAAGACATTGAGCAAAACATTATAAAGTCAGTGTTTTATCAAAATTGCTGCCAACAAACACTTTCAAACTCCCCGTTTGGAAAATTTTGGCTAAAACATTATTTAAGCACATTATCAGAGCATTATCAGAGTAGCAGCACAAGCAAAACAAAACTCAATTAGCAGTTAGAAAAAGTAACTAAGTTAGCTATTAACGGAGGAAGATATCAGAACATCTTCTAAGACATGAGGCTCCCCCTCAAAAATTAAGCTCTCCATCAGTCAGTGATCAGTCAGTCAGAGGTCAATCAGATAGTTTCTCTCCCCCTTTTTAGACATAATATGCCAAATAAAAAAATGCATTCAAGAGAGTAGCAGTAATATAAGTACAAACCATAGAATTCAAGAGTCAAGCACATACGTGTGCCAAAAAGGAACAAAGGGGTAAAAACAAATAAGTAGTAAAGAGTCTAATTGTCTTCAGGACCAGTAGACATGGGAGCTTCAGAACTTCCTTCATCATCAGAATCTCCTCCTTCAGTGCTCACTCTATCATCAAAATTATTTTCCTTCTGCATCTCCTTGATTATCTTTTCAAAAGTTAGCTTTCTTGTTGAGCTAACTTTGATCACATCATCAAGTTCTTTGCAGGCTTCCATTAATTCAGTAATCATGTTATCCTTGGTTGAGGTTTTGTTTTCAGAAGATGCAGATGTCAAAACAATGCCCGGGACATGTTTTCCTGAAAACAACTTGAAGTGAAGGGTCAGAGCAAACTCCCTCTTGCAAACTACATCATCACCACTCAGAATTCCAGGATGTTGATTAAGAATGATTCCACAAATAAGAAATGGAAAGGCAATAGTCATCTTGATAGCACAAGTTCCTGCATACTTAATAGTTTGATAAAAAATGTAAGCACCATAATCAAACAGTTTCTTATTTCCAACAACATAGATAAACATTCCTAAGCCAATTGTAATGGTTGAGGTATGATTGATAGAAACCCAATTAGCAGCTCCAATTATATGCAAGATAGCATATTTCACACTTATATTACTAACATGAAGCTTAATCTTCATGAGTCACTCACTCACTTGGTTAGTAGTGATGAATTTACACACTTGATTATCAATTACTTCCAGCTCACAATAATCATCTTCAGACCTATCCAGATATCTATTGATTACAGCAGGGGAAAATTCTACACATGTACCTCTAACAAACACCTTTCTATACTCCTTACTTTTATGATCAACACAGTCAATAGGAATATTAATAATAAATTCCTTAACAAAAGTATCATAACATTTTGCAAACCTGGTGACAGTCTTCATCAAGCCAGCAAAAGAAGTCATCTCCATAATCTCTTTGCACTCCAGTGCTCCAGCTCCCAACTCTCTTTCAAGGGCAATTTTTCTTTGAAATACATATTTCCACTTTTCAGCATTCCCAATAGAATGGAAGGAAATGTTTTCAAGAGGGGCATCAGGTATCCTAACAGAAAGCTTCTTACTTGCAGAATTCTTCACATGAGAGATTTCCTAGACATTGTAGCGGTAGAAATGTTTAAGACTAAGCCATTGGATTGACTAGACTTGTACATATCAAAATAAAATTCGCCACCGCGCTTTATTATTTCCAAAGGAAGGGGAAAAGAGTGAGTAACCCAAAAAGAAGGGGAAAGATTAAAGGTAAGGGGCTTGGTTATGAAAAGGGAAGGTATTAACACCCTAAACATCTACGGTACTCCGTAGGAACCTCTTTGAAAAATCTGTATATTTTGGCTATAAAATGTTGTATAAAAAATAGATGGTGGAAGTGAGAAAAGAAATATATTTTTTATGATTTTTGCACCCGCCGCGGTTGCGAACCTTTAGTGCCTACGTACCACCTTTCGTGCAATGGGGGATTAGGGTACACGTAGTTCACCTTTAAAAAATTTTAAAACACAAGTGTGTTTATTAATTTTAAGAGATAAGACATCATCATCATTGTCCATGTGGAAAACATACATACTACCCACAATCATGAGAAAGGAGAATTTGCTTCATCTCAAAGTGGAGGATATGGCTTGGATTTTAAAATCAACAATGCCTCACTCAACACCCAAGTGGAAAATATCTCTCTTCACTGTATATTATAGAAGTATAGTTGTTTGCATCACTACAAGGATTGACAAGAGTCCTATCTTTTGAGAAAAGTTTTAAAATAAAAAGCCAAAGTGGCAAAATGGTTTGAAATGAGATAGACTGACTTTTAGTCTTCTCACAAAAAGGCCAAGGTTTTATTGAATTGATTGGAGTTTATTTATGAGAAATGTTTTGAAAATGCATGGACCTAAGTCCATGTTTATTATGAAAGTGGTTCAAGTTTAGAAACAAGAAGAGTTTTCAAAAGGAGGGAGAGGATTTTGGAAATTAAAGAAGATGGGAGGAGAAGAAGGGACTATCCTAAAGCATAAGATAAAAGCTAGGGATAAGAACCATATAACCAACAAGAAGCCAATATTTGACATTATGAGTCAAGATAGAATTCTCATTATTTGGATTGAAACCAAGCAAGCAAAGATACTAGACCTCTTGAGGGAACTAAACTTCCAATGTATTAAGTCTTCACAAAAATTAGGCAGAGTAACGAATGTATACGGGTGAATTCTAGACTACAAATAAAGAATGTAATCACAATAACCTGCACACAAAACAAACAAACAACCCAATATCTTGAGGTAAACCTCAAGAACTCCAAACAAAATATCAATTAAGGTCACAAAGTCTCCAACATAGGCCAAGGTTTCTAATCCTAAGTCCAAGAAGTCCAATATTCCATAATGCCAAGGATAGTAACTAAATAGTCCAAGTATCATTAAAGCTTTTTATGATTCATGTTGATTATTAAGTATCTTGAAAAAGAAAAGAAAAGCTCAAGTGAGAAAAATAAAATGACAAGAAAGTAAATGCTCAAGTGAGCAAAATAAATATGGCATGAAATGTAATGCTTAAAATAAATGGTACATAAAGCATAAAAAAATAAAAGCATAAAGTAAAAACAATTTTATAATTAGTGGTTAGTTGGATGACCTTCTTGAAACTTGCATTTGGAACTCAGAGGATTGGTAGAACCAAAACCTCCACACAACAAGTTGCATTTTATTTTTGTCAAGTATATCATCCATTTGGAATTCTCAAAAGTACCATTTAATGATCAACGATGTTTAAGTGATCTGTGTTGACCAAAAGTGTTGTAGATCCATTAGAGGATTGGTAGAACCAAAGCCTCCACACAATGAATCTCAAGGTTATTGGATGAAAGAGATCAAATTAACATACTTGGGCTTGCAAACATAAGTTTGGGCCACGAATGATCATTTATTCGAATCGGGAAAAATTTAGCGCTATATTAAACAATCGTAAGTGGACTTATATAGAAGTCACACCTATTTTCAAAAAGTCAGAAATATGTAAATGATATTTATGAATTTTTTTAGAATTAAAAAATGTCACACAATATTTTTAAAGTAATTAAAAGGAAGCAAATAATGCAAAAAATAAAAAAAATATCAAATGTAAAAATAAAAATGTGAAAAAATAGTCATGGGATCAGAAATAATTCAAAGTATTTTTGTGAATTTTTTCATAATTTTTGGATAAAAAATAAAAGAGTTATGAATTTTTGAAAATTAAATCAATTAAAATATAAAATCAGAAAATAAAATAAAACCAAAAGGATGTGGGCCATCAAATCATAGTCAAAGCGCGTTAGTAAGCTGGTCCAATGGACCAGACGCGTTGTGCTTGATATGGACCTTAGTGAGATACACATAGGATCAGAGAAAGGGGAACCAATGAAATTAAATGTTTGACACACTATCATTGGCTGAGACGAGACATATCATCGTCTTCAACCTCCACACACCCTGCAATGGAGATTTTGTGAGATCCTTCAAATGGAAAATTAGGATCCTAGACTAGTATCATTGGATTCGTCTCTTTAAGACGATCCTAACACCACCATCGCGCCAAATTTATATAAGGTATGCAAAGAGATATGAATCAAAAACCCAAAAAATAGCGAGCAACTTCAATTTGATATTTATATATCAATTCTCAATGGATTTAAAAAATTGTAAGAAGCACAAGAATCAGTAGAAAGAGTAGAATAGGTTAGTGCTTTATTTGGATCCAAATGGTGGAGAATTCTACCTTTTCGAAGTTCAAGAAAGAAGCTCTGAAACTGAACTTCTGTAGCTTGAATTATGACTATTTTGCTTGGTTTAAGTGCTGGAGAGTTTGTATGATGCTTTTTGTACCCCAAAATTTTCTCTCTCATTTTACTCAACACATGCCCATTGAGGTCCTCAACTTGCTCAAGGATGCCCAAGAGTTGACTAGACAAAGCCTCTCCTAAGGCAATGTACCTCAAACTAGGGTTTCCATTTTCATCAAGGTATGGGAACTCCAAAGGTTCCAAATGCTTTACATGGTCCTAATATGTTCTCAAGATCACCCATGTCAAGTTTCATGCCTTGCACAAGAAGTTTGCTCAGTTAACTGCCCAGATGCCTGAAAATCAACTATACTATGTCAAAAGTCAACTATGGCCCACATACAGTCAAACTTCAAGATTTTTGGTCAACATCAACATTTTGAAGTAATATCCATCATATGATCAAGGGTTGATCATGATTCCTCAAGGAATGCCCCAAATTCATCAAAACCCAAAAGTTGTTAAATTAGGGTTTCAAAGGAAAAGTCAACCAAACTTTGACCAAGCATAATTGCTTCATACTTTATCAGAAATTTTCCATCCAAGGCTCATTTTTATGAGGATGCAATTCCCTACAACTCATCTTCATCCCACAAGTTCAAAATATGCACTCATCAAAAGATATGAATTTCTACATTATAGGTCCTTTTGAAAAGTCGACAAAAACACCTTTTGGGTCAAAGCTTCTTACATGAACATGGAAGACCCAATTGAGATGAAACCAAAAGGGTTGTTTACGGGACATCCTAAGCTTTCTAAAAAGTTCAAGAACACCCTCTTAGGGTTAAAATTGAGGGAGATATGTATTGTCAAAGTTGACCAATTTTTGGAAATGTGCATGAAGTCAACATTGATCAAAATGACTTTTTTTTCCAAACGGGCCCATGTTTTCTTGTTTGAAACATGTTCCTAAGATGGACCACGACCTCTGAGCTTATCCACCTATTATTTTATTATTTTTATTATTTATTTTGATTTTTTATCCATTTAAATCAAAATAAATCAATTTAAATAGTAGAATAATCCAATAAAATCAAAGATTTGATTTTATGAGCATATTATGAGTCCATGAACAACTAGAAAATCAAAAAATTTGTGCAAGAGCTAATTGATTGGAAAAGATCTTAATTTGGTCTATTTTGGAAACAAATCATACAAGGCAAAGAATGAAATCAAATCTCCATAATTTGCAAAGATATGATCAGTTTTTGTTGACCTAAATCATTCAATAATATATACACAACATTTCGAAAGCATAAGGAGGGTTTTTGGGTCGTGAAAACAAGGAGGTCAACTTCAATATTTTGTCAAAAAAAGTGCTGATCACATATTCCTCCATAGACTGATTCAAGCAATTCCAAGGCCAGCAATTCGTTCCTGGACATTTTCTGAAGTCATTCCAATCATCCTCAAGCCTTAAAACCTTCAGAAATCACGCCCCACATTGCCACAGTTTGCATCTTTTTTCAAGATTCATTTTCAATCATTTATCCATCATAAACATGTTTTGATCATATATCCATGCTTGCTATCATATTTGCAATGTTTTTGATTGGTTTGATTGAAGTTTAAGTGCAGGAATGGCACGATGCCATTGTTAGGGTTTTGAGGTCCCAAATTGGGAATTCCATATATAGGAAAAATTGGACAAAATCAGGGGTACTATCATGCTTAGAAGATGATTTGCAATTGATCCATGTCTTTGGTTTTAATTTATTCTGCTTGTGCTGCGTTTTTGAATTTTACAGGTTTATGGCTACGAATAAAATTCGTCACTATAGCTTTTAGTGACGGAAACGACTGTAGGTAAAAGTGTGGCCAAAAACAACAGTTACGGGGAAGAAGATAATTAGGTGGTGGAATCTCATTGGGTGATTTGAACCACGCGCGCGTTTGGGAAAGACGACTTTACTTCCTTTATATTATATTTATGTTATTATATTTACAACTAACCATCCCAGCACAGATGGCAAAGGCGCAGGCGGTGAAGCAAAGGGTTATGGGTTTGATCCTAAAATCTCATGTTTTCATATTTTCCAATTTCTTTGTCCCAGATCTAACGTCTCAAGCATGCAGGCGCGTGGTGGACCTCCTGAAGGCCAGCTGCACAGAATCCCCACGTGGGCAAATGGGCCTATAATTCCGGGCTTAACAATTCCATTCCACACCCCCCCAATATGCTTTCACCACAGGCCCAATTACCTTCTTTCTTTATTTTCTTTTTTTTTATTTGATTAATTTCTTTTTTACAAAACAACAAAAAAAAATCATTTTTTTATTTAATCATAAAATCAAGAAAACCAAATAAATGTAGAATTAGGTTTTTTTATTAAAATTAGTTTTTTTTGGAAAATAATTAATTTAATGATATTGACTTGATTGTTTTCATAATTAAAATTAATTAGACAAATTAGGTTTAATTCACAAATATTTAATTTTCTCAATAAAATACCAAAAAATATTTTTCTTTAATTAATTAGATTTAGGTTAAGATTTCAAATATTTTTTTCTCAATAATAAAATACAAAAAATTATTTTCTCTTTAATTGATTAGATTTTTAGAATTTAAACTTTAATTCCCGTACTTAATTCTCGCGCGCAATATTTTATTTTCCAATTATTGTATTTGCTTCGGGTTTGTAATAGTTTTTTAGTTAGGGTTTACCGCATATTATTTATTGTTTAATCCCCGATTTTTGGTCATGTAACCCCCTCCCCGAAGTCTTGTAATAGCGTAGATTTACTTTCCCGCTTTTAATTTTTGCAACTATGAACTGTCTAGATGTATGGATAATAGGCTTGCATGCAAAAGACAAATAAAATTAAAACATTAGATCACCTTAATTGTGTAAAGATTAAATAACTGAAATCAAAGACATGCACATGCTCACTCCTAGGGTTTGCCTCACTTGGTTGCCTAAAAAATAATGGTTGTGTCCCTCGAACGTAGGGATACCTTAGCAATGACTCGCGATTCAAAGTCGTCATAAAGATCATAGTCCCTACTTGTCCCTCGAGTTGCCTACGAATTGATCTTATGACGATAGTCCCTTCGAAATGCTAAGGTATCCTTACTTGTTGCCTTCAGAGACCATTTTGTCCCTTCGAATGTCCCTAAAAAACTCCAACGACGATGCTACCTATTTCTCAATAATGGGATAGTAATGTCTAAAAGGAAAATGAACAAACTTTTTTTCGAGTAGGTAGATTAGTTCCTAGGTATTTGCTCAAACAAACAAACAAATCGTTTTCGCACAAACACTTTTCAAACCAAGTTTTCAAAAATAACTTCATAACACTCTTGAGGGTTAAAACGAAGTAAAACAAAACTTTTAAAAACAAAGCACACACAAGCAGTTTTCAAAATGAGCAAGTACCTAAGAGCCCATGGAAAATCATGGATAGAAAGGGTGCTAACACCTTCCCTTTCTATCATCTACCCCCCCCCCCCCCCCCCCCCCCCCCCCGTACTCAGAAACCTCTCAGAAAAGGTTTTTTCTGTTCTTTTTCCTTTTCCTGATTAGATAAAATAAAAGTCGGTGACGACTCTTGCTTATCGCGACATTTGCAAACAAAAAATGCAAACCAGTATTAACAGTTGGTTCTACCACCGTACCACAATGTTGAAGGATGATGAATGTGAAAAGAATTTTGGAAGAAAAGGCTTGAATCTCAGAAACTTATTTCAAAATTTTGAACTTCATGTGAGGTTTTGACAGAGTGTATTTGGATCTCAAAGCTTGAGGAAATGAATGGGGGATGACCCTCTATTTATAGGTAATCAAATGGAATGTTCAAGCGTGTGAAATGTGAAGTTTGTAGGGAAATCGTGTGAACCTGATACACGAACAAGGTGTGATATGTTTTGCATCAAAACTCATCCAATCCTTACGTTTTAAGGCTCTAATCCACTTTGTCAACTTGGTTAAACATGTTTAGATCACAAACGCGTGCTAATTTGATGTTTAGAAGCCAAAACATGAATTTCAAATTCTGACTTATGAAGAAACTTCAGTTCCAATTTACCAAGTTCAATCCAATGGCATTCTCAGCTCAAGGAGTCTTAAGGCATTATTATTGATGCTTTAGAAAGAAGAGATTACAAGCTTTGCAATGGAAAAAGAATGGAATCAAATGAATGTTTGAGATGAAAGTTGCAATGAGTCAAAGTTGGGGAAAAAAGGTTGACTTTCAATACTTAGAAATATTTCAAATTTTCTTCAAAAGTGACCTACAATGTTTTGCATCCAAACATGGCCTTCCACTTGGAAATTTATCTTGACCAAAATAGATGGCATTAAATAGACCTCTTGAATGACATTTTGAGACTTGAACCATTCAAAATCTCCAAAAATTGAGAGAGTTATGAATCGTTGAAGTTGGAAAGAAATCATGAAATGGCCTATAATCTTTTGTATCCTTAGGGCATCTTCCATCCATTTTCTCACTTTTTACATAAAAGAAGGCATAAAGTTCACATCCTAAAGATAATTGTGGAAAAATAATGGGTTAAAGGTGATAAAAATGTACCAAGTTATAATCATTTGAAGTTACACCTTAGAAATTGGGGGTTCATCTAGAGGACTTGTAATCTTTCTTCAATATTAAGTTTCTTCCACATGAAAACTCCTTGAAACTTTTGAAGTGATTTGTTTATAACATTTTTAAGAGAAGTATGTCTTTGGAATCACTCAAAATTACCAAAAGATGAGCAAGATATACTTCTTTGAAGTTCAAAACCTTAGCTCCTAGATCAAGAAAATGCTTTAAGGAACTTTGACAATTTTGGACAAACTTCTTGTACCAACAATTTTTCTTTGTTAATAGAAGTTGTTTAGGATGATAATGAGAACTCATAGCAACCAAAACCACTTCCATATCTTTAGAATTGAGATAAATGTGTACTTGTGACCAATGGGAACAAGGCCTTGTCCAACCATGACAACTTCTTCAATCAACCCCTTCTACTTTTGAATCAATCTTGATAACTTTTAAATGTGGTGAACCAAAATGAACCTTGCCATGACATTTCTTCCAAAATAACTTCAATGGTGAGGTTTGAATTTCTCAAGATTTAATGACTAGGGCGTGGAAATAAACTCATGAACCTATGGATCAACTTGCTAAGCCACATTGCCTTTACCTACATTATTAACAAGTAAGACAAACCCAAATTGCATTTTGTTAATTAGGAAGAAAGTCAAAATAAAACATGCATAATCACAAAAGAAAAACAAATCAAGGTGCTTGGTGATCTCTCAAAGAGCAAAGCTAAAGATATGGAGGAGAACCAAAAGCCCTAATGTGATCTTGTTGTGATTGAATCAACATGGTATGATGAAGGGATCTTAGGAGCAAAAATTGGGGTACAACAGACATCTTCCTCAACATCATAATCAGAATCAGTTTCTTCTACTAATACAACTTTCTTATTACTTTTATATCTCTTCACAGGAGAAATGTTTTGGATATCATCCTCATCATTATCTGAGGAGTCATCAAGTCTAACTTTTCTTTTGTTGGAGGGAGGAACCACTTTACTTCCAGGCTTTGGGGGGACCATACATAGTCTTCTTCTTGATACTCTTGGCAGGGGGTATGACATTCACATCCTTCACTTTCCTAGATATGAGCCTTTCAGCAATCCCAGGCACCACATTGGTAATAAGGTCATTGTCAGATAACTCATTAACATTCACCATATTCTCAGTATTTGGATTCCTTGCAGTTTCCTTAGCAGAAGGGTCCTTCTCTGCAGATGATGTCTCAACATCTTGTTCAACATTATCTTCCACTTCTTCTAGAGAAGAAGTAGCAAGCTTTCCAAGTTTTCTTTCAGCAACATCTTTCTTGATGATGGATGATTCAACATCACTTTTAGGATCATTTCCTTTGTCAGCCGGAGCAGGCATACGAGCAAGAGGAGTAGAAATCCTAGGAACAGTAAAACCTTTATTTAACACCCTATCTACCATCCTTCTAATATTCCTATCAACATTAACAATGTCTTCATCTATCCTATCATCAGTAGTATTAAGAGCATTACCTCTAGAAGTGTCAAACTCATCTTTGGATTTCTTTTCATGGGACGATTTGGGTTTCTTGACCTTCTTCTCAAGAGGAGGAATAGTTGAAATAGGAGAGACGACCAAAACTTTATCAAGGGAGAGGTCCTTAGGACGGTTGACATTCTTTGACCTAGAAGCCTTGGCTTCATTGGAAGAACACTTTGAGGGAGACAAAGCATGATGTTGTGACATCTTTGAGAAATTTTGAACAGTGAGATGGAAAATAGCAAGGGTTCTTTTTATGTAAAGGAGAATGAAGAGGTTGTGAAAATAGAGTGAGTTAATGTCATAGCGTGTGGGAGAGTATTTGAGATAGTCTTGAAATGATTGCTTACGAAATTTAATTTGTTGGAAACATAAATAATATAATATCACTTTAATGATATTCTCACACGCCCTTAATTTCTACAAACCCTCATATATGCAGATCTCTAGTTTTCCTCTTAAGTTATCAAACTGGTTTGCATCCAAAGCCTTAGTAAAAATGTCAGCTAGTTGTAATTCAGTAACTACATTTTCTAAGGCATCAATCTTTTCTTCAACAAGCTCTCTTATAAAGTGATGACAAATATCAATGTGTTTAGTCCTGCTGTGTTGAATAGGATTTTTTGATATATTTATGGCACTTAGATTGTCACAGAATAATGTTATGACATCTTGTTTGACATTATATTCTGTTAACATTTGTTTCATCCAAACCATTTGAGAACAACTACTTCCTGCAGCAATATACCCAACCTTAGCAGTGGACAGAGACACACAATTTTGCTTCTTACTGAACTAAGATATGAGATTATTTCCCAGAAAGAAACATCCTCCTGATGTACTTTTTCTATCATCAGCACTTCTTGCCCAATTAACATCACAATAACCAATTAAAGCAGAGCTAGATCCATGAGAATATAGCATACCATAGTCATTTGTCCCATTCACATATTTGAGAATTCTCTTCACATGGTTGGCATGGCTAACTTTAGGGTCAGGTTGATATCTAGCACATACCCCTACAACAAAGGCAATGTCAGGTCTGCTAGTTGTGAGGTATATAAGGCTGCCTATCATACTTCTGTAAAGACTTTGATCCACACTTACTCTTTTTCATCTTTAGACAACATTAGATATGTGGGAGCATGTGTTCTTTTGTGACTGGAATTTTCCATCCCAAATTTCTTTACTATATTCTTAGTGTTGTACCCCAAAATTTGCCCTCCCATATTCTTCAAAGTTTTGACAAGCATCACCTCAAATGGTTAAAAGTCCTCTCAAGGGTTGCACAGTTCAAACACCCTCATAAGCCAGTCAAATTAGGGTTTTGGTTCCTGCAAGGAAGTTGAGGTTTTCAAGGGCTCAATCAAGTCCCATATGCTCATAAACATTGTCAAGTATCTACATGCCAAGTTTCAAGGCTCACAAGGTCAAGTTGCACAGTCAAAAACCCTAATTGCTCAACAGTCAACTGTAGGGGCAAAATGGTCATTTGGCAGTCAAAAGTCAAAATTTTTGGCCAACATCTCATTTTGAAGCCACAATCATCATTTGGTCAATTCTTGATCATGATTCCACAAGCATGGCTCAAAAAGTCTCAAGATGCAAAAGTTTCTATTTTTGGACAGCTGAAAAGTCAACTGTAATTTGACCAAGGCATAACTTTTTCATGGTTCATCAGAAAATTCCCATCCAATGCTCATCTTGAAGGGGAGGACATTTCCTACAACTCATATTCACACTTCAAGTCCAAGAAATGCTCTCATAAAAAGTTATCAATTTCAAAATTATAGGTCATTTTCAAAAGTCAACAAAAAGGGACTTTAAGTCAAAGACCATAACTTGAGATTGGTAAATCAAAATGACATGGGACAAAAGATATTGGTTAGAGGACTTCAAGACCTTTCCAAAATGTCCAAGAACATGTTCATAACTTCAAAATTAAGCAAGATATGCATTGGAGAAGTTGAGAAATTTTTGTGAAATGGCCAAAATCAATTATCCTTGAAACTTCATTTTTGACAAAAGGGGCCCACTTTTTCCACTTTTTTCAGCTTGGCCATGCTTCCCACGTGTCCCACAAATTATTTCAAGATTTAAAATTAATTTTTCCATTTTTATTTAATTTTATTTGATTTAATTCATTTTAAATCTTTTAAAATCAAATAAAAATCAAGAAAATTAATAAAAGGGAATAGTTTGTATTGAAAGGCTTTGATCCACCATCATGATCATTCCAATTTCGTGCAAAGGCCTAAATGAAGCAAGAATTCAAATTTTGGCTAAAAAATGGAAAGTGCTTCAATGGAGTTTATGGAAAATCCCAAGCATGAATGCATTGTGTTATTGGCCTTAACTCTGATTAAAACACATTACATAACATGTATGCAAGCTACCACAAGGAGATTCACGACCAAAAAGGCTCTCAAACGACCAAACGCATTTTCAAATTTTCAAGCAAAAAAGCAAATCTGAAAACCTAGTTACAGCGCCTCTCAAGCCTCCATTCCAATCCAAACATATTCCTGGTATCCCTAGGAAGCTTTGGCAATCAGAACCAAGCACAATCACTCAAGAAATCGTGCCATAGACCTCTTCCGGGGCTTTCTGGAGCTAATAGGATGATTCAATTGCATTCTAATGCGTTATAGCATGATTCACCATTGAAACATTTTAGGTTTTTTCAAGCTTCAAATTGGGGATTTCCACATACTGAAAAATTGGAACCTCAGACCACCACGGTTGAATTGAGAAGGATGAGACGAAGCAAATGCACCCGTCGCGCTCAATTTATGTTAACCATGGGCGTATTCGCTATTTTTTGCAGGTTCTATTTAGTGGGGGTTTAAAACCCCCGCTATCTGTTTTCTATTTTCAGGCAAAACGAAGAAGAAAGCTAGCGTGGCTTGTTGTTATTGGACGATTCAAAATTTTGGCGCGTTCTTTTGGTTGTGTATCACTAATTCTTGTTTTGTGTTATATTATTTGTTTTCCATTTTATATCCAAAACGCGCAAATAGCTCAACTGGCAAGGCTTCCGTTTGGTAAACGCTGGGACCTGGGTTCGATTCCCAGGTCCCCTCACAATTCCCATATTATTTTTCATTTGACTTTCCTATGCAGCGCCCCAAGGGAGGTTCATCATAGGCCTCACAGATCCAACAAGCCAGGTGTCTTCAGGGTATATCCAAAGGCCACAAAAGGAGCTTACCGTATGCTTCAGTCAATGGATGCACACGCAAGTAGGAAAAGTCAACGAGGCCCTGCCTCGATGGGCCTGAATTCCAGCATTTCACCCCCATTTTGGCCCAGCACCCCCTCCATTTGGGTTCATTTTTCTTTCTTTTCATTTTATTTCTTTAATTTAATTTCTAACCCTTTATTTTATTTTATTTGTTATTAGTAATTAATTTAATTAACCATTTTCATAAAAAACAAAAAAATATAATTAACACTTTTATTATTATTTTTATTTTTATTTTGTAAATAAATCATAATTGAATTAGTTGTTAATTAGGCCATTTTAACATTCCTTTTAATAATTAAAATAGATCTAGATTTAGGTTAATCTTTAACATTGTTTTTTTTTATTTCTATTTTATTTCATAAAAATATAAAAAAAAACAAAAAATATTTTCTTGTAATTAAAATAATTAATTAGTTTTCAATTTCATTTAATTACCAAAAAAGACAAAAAAAATAATTCTCTTTCCTTTATTCGCGCGTATTTAATTTGTTCGATTATTATGTAATTGCTCCGGATATGTAATAGTAAATAGGACCTTTTACTGTTTTTTTTTAATTTTCCGCACTTATTCACTTAAAACGGGTCTTTGTAAAGATTTGGCGATGTATAGACCCGCGCCTTGTAATAGCGTAGGATTTACGTTTTCCGCAATTTACTTTCCGCATCCCTTTTAACTGTTAACTTGTATGAAAGAATGCATGCTAATTAAAAACAAGCGTAGCTCACCTCAATGCCTGATCAAAGATAACATAAACTGAAAACAACACACAATGCACACACCACTTCTAGGGTACGCCTCACTATTGCCTTGCCCCTCGAAATGTGGTCGTCGAGTATAGGACGTTTTACTAAGTCCTTATGTCCATGACCCATGGCATAAGGGTAGCTTCTAAGGTGTCCTATTATTGCTCCGGTGACCACACTGTCCCTAACCCTCGAATTGACCCGAACACCTCCAACGGTGGTGCTACCTACCTCTCAATGGTGGGATGACACTACCTTAAGGACATTTACACAGCCTAATTCCTTAGGGTAGGTAGACGAGTCATAGATACTTGCTCTAATTCAAAACAAATCAAAACTTCTTTTCACACCGACACCTTTCAAAAAGTTTTCAAAACAATTTTTCAAACACTCTTGAGGACTGATACAAGAGTCGATCTGAAACTTTAAACGAAACTTTTTCAAACCCACTCACAATTGAAAAGCAAACACTTTTGAAAACACAATGAGCAAGTATCTAAGAGCCCATGGATAACCATGGATAGAAAGGGTGCTAACACCTTCCCTTTCTATAAATCTACCTCCCGAACCGAGAGATAATCTCATAAGGAATTTTGCTGTGCTTTTGTCCTGTCCATGTTGGAGAAAATAAAAGACGGTGGCGACTCTTCCTTTCGCGACATTTCGCGAACCAGCGTTAAACAGTCAGTTCCAGATCCACTGATCATAGAACTGGCGACTCTGCTGGGGACTCTTATAAAGTGAGGTGTACCTTAGGACTAAGATCACTTGTGTTTTCAATTGTTGTGCTTGTTTGCTTTATTATTGTGGGTTGTATCAGAGTTACATAGATCCTAACCCGGATCTGGGGATACCCTATTAGGTAGCATAAGCTGTGAGGGACCTGTCCGGCGTAGACCGACATGGGTGAAGCAGTGGCTACGTTGGTGTGGCACCTTGGTCTGTACCGATATCCCTTGTGTCGCAACGAGGAGAATATGGGTCTTTTGAGGAGTCATTAAGCACCAACCGACCTTAGAACCTTAAATGACCCAACTTGGCCAATAGAACAGTAGCAGTATGCTGCGCCCATTGAGGCTAAACTCTCGTGATGGTTCTGGCCGCAAGAAAAGATTGCGATGCTGGAGTTATGACCGATTGAGGGTAGTCAGTGATATTGGGATCCTCTAGAACCCGGTTACTTCTGATAGGACAGGTCTTAACCAACCAACTTCAAGAGGGTAATACCCAGACCCCATGCTAGCCTAAACTCTAAGGGTTGTGGTGTGACTTGTGTGCTTTCGTACTTGACTACTTGTATGCTTGTTATCTGACACTTGAGTTTCTTGCAGGTTTTGTTTACAGTCCTTAATCTGGACTCATAACAGGGTTACTTATATCACCCCACGCATAATATGACATCATACCATCATACCATTGCATACATCCTACATAAGGACTAATCCATTTCAAGGATCTCAAGGGTCTGTGATGCAGGTCATGATGAACCAACTATCTAGCAAGGGGCAAAGAGGATTTATTTTCCTCTAGCCAAAGTTGTCAGGGGCTATGACCCACTCGATATGGTGAGCCTTGACTCTTGAAGAAGGCCTCTCAACAATACGCAGTGCCTTTCATCAAGCTACAAAATGCAAACTCTAACAATTTTTCTTGTCTACCCCGTGAGATCCTTGAAAACATTGCATGCATACATACACATCATTGCATAGCAGGTACCCTTGGTACAGGTTTCTTACCTTCTTAGTTGTTTATTTCAGCAATGGCTTCTCAACAAGATAACCAGGGTCTTCATGCTCAAGAGACTCAGTTCAGGGATATCTTTCTAAGCCTATCCAAGGGGCAGGAAGAATTAAGGACACTCCTCATGGGGAATCTGGCCAAGAAAAGTCCCGAAGATGACAAGGACGAACGGCTGAAACGTCTACAAGCTGAGGTAGACACATTGAAAACCCAGATGCTGGGGCAAAGGGATCTCATCCAAGGTTTAGCTCGGGAGAAAGAAGAGTTGAGGACCATGATCAGTCAACTCCACCAAGACAGACCCAACATGAAGCAACCAGTCCAAGTCAGGGACCAGGTCTTTGATTAGCTTCCAAGAGGACAAGAATATGGTATGGTGAAGAATAGACCTCTCCAAATTGCTACCACTTCACAAGCCCAGCATCAACCTCGCCCAGGGCAACAGGTTGATCAGAGTAAGCCAAGCCGGTCTAAGAGGCAATTCACTCAGCTTAACATGCCGTTGTTTCAAGCTCTACAACACCTGCTGAGGTTGAATCTGATTACACTAAGGGCTCCTCCCTGGAACCCCAACATCTCTGCTCCTAACTATCATCCCGACAGAAGACGTGCATACCACTCTGATAGTCCTAGACACGACACTGCCGACTGCTGGGCTCTGAAGAACAAGGTCCAAGATCTGATTAATGAAGGAGCTGTGGATTTCACCCAGGTGGGCCAGGCTGAATGCTCCTGCCATCCCTACGGGATTCACCATTTGAAGTGACAAGCCCTGAGACTAGAAGACTTTTGTTCATTAGAATTTTTCAAGTTGTAATTTTCTTTTGATTGTTCAAACATTTATCATGTTAAACGTTGTTATTTCATTAATGCATCGCATATGTCTGTTTTGAATCAATATATTCGCATTCGCTATATTCAAACTGCTTTCATATTTTTGTGATGATCAACTCTTGAATAATTCTAAGCCTCTTGAGGGAGGATGACAAAAACGATACCACGATCTTTACAGTATGCTTTTGAACAGACCCCGCTGATGAGGTACAGGCATTGTTTCAATTCCTAAACACTGGAGTTATAAGGAAGATAATCCCTCGTCAACCCCTCTGAGCCAAAGAAGTAGGAGTTTTTCTTTTCGAAGTTTAAAACCCTTAATCATAACCTGGGGCAGGGTAGTTCTCTCAGTTGATCCAAGTGCATAACGAATGGCACCAAAGAGGTCCTTACAAAACAAAAGACAGTGATGGTTCCGAACAATCATACAGACAGGCAGTCATTACTTCTCAAAATGAAAGCCCAATAAGTCAAAACCTATGAAGGAGACTTACAAAAACTGGGGCATCCCGCTGAATGTAATCACAAAAGAAACAGTTCAGGCAAAACTTAGGGATAACAAAATCAAAAAGAAAGAGGTCCTACAAACCCTCAACAAAAAAGGAATGACTGCCTATTCCAAATAAACTGTCAATATCCGAACCATCACTGGTATATCAAAGCAAAGACTCAAATAAGGTCTAACGCACGATCGGCTGAGTTTAGGATTGAAGAACATCACAAAGAGCGGGTGGGTACAGATAAATTTGAGCCTTTATCCTTTGTTTCTCAAACCGTGAACCAGGCCACGTTATAACCCTTAAAAGTCCTAGCTGAAGCATGGGTTAGTTCAAAAGCATACTGTTACAAAGGTATCCTGACTCCTTAGGGCTTGCGGTAAAATAACGAGTTGACATCACAGTTTTACAAAATTCACTTGTTTTTACTAAAAAAGATGCATTTTCAAAAACTTCGAAACAGACATAAGCTTTGCATTTTAATATAACATTGCTTGCATGTGACTATTTGTTTGAACAGCATAGAAGTTCGCACGACGAATGTCTAAATAAACAAAAGCACCCCCAATCAAGGGGCACGGCATGATCATTGTCCATCATCTGGGGCAGTTAAGTCAAGATTCGGAGAATCTCTCAAAGGGCCAACCAACTTGGGGCAAATCTCCATCTGGATCACTTGGGGCATTGGACGATCAAACGAAGATCTTCTGGTAGTAGGGTAACGTGTAACACCCCAGTTTCAATTTTTGATTTATTTAAATTTGGGAATTTATTTTATTAGAATTAATAAAATAAAAAGAATTATTTATTTTGGAGTATTTGAGGAAAATAAAAGAAATAAGGAATATTAGAATTTTTATGTTATTGGGCTTAGATGTTGTTAGTAAAGAGTGGGGGTGCAGAGAAATAAAGTTATGTTTGGGACTTAGGCCATTTTCTCATTTTTTGGTTTTCACGTAAGAACAGAAGTTGGAATTTGGGAAAAGAGAGCTCTGAAGAACGGAGAACGAAGAACATCGCCCAAGAACCCAAAGCTGCTAATTGATAAGGTAAGGGGGGTTTATACTCGATTTATATTTGTTTATGGGTTTATGTATGGTTGATTCGGGTAATCGTAGGAATTCCCAATTGTTAGATGTTTCTAGGGATCGATAACTGTAGGACTGAACCTTGTTAGAAAAGGGTTAGGTTCCCAATTTTTATGAATCGATTAAGAGTTTTAGGTCCCAAATGAGGAATTGAGAGTATATATCATGATCGTGAATTTACCGTGGAAGTTGTAGGGATAACCTCCGTGTCAGTAGATTTCCCCAAAAGGACGGTTAGTTTCCGATTAAGGTTATTATAATAATTGTTGGTAACTTGGATATTGTGGTGTGTTGTGAATTGTACAAACTCGATGCGTTAGGTGCTGAAATGCGCGTTTTGGCGGACGTTTTCCCGCGTTTGGACTGCTGTTTTCTGAGCTGCTGCAGGTTCAGGAAAATCCTGTGCGCGCTCAGCAACACGGGCCGTGTTGCACAACACGGGTGCCCGTGTTGCTCCTCTGAGTTGGAAGGGGTGTGCTCCTGGTTGCACGACACGGGCCGTGTTGCACAACACGGGTACCCGTGTCAGAGCCCCTGTACTGATAAAATTAAAATGTGCATTTTTCTGGACGTTCTGCACAACACGGGCCGTGTTGCACAACACGGGTGCCCGTGTTGCTCTGCTGTGATGATTTTCTGAATTTTTGGTTTTAGTGCTTTGATGTCGGATTTTTATTGCCATGCTTTTAGATATGTATCGAGCATGAATTATGATATAATTGATGTGATTGGTTGATGTTTGAATAGTATGCTGAGTGATTACATGCTATTCGTAATTTGATATGATTGATGTTTAAATAGTATGCTGAGTGGTTACATGCTATTCATATCATGTTATGTTTGATATTGTTGATGTGCATGATATGTTGATCGATGTTCATAGTATGCTGAGTGTTACATACTTACATATCATGTTGCATTTGTTAATTCCCATTGTGTGGAATTAACATGGTGGCCAATATACGTGTCCGCGATTTAATGGAACGTTGAGGTGGTAGCCGTGTCCGCGATATAATGGAACGGTGAGTTATCCGTGACCCGCGATTTAATGGGGCGGTGAAGTGGTACCACATGCATGGGTGTGTTGCATTACTCGAATATAACATGAATGGATGATTTTTCCAATGTTATATTTGATTGTCTGTATGCACGTATGATTTGATAAATGGTTGATGATGTTTTGATGAATATTTGCAAAAATGAAAGGCAATATGTCATGGATATATGAATTGTAAAGGTTTTGTAAACTATGAAATATGCTAATTATTGGGTGATGCTTATGATTTCGTGAATTGATTGTTATGAATGTATAACCAAATGTATATTTGAGAAGCTCACCCTTACTGTTGAATATTTCAGATTGAGGAGCTTCACTCAGGTGCTTGGCGAAGGCTTATCGTGTCTAGTTTAGTTTCGTTTTAGTATGTCCGGGTCATGCTCTGATAGTTGTAACTCCGGGAACGTTTGGTTGTCGAGCTGCTTTAGTCAGACTCGTTTATTCTTTTTTTTTTTTTTATTTGTTATGATATAATGTTGACTTTCCAGGTGTTAATCCCTGATGACTTGGAAATTATTATAACATTTGATTTTATTAAATAAATTATTCCGCTGTGTAGACATGTACGAGTTACCACTAAAATTATGCATGACAGGAATTTATTTTATTAAAAGAGAAATGTAGCATTCCTCGATTATTACATGTACTCTGAGTTTATAATTTTTAATATTTGCGAAAATTATATGCGGGGTTTTAGAGGGTGTTACAATAGTGGTATCAGAGCATAGTCGGTCGTTGTGACCAGAGTCTTGAGTCAGTCATTCCTTTTCGTATGCGACTAGTGCAAGGTAACACTGTCGATACTGTATTCTGATGTGGAGTATGTTTTAACTCTCAGGAATATGGCTGGAAGAGGTAATGGACGGAATGATGTTGCACTCGCTGAGGCTTTGGGGATGTTAGCTGGTGTACTTGCTGGAAACCCAACTGGAGGCGTGATTGGTGCTGATAGGCAATTGGGAAATTTCCAAAGGAACAATCCTCCGTTGTTCAAAGGTACACATGACCCTGAAGGTGCTCAGAAGTGGCTGAAGGAAATCGAAAGGATTTTCCGTGTGATTGATTGTGCTGAAGATCTGAAAGTCAGATATGGTACGCATATGTTGGCAGAAGAGGCCGACGACTGGTGGGTTGCCACAAGGACTGAAATGGTTCAGGATGGAGAGGCACTGACTTGGGCTAACTTCAGAAGGGCTTTTCTGAGGAGGTACTTTCCTGAAGATGTTCGGGGAAGAAAGGAAATTGAATTTTTGGAGCTTAAGCAGGGCAATCTGACTGTTAGTGAGTATGCTACTAAGTTCACTGAGCTGGCAAAGTATTATGCACACTACAACAATGATGAGGCTGGAGAATTCTCTAAATGTATCAAATTTGAGAATGGTCTCCGAGATGAGATTAAGCAGGGAATCAGGTACCAGCGTATTCGTAGATTTTCTGATCTGGTGGATTGTAGCAGAATCTTGGAAGAAGATATTACCAAGAATCGGTCGTCTCACTCTCGTGGGGCTGTTGACAAAAGAGGAAAGCAACATATGGACCGTGGCAAGCCATATGGTAGAGATAACCAGAGATCAGGCGGTTGGAAAAGGCCTAGTGGGGGAGATTCTAAGGCTCCTATCAGATGCTACAGGTGTGGTGAGTCTGGTCATCACATTCGAGATTGCAAGAGTGATGAGAAGAAGTGCTATAAATGTGGAAAGGCTGGTCATTTGTCTATTGATTGCAAAGGGAAGTCTGTTACTTGTTACAATTGTGGCGAAGAAGGTCACATTCGTCCGCAGTGTCCTAAGCCTAGGAAGGATCAGTCAAGTGGAAGAGTGTTCGCTTTGTCTGGATCTGAGACTACTCCAGAGGATCGATTGATTAAAGGTACGTGTTTTATTCATGGCACACCTTTAGTTGCAATTATTGATACTGGTGCAACTCATTCTTTCATTTCTTTGGATTGTGCTGAGAGGTTGAAACTGGACATATCTGGTATGCCAGGTAGCATGGTTGTTGATACTCCTGCATCGGGTTCAGTGACAACTTCACTTGTATGTAGGAATTGTCCTATTGAGATTTTTGGTAGAAGTTTCGGTATGGATTTAGTGTGCCTACCGCTTGAACAAATTGATATTATCCTTGGGATGAACTGGTTGGAATTCAACCGGGTTCATCTGAACTGTTTTGCTAAGACGATGATTTTTCCAGAAGCAGTTGGTGTCGAGAATTTGACTATGACTGCTAGGCAGGTACAAGAAGCAATGGAAGATGGTGCTAACGTGTTTATGTTACTTGCTTCGTTAGATGCAACAGGAAAGGTCAGGAGTGGTGAATTGCCAGTGGTGTGTGATTTTCCAGAAGTCTTTCCGGATGATGTTGGTGAGCTACCTCCTGAGAGAGAAGTGGAATTCTCTATAGATTTAATTCCTGGTACGAGACCGGTGTCGATGGCGCCATATCGTATGTCTGCGTCTGAGTTGGCTGAATTGAAGAGTCAGTTGGAAAGATTTACTGGAGAAGAAGTTTATTCGTCCAAGTGTTTCACCTTGGGGTGCTCCGGTATTGTTGGTTAAGAAGAAAGAAGGTTCTATGAGACTGTGTGTTGATTACAGGCAATTGAACAAGGTAACCATTAAGAATCGGTATCCGTTACCGAGGATTGATGATTTGATGGATCAACTAATTGGAGCTAGTGTATTCAGTAAGATTGACTTGAGATCTGGATATCATCAGATTCGTGTGAAAGCGGAAGATATTCAAAAGACTGCTTTTCGAACGAGGTATGGGCATTATGAATATTCTGTTATGCCGTTCGGAGTTACTAATGCACCTGGTGTTTTCATGGAATATATGAACAGGATTTTTCATCCGTATCTGGATAAGTTTGTTGTGGTTTTTATTGATGACATTCTGATTTATTCCAAGAATGACGAAGAACATGCGGAACATCTCAGAATTGTGTTAGAGTTGTTGAAAGATAGGAAGTTGTATGCAAAGTTGTCCAAATGTGAGTTCTGGCTGAATGAAGTTAGTTTTCTTGGACATGTGATTTCTAAAAATGGTATTACAGTGGATCCTACAAAAGTAGAAGCGGTATCTCAGTGGGAAGCGCCGAAGACTGTTTCTGAAATTAGAAGTTTTCTTGGTCTTGCAGGTTATTACAGAAAGTTTATCGAAGGATTCTCAAAGTTAGCATTGCCGTTGACGAAGTTGACTCGTAAAGGACAAGCGTTTATTTGGGATTCTGATTGTGAGAAAGGTTTCCAAGAATTGAAGCGGAGATTGACTAGTGCTCCTATTCTGATTTTGCCGAATCCGGTGGAATCTTTTGTGGTCTATTGTGATGCATCTCTGTTGGGTTTAGGTGGTGTTTTAATGTAGAATCAACAGGTAGTTGCGTATGCTTCGAGACAGTTGAAGGTTCATGAAAGGAACTATCCTACTCATGACTTAGAGTTGGCAGCAGTTGTGTTTGTCTTGAAATTGTGGAGACATTATCTGTATGGCTCGAGATTTGAAGTGTATAGTGATCATAAGAGTTTGAAGTATCTTTTCGATCAGAAAGAGCTCAATATGAGGCAAAGAAGGTGGTTGGAATTTCTCAAAGATTATGATTTTGGTTTGAATTACCATCCTGGTAAGGCAAATGTAGTTGCAGATGCTTTGAGCAGGAAGTCCTTGCATATGTCTATGATGATGGTTCGTGAATTGGATTTAATTGAGCAATTCCGAGATTTGAGTTTGGTTTGTGAAAGTACTCCGAAGTGTGTTCGTTTGGGTATGTTGAAACTTACTAGTGGTATTCTAGAAGAGATCAGAATCGGGCAGAAATCCGATGTTAATTTAGTTGATAAATTGACATTGATCAACCAAGGTCAAGGTGGTGAGTTTAGGATTGATGAAAATGATGTTATGAGATTTGGCGATAGATTTTGTGTTCCTGATGTCGCAGAAATCAAGAAAAGTATATTAGAGGAAGGACATCGCAGTGGGATGAGTATTCATCCGGGTGCCACGAAAATGTATCATGATTTGAAGAAATTGTTTTGGTGGCCGGGAATGAAAAAGGAAATAGCTGAATTTGTGTATGCATGTTTAATCTGTCAGAAATCGAAGATTGAGCATTAGAAGCCGTCTGGATTTATGCAACCAATGTTTATTCCAGAATGGAAGTGGGATAGTATTTCTATGGATTTTGTATCTGGGTTGCCGAGGACTCCTATGAATTGTGAAGCAATATGGGTCGTTGTGGATAGGTTGACTAAGTCTGCTCATTTTATACCGGTGCGAATGGATTACTCGATGGAGAGATTAGCACAGTTATATATTGAGAAAATAGTGAGTTTGCATGGGGTTCCTTCTAGTATTGTGTCAGATAGAGATCCGAGGTTCACTTCGAAATTTTGGGAAGGATTGCAGAAGGCTTTGGGTACTAAGTTGAGATTGAGTTCAGCTTACCATCCTCAGACTGATGGACAGACGGAGAGGACGATTCAATCATTAGAAGATTTATTGCGTGCTTGTGTTTTAGAGCAGGGTGGAGCTTGGGATAGCTATTTGCCATTGATTGAATTTACTTATAACAAGAGTTACCATTCGAGTATTGGTATGGCTCCGTTTGAGGCATTGTATGGTAGACGGTGTAGAACACCTTTGTGTTGGTATGAATCTGGAGAGAGTTCGGTAGTTGGGCCAGAGATTGTTCAGCAGACTACTGAAAAGATCAAATTGATTCAAGAAAAGATGAGAGCTTCTCAGAGTCGTCAGAAAAGTTATCATGATAAGAGGAGAAAGAATTTAGAATTCAGTGCTGGAGATCATGTGTTTATGAGAGTTACTCCGATGACGGGTATTGGTCGGGCGTTGAAGTCTAAGAAGTTGACTCCGCGTTTTATTGGTCCGTTTCAGATTACGGAAAGAGTTGGAGAAGTTGCTTATCGTATTGCTTTACCTCCGAGACTTGCGAATTTGCACGATGTTTTTCATGTTTCTCAGTTGAGGAGATACATTCCAGACCCATCTCATGTAATCCAAATAGATGATGTACAGGTAAGAGATAACCTGACAGTAGAAGCATTGCCTATGAGGATAGAAGATCGGGAAGTGAAACAGTTAAGAGGTAAAGAGATAGCATTGGTGAAGGTTGCTTGGGGAGGTCCAGCAGATGGAAATATCACTTGGGAGCTGGAGAGCCAGATGAAAGAGGCTTATCCGGAGCTGTTCGTCTAAGGTATGTTTTCGAGGACGAAAACTCTTTTAGTGGGGAAGAGTTGTAACACCCCAGTTTCAATTTTTGATTTATTTAAATTTGGGAATTTATTTTATTAGAATTAATAAAATAAAAAGAATTATTTATTTTGGAGTATTTGAGGAAAATAAAAGAAATAAGGAATATTAGAATTTTTATGTTATTGGGCTTAGATGTTGTTAGTAAAGAGTGGGGGTGCAGAGAAATAAAGTTATGTTTGGGACTTAGGCCATTTTCTCATTTTTTGGTTTTCACGTAAGAACAGAAGTTGGAATTTGGGAAAAGAGAGCTCTGAAGAACGGAGAACGAAGAACATCGCCCAAGAACCCAAAGCTGCTAATTGATAAGGTAAGGGGGTTTATACTCGATTTATATTTGTTTATGGGTTTATGTATGGTTGATTCGGGTAATCGTAGGAATTCCCAATTGTTAGATGTTTCTAGGGATCGATAACTGTAGGACTGAACCTTGTTAGAAAAGGGTTAGGTTCCCAATTTTTATGAATCGATTAAGAGTTTTAGGTCCCAAATGAGGAATTGAGAGTATATATCATGATCGTGAATTTACCGTGGAAGTTGTAGGGATAACCTCCGTGTCAGTAGATTTCCCCAAAAGGACGGTTAGTTTCCGATTAAGGTTATTATAATAATTATTGGTAACTTGGATATTGTGGTGTGTTGTGAATTGTACAAACTCGATGCGTTAGGTGCTGAAATGCGCGTTTTGGCGGACGTTTTCCCGCGTTTGGACTGCTGTTTTCTGAGCTGCTGCAGGTTCAGGAAAATCCTGTGCGCGCTCAGCAACACGGGCCGTGTTGCACAACACGGGTGCCCGTGTTGCTCCTCTGAGTTGGAAGGGGTGTGCTCCTGGTTGCACGACACGGGCCGTGTTGCACAACACGGGTACCCGTGTCAGAGCCCCTGTACTGATAAAATTAAAATGTGCATTTTTCTGGACGTTCTGCACAACACGGGCCGTGTTGCACAACACGGGTGCCCGTGTTGCTCTGCTGTGATGATTTTCTGAATTTTTGGTTTTAGTGCTTTGATGTCGGATTTTTATTGCCATGCTTTTAGATATGTATCGAGCATGAATTATGATATAATTGATGTGATTGGTTGATGTTTGAATAGTATGCTGAGTGATTACATGCTATTCGTAATTTGATATGATTGATGTTTAAATAGTATGCTGAGTGGTTACATGCTATTCATATCATGTTATGTTTGATATTGTTGATGTGCATGATATGTTGATCGATGTTCATAGTATGCTGAGTGTTACATACTTACATATCATGTTGCATTTGTTAATTCCCATTGTGTGGAATTAACATGGTGGCCAATATACGTGTCCGCGATTTAATGGAACGTTGAGGTGGTAGCCGTGTCCGCGATATAATGGAACGGTGAGTTATCCGTGACCCGCGATTTAATGGGGCGGTGAAGTGGTACCACATGCATGGGTGTGTTGCATTACTCGAATATAACATGAATGGATGATTTTTCCAATGTTATATTTGATTGTCTGTATGCACGTATGATTTGATAAATGGTTGATGATGTTTTGATGAATATTTGCAAAAATGAAAGGCAATATGTCATGGATATATGAATTGTAAAGGTTTTGTAAACTATGAAATATGCTAATTATTGGGTGATGCTTATGATTTCGTGAATTGATTGTTATGAATGTATAACCAAATGTATATTTGAGAAGCTCACCCTTACTGTTGAATATTTCAGATTGAGGAGCTTCGCTCAGGTGCTTGGCGAAGGCTTATCGTGTCTAGTTTAGTTTCGTTTTAGTATGTCCGGGTCATGCTCTGATAGTTGTAACTCCGGGAACGTTTGGTTGTCGAGCTGCTTTAGTCAGACTCGTTTATTCTTTTTTTTTTTTATTTGTTATGATATAATGTTGACTTTCCAGGTGTTAATCCCTGATGACTTGGAAATTATTATAACATTTGATTTTATTAAATAAATTATTCCGCTGTGTAGACATGTACGAGTTACCACTAAAATTATGCATGACAGGAATTTATTTTATTAAAAGAGAAATGTAGCATTCCTCGATTATTACATGTACTCTGAGTTTATAATTTTTAATATTTGCGAAAATTATATGCGGGGTTTTAGAGGGTGTTACATAACGTAGCACTACTGACAGTGACAACTCCCTGCATCCTGAGAGCACGAACATAGTCGAAAAAATACTATGCAAAATCAAAGACCCGCTAGGTTGACACACCTAGGCATAAATAAGGGATGAAAATGAAAAAAATTTGTACACCCGGCAAGTCGAAAACCTGAAAAGACGGCTTGGGCAAAAATGGGTATCCCGGTGGACTGAAAACCCGAAAGGGCGGTCCAGGCAAAAGTTAGGGATCAAAAGCGTACGACTATTTCCCGGCATCCCGTCACTTGTCTACCAGAAGAAGATTTGTCAATCAAGACCTCCACCAGTATCTTCTCCCACAGAAACAGGGGCAGTAATAAGTTGTCTAAGCAATCTAGTTTCTTTGTCCACCAAGGTACCAAGGTAAGTTCGGCCGAAGAATGTAACCAAGATATCTTAATTCCCCAGAGAGTGAGCCAAGATTCAACAATTCTCCCCGAGCAGTTGGTCTCCAATCAGCCCTGAACAAGGCACCGTATCTCCAGCAAGTCAGTGATGCTCTCCCCAAGTAGAGTTAGCCTACTCAGTCAGCCTTATGGAAGTTGGATTATCCCCAACAGATCTCAACATTCCTCAGCGGAGTATACAAACATTCTTAACAAGCATCCCCGGCAGTCTTGATCTAAGATTGTTCCCCGGCGGTTTACCAAACACTCCAGCGGAGCCACTTCCCCAGTACAGTTCAAAAATTTCCCCAGGAGAGTCCAGTCCGAAAGTTCCCCCAAGAAAGTGGAATCCATCTCCCCAGTAGGAAGCTTATCCCCAGTAGATTCTGGAAGCTTATCCCCTGCAGAGTGAACGCGTCTCCCCGATTTTATTCAAAGGTTATTTCCCCACCAGGATATAACTGGGTTATCCTCAGCTAAAAACCACGGAAAGATCGTCCCCGGCGAAGTCTTCCCATCCCCAGCGGAGTTCATCCAATCTTCCAACAGAACTTAACAATGGTATCCCCAGTGGAGTTATCATCGATCTCAGCAAAATACATCTCTTCCCACAGAGCATTCCCCGCAGAGTATTCTATTCGCCAAGTTTATTCCCCAACAGAGTCATCTTCTCCTACCGGTATTCTTGCAACTATTATCCCCAGCGGAAACAAAAATCTCTATTCTTCAAACATCATCCCAGGAATTAACTTCCCGGTATTCGTCAAGGATTTACTTTCCTAGACAAAAACACATTTCATAAACATCACATATTCATACATTATAGCATGCATATACGCATCATGAACATACAATCTCATTTATTCTGAGAGCATCACGCGTGTCATACATCATGACATCGCATACAACTAACGTTTTGTCTTTTCAGGACAAAGGTTAATACCAAGATGATTACTATCAACAGTCGCAACTAAAGTTCCGATTCCTGTATCTTGCCAGGGTGTATCCGTTGACGACTAACAGTACCAGACTCAATTCCTGTATCTTGCCAGGGCACGTCTGAAGAGTTTGAGGATCCGATTCCTGTATCTTGCCAGGGTGTATCCGTTGACGACTAACAGTACCAGACTCGATTCCTGTATCTTGCCAGGGCACGTCTGAAGAGTTTGAGGATCCGATTCCTGTATCTTGCCAGGGTGTATCCGTTGACGACTAACAGTACCAGACTCGATTCCTGTATCTTGCCAGGGCACGTCTGAAGAGTTTGAGGATCCGATTCCTGTATCTTGCCAGGGTGTATCCGTTGACGACTAACAGTACCAGACTCGATTCCTGTATCTTGCCAGGGCACGTCTGAAGAGTTTGAGGGTCCGATTCCTGTATCTTGCCAGGGTGTATCCGTTGACGACTAATAGTACCAGACTCGATTCCTGTATCTTGCCAGGGCACGTCTGAAGAGTTTGAGGATCTGATTCCTGTATCTTGCCAGGGTGTATCCGTTGATGACTAACAGTACCAGACTCGATTCCTGTATCTTGCCAGGGCACGTCTGAAGAGTTTGAGGATCCGATTCCTGTATCTTGCCAGGGTGTATCCGTTGACGACTAACAGTACCAGACTCGATTCATGTATCTTGCCAGGGCACGTCTGAAGAGTTTGAGGGTCCGATTCCTGTATCTTGCCAGGGTGTATCCGTTGACAACTAATAGTACCAGACTCGATTCCTGTATCTTGCCAGGGCACGTCTGAAGAGTTTGAGGATCCGATTCCTGTATCTTGCCAGGGTGTATCCGTTAACAATACCAGACTCGATTCCTGTATCTTGCCAGGGCACGTCTGAAGAGTTTGAGGATCTGATTCCTGTATCTTGCCAGGGTGTATCCATTGACGACTAATAGTACCAGACCCGATTCTTGTATCTTGCCAGGGTGCGTCTGAAGAGTTTGAGGATCCGATTCCTGTATCTTGCCAGGGTGTATCTGTTGACGACTAATTCCAGACCCGATTCCTGTATCTTGCCAGGGTGCGTCTGAAGAGTTTGAGGATCCGATTCCTGTATCTTGCCAGGGTGTATCTGTTGACGACTAACATTACCAGACTCGATTCCTGTATCTTGCCAGGGCACGTCTAAAGAGTTTGAAGATACGATTCCTGTATCCTGCCAGGGTGTATCCGTTGACGACTAACAGTACCAGACTCGATTCCTGTATCTTGCCAGGGCACGTCTGAAGAGTTTGAGGATCCGATTCATGTATCTTGCCAGGGTGTATCTGTTGACGACTAATTCCAGACTCGATTCCTGTATCTTTCCAGGGAACGTCTGAAGAGTTCGAAGATCCGATTCCTGTATCTTGCCAGAGTGTATCTGTTGACGACTTTCTCCGGACTCGATTCCTGTATCTTGCCAGGGCACGTCTGAAGAGTTTAAAGAGTCGATTCCTGTATCCAGCCAGGGCACATCTACATAAAGAGTTTAAAGATCAACTCCTGCAACAGGCCAGGTAATTATCCTTTTTCTCAGGTACGCAAGTTCTCGCTAAGGAATCTCTTACGCGACCGACACCTAGATGGCATCTATAAGCCCAACTCCACAACTATCCATCACAGTTCCAAATGGCATCTATATGCCCATTCCCGACAAGGTTCTGTCACATCTCCAGATGGCATCTATAAGTCCATCCTCTTATCCACCATCTCTCCAAATGGCATCTGTAAGCCCATTTCCGCTATCACACTGCTGATACTCTACTATGTGAGTGCAAATTTCTGGGCACTCTAGTGTTCAATCATCTTCCACCCTCGGATCACGAAAGGCACACAAGCCAATCTACATCCTCAGGTCTAAGAAGATTGAACAGGGGCAACTGTTGTACCCCAAAATTTGTCCTCCCATATTCTTCAAAGTTTTAACAAGCATCACCTCAAATGTTTCAAAGTCCTCTCAAGGGTTGCACAGTTCAAACACCCTCATAAGCCAGTCAAATTAGGGTTTTGGTTCCTGCAAGGAAGTTGAGTTTTTCAAGGGCTCAATCAAGTCCCATATGCTCATACACATTGTCAAGTATCTACATGCCAAGTTTCAAGGCTCACAGGGTCAAGTTGCACAGTCAAAAACCCTAATTGCTCAACAGTCAACTGTAGGGGCAAAATGGTCATTTGGCAGTCAAAAGTCAAAATTTTTGGCCAACATCTCATTTTGAAGCCACAATCATCATTTGGTCAATTCTTGATCATGATTCCACAAGCATGGCTCAAAAAGTCTCAAGATGCAAAAGTTTCTATTTTTGGACAGTTGAAAAGTCAACTGTAACTTGACCAAGGCATAACTTTTTCATGGTTCATCAGAAAATTCCCATCCAATGCTCATCTTGAAGGGGAGGACATTTCCTACAACTCATCTTCACACTTAAAGTCCAAGAAATGCTCTCACAAAAAGTTATCAATTTCAACATTATAGGTCATTTTCAAAAGTCAACAAAAAGGGACTTTAAGTCAAAGACCATAACTTGAGATTGGTAAATAAAAATGACATGGGACAAAATATATTGGTTAGAGGACTTCAATACCTTTCCAAAATGTCCAAGAACATGTTCATAACTTCAAAATTGAGCAAGATATGCATTGGAGAAGTTGAGAAATTTTTGTGAAATGGCCAAAATCAATTATCCTTGAAACTTCATTTTTGACAAAAGGGGCCCACTTTTTCCACTTGTTTCAGCTTGGCCATGCTTCCCACGTATCCCACAAATTATTTCAAGATTTAAAATTAATTTTTCCATTTTTATTTAATTTTATTTGATTTAATTCATTTTAAATCTTTTAAAATCAAATAAAAATCAAGAAAATTAATAAAAGGGAATATTTTGTATTGAAAGGCTTTGATCCACCATCATGATCATTCCAATTTCGTGCAAAGGCCTAAATGAAGCAAGAATTCAAATTTTGGCTCAAAAATGGAAAGTGCTTCAATGGAGTTTATGGAAAATCCCAAGCATGAATGCATTGTGTTATTGGCCTTAACTCTGATTAAAACACATTACATAACATGTATGCAAGCTACCACAAGGAGATTCACGACCAAAAAGGCTCTCAAACGACCAAACGCATTTTCAAATTTTCAAGTAAAAAAGCAAATCTGAAAACCTAGTTACAGCGCCTCTCAAGCCTCCATTCCAATCCAAACATATTCCTGGTATCCCTAGGAAGCTTTGGCAATCAGAACCAAGCACAATCACTCAAGAAATCGTGCCATAGACCTCTTCCGGGGCTTTCTGGAGCTAATAGGATGATTCAATTGCATTCTAATGCGTTATAGCATGATTCACCATTGAAACATTTTAGGTTTTTTCAAGCTTCAAATTGGGGATTTCCCCATACTGAAAAATTGGAACCTCAGACCACCATGGTTGAATTGAGAAGGATGAGACGAAGCAAACGGACCCGTCGCGCTCAATTTATGTTAACCATGGGCGTATTCGCTATTTTTTGCAGGTTCTATTTAGTGGGGGTTTAAAACCCCCGCTATCTGTTTTCTATTTTCAGGCAAAACGAAGAAGAAAGCTAGCGTGGCTTGTTGTTATTGGACGATTCAAAATTCTGGCGCGTTCTTTTTGGTTGTGTATCACTAATTCTTGTTTTGTGTTATATTATTTGTTTTCCATTTTATATCCAAAACGCGCAAATAGCTCAACTGGCAAGGCTTCCGTTTGGTAAACGCTGGGACCTGGGTTCGATTCCCAGGTCCCCTCACAATTCCCATATTATTTTTCATTTGACTTTCCTATGCAGCGCCCCAAGGGAGGTTCATCATAGGCCTCACAGATCCAACAAGCCAGGTGTCTTCAGGGTATATCCAAAGGCCACAAAAGGAGCTTACCATATGCTTCAGTCAATGGATGCACACGCAAGTAGGAAAAGTCAACGAGGCCCTGCCTCGATGGGCCTGAATTCCAGCATTTCACCCCCATTTTGGCCCAGCACCCCCTCCATTTGGGTTCATTTTTCTTTCTTTTCATTTTATTTCTTTAATTTAATTTCTAACCCTTTTTTTTATTTTATTTGTTATTAGTAATTAATTTAATTAACCATTTTCATAAAAAACAAAAAAATATAATTAACACTTTTATTATTATTTTTATTTTTATTTTGTAAATAAATCATAATTGAATTAGTTGTTAATTAGGCCATTTTAACATTCCTTTTAATAATTAAAATAGATCTAGATTTAGGTTAATCTTTAACATTGTTTCTTTTTATTTCTATTTTATTTCATAAAAAATATAAAAAAAAACAAAAAATATTTTCTTGTAATTAAAATAATTAATTAGTTTTCAATTTCATTTAATTACCAAAAAAGACAAAAAAAATAATTCCCTTTCCTTTATTCGCGCGTATTTAATTTGTTCGATTATTATGTAAT
This sequence comes from Vicia faba, assembly GCA_948472305.1. Lineage (NCBI taxonomy): Eukaryota > Viridiplantae > Streptophyta > Magnoliopsida > Fabales > Fabaceae > Vicia > Vicia faba. Next base: position 395,738 of record CATIWC010001529.1, on the reverse strand, counting down.
TGCTCCGGATATGTAATAGTAAATAGGACCTTTTACTGTTTTTTTTATTTTCCGCACTTATTCACTTAAAACGGGTCTTTGTAAAGATTTGGCGATGTATAGACCCACGCCTTGTAATAGCGTAGGATTTATGTTTTCCGCAATTTACTTTCCGCATCCCTTTTAACTGTTAACTTGTATGAAAGAATGCATGCTAATTAAAAACAAGCGTAGCTCACCTCAATGCCTGATCAAAGATAACATAAACTGAAAACAACACATAATGCACACACCACTTCTAGGGTACGCCTCACTGTTGCCTTGCCCCTCGAAATGTGGTCATCGAGTATAGGACGTTTTAGTAAGTCCTTATGTCCATGACCCATGGCATAAGGGTAACTTCTAAGGTGTCCTACTATTGCTCCGGTGACCACACTGTCCCTAACCCTCGAATTGACCCGAACACCTCCAACGGTGGTGCTACCTACCTCTCAATGGTGGGATGGAACTACCTTAAGGACATTTACACAGCCTAATTCCTTAGGGTAGGTAGATGACTCATAAATACTTGCTCTAATTCAAAATAAATCAAAACTTCTTTTCACACCGACACCTTTCAAAAAGTTTTCAAAACAATTTTTTAAACACTCTTGAGGACTGATACAAGAGTCGATCTGAAACTTTAAACGAAATTTTTTCAAACCCACTCACAATTGAAAAGCAAACACTTTTGAAAACACAATGAGCAAGTATCTAAGAGCCCATGGATAACCATGGATAGAAAGGGTGCTAACACCTTCCCTTTCTATAAATCTACCTCCCGAACCGAGAGATAATCTCATAAGGAATTTTGCTGTGCTTTTGTCCTGTCCATGTTGGAGAAAATAAAAGACGGTGGCGACTCTTGCTTCCGCGACATTTCGCGAACCAGCGTTAAACAGTCAGTTCCAGATCCACCGATCACACTTAGCATACTTGCTCTGAGATAAAAATATGGAATCTTCCATTTGTTTAACTTGCAGACCAAGAAAGTAGGTTAACTCACCAATAAGGCTCGTCTCAAATTCTGACTGCATTTGCTTGACAAAATGTTGAACCATCTCATTGACATCCCACCAAACACAATATCATCAATATAAATTATGAAATCATGATCTTCCCTTCTTCTTCCTTGACAAAAAGAGTTTTGTCTATGCCACCTTTCCTATATCCATTCTCACCAAGAAATTCTATCAATATCTCATACCAAGCTCTTTGAGCCTGCTTTAATCCATACAAAGCTTTCTTCAGTTTGTACACGTGTTTAGGAAAACTTGGATAAACAAATAACTTAGGTTGTTCCACATAAACTTCCTCATTCATATAGCCATTTAAGAAGACACTCTTTACATCCATTGGCTCAATTTTTGAAACAAAGCAAGAGTTTGATATCCCTTCTCTTGACCTAGTAGTAACTCCTTTATTTATATCTCTTATGATAAGCTCCTTAGGATGATCTCTATGAGTTCTAATTGAAGGCCCTTTGTTAAGATAAGTGGGCTCATGATCTTCTTGAGGTTGATTAGAATCAATACTTCTGTCATTGGATTCTTTTGGAATATCAGATAAAGATGTTGCAACATCTTCTAAGACATCTTCTTCATCATTCCATCCTTTATCATCAATAATAATATTTATGGGTTCCATCATAACCTTGGTTCTGGGGTTAAATACTCTGTAAGCTCTTCTATTTATAGAGTAACCTAGGAATATTCCTTCATCACTCTTGGGATCCATCTTCCTCATTTGTTCACGATCAACTAAGATGTAACATTTACTTCTAAAAACATGAAAGTATTTACAGAAGGTTTTCTTCCGTTCCATATTTCATATAATGTGGCTGAGGTGCCTTTCCTTAAAGTGACTGTTATGGATATAGCACGCAGTATTCACAGCTTCAGCCCAAAAGTGGTAGGGTAACTTCTTAGCATGAATCATAGCTCTGGCAGATTCTTGAAGGGTTCTGTTTTTGTGTTCCACAATCCCATTTTGCTGAGGAGTAATGGGAGAGGAAAATTCATGATTTATTCCTTCAGAACAGCAAAAATAAGCAAATTTATTGTTCTCAAATTCCTTTCCATGATCACTTATGATTTTGATGATATGACTATCTTTTTCTCTTTGAATTTTTTGACATAGATCTTTAAAGACTTCAAAAGTTTCTGATTTTTCTCTGATAAAACTTATCCATGTGTACCTAGAGAAGTCATCTACAACAACATAGGCATACTTCTTTCCACCAAGACTTTCAACCTGCATAGGTCCCATCAAGTCCATGTGAAGAAGTTCCAAAACTTTTGATGTAGTGAGATGTTGGATCTTCTGATGTGACATCTTAGTTTGCTTTCCAATCTGGAATTCACCACATACTCTCCCTTCTTCTATCTTGAGCTTAGGAATCCCTCTCACGGCTTCAATAAATATGATTCTTTTCATTCCTTTCAGATGCAAGTGTCCCAGTTTTTGATGCCACAGTTTAACTTCATTTTCTCTGGCTAAAGAACATGTTAAGGAGAGGGTCAACTCTTAGGGAACCCATAAATAACAATTATCTTTAGATATGATTCCTTTCATAATAACATCATTATTCTCATTGCAAACGAGACATTCTGCCTTGGTGAAGTTAACTTTGAATCCTTGATCACATAGTTAGCTTATACTTATTAGGTTAGCTGTTAACCCTTTAACAAGTAACACATTGTCAAGTTTTAGGACTCTTGAATACTCCATCTTTCCAACTCCTTTGATTTCACCTTTGGCTCCATCACCAAAAGTCACATAACTGGTGGAGTGAGATTTGATATCTACTAATAGATTCTTGACACCTGTCATGTGTCTAGAACAACCACTATCAAAGTAGCAGTCATCTTTGGTTGATTCTCTGAGAGAGGTATGAGCTATGAAACTAGAAACATTAGACTTGGGAACCCACTGTTTCTTCTTTTTTCTATTTTGAGAGATCTAATAAGTCTTGGGAAGAGGAGTAGTTTTAGGATACCCATACAACTTGAAACAGAAAGGTCTTATGTGACCAAACCTTCCACAATGATGACATCTTCAGGGTTGGGATTTCTCTCTGGTGTGATTAAATTTTTTCTTACCATGATGTTTTTTCTTGCCATGATGTTGAGACATTTGATTTGACATCTTTGGTTTAGATTTAGCATGAGTGGAATCTGATGAAGGTTCTTTTGAAACATGTTCCTTTTTCTCATTAAACCCTAGACCACTCTTGTCTCCTGTCACTCTTCTCACTTGAAGAATTTCATCTAATGTGTCAGACCCATTATTAAGCATCTTGAGAGATTTGACTATTCTATCAAGATTTGAATTTAGGGAAGTCACTTCACTTTCCAGATTAGAAATAGTTTTCAGATGCTCTTTCCTTTCTGCCTTCAGCTGAGTTATGAGTGTTTTCTGTTTCTCCCCTTCTAGGAAAACTTCTGCACTTCTGAGACACAGTTATTTGTACGAGACAGCTAGCTCATCAAAGGTTAGTTCACAATCACTATAATCTTCATCAAACACATATTTGTTTGTCAGTGCTTTAACATACTTATAGATTCCTCTTCAAGATCACTCTCAAAATCCTCTACAGACCAAGTAACAAATAGATTCTTTTTCTGTTTCTTAAGATATGTAGGACATTCAGCTCTAATGTGACCAAAGCCTTCACATCCATGACATTTTATTCCCTTCCCTTGAGTGAATTTTTCTTCATCCCTTTTCTTCCAAACTCATTTGACTTAAGGATGTCAGATGAGATATTCTTGACATTTGATCTCGGGTTCCTATCCATCCTTTTTATCACTTTGTTAAACTATATTCCAAGAATAACTAAGGAATTAGATAGTCCTTCATTTGTATCCAGGTTACAATCATCCTCTTCATCTTCAGTATTGGTTACAAAAGCTATGCTTTTGTTCTTCTTTTCAGATCTTTCATTGATGCTTATTTAAATGTATGAAGTGATCCAACAAGTTCACCCACTTTCATCTTGTCAATTTCTTGTGCTTCTTCTATGGCAATCACTTTCATATCAAATCTCTTGTGAAGAGACCTAAGCATCTTTCTCACCAATTTGTCTTCTGGAATTTTTTTCTCCTAAAGCACCGGCATCATTAGTAATCTCAAGAATGTTCATATTGAAGTCACTAATGCTTTCATCATCCTTCATTCTCAGATTTTCAAATATGGTGGTGAGCAACCGAAGTCTTGACATCTTAACTTTGGATGTGCCTTCATGGGTAGATTGAAGAATCCCCCAGGCATCCTTAGCTACTTCACATGTGTTCACTAATCTAAAAATGTTCTTGTCAATTCCATTGAATATAGCATTCAAATATTTAGAATTTCCAAGAGCAATTTTATCCTCTTCTTTAGACCAATCTTCTTCTGGCTTTAACTCAGAAGTAGGTACTCCATTTTCTCCCAATTTGACAGGGTGTTTCCATCCTTTTAAGACAGCTTTCTAACTGTTGTCCAGAGAATTTAGAAAGGACACCATACATGGTTTCCACTAGTCATAATTACTTCCATCCAGAATGGATGGTCTTCTCACAAATCCTCCATCCTTGTCCATAGTACCCGAAAGTATCTTCCCTAGATCTCACCCAGATATAGAGTAGGATGCCTGCTTTGATACCAATTAAAATTCTGGTATCAGATATGTGATGTCGAAGGAGATGTCACGACACAAATATTTGAGGACAATATAAAATACAATAATATTAAAAGCATTAAAAACACAAGGGATTATTAACCCAGTTCAGTGTACAACAACACCTACTCTAGGGGCTACCAAGCCAGGGACAAGTCCACTAAATAATATCAATTCATAGACCCTCAATAAACAACCGGTTTACGATCTAATCACTTAATCACTACCCGTGCTATACTTCTACCTAAGACACACCTAGGTATGAGGCCCTCCTCAAATCCCTTTAATCACTAACAGTGAAAAACAACAGAAATATTAATTTTTAAAGACTTCAATCATTCAATACTTAAAATCTTATGAATAATCCACAATTGACAATCCAAATTACAACTCAAGTATTAAAAAAAATACTATAGTGTATTACAATTAAAAGACTTAGACTTCTAAAACAGAAGGAATGTATTCTTCTTTAAAAGTTGCAGTCAAATGATTAAGGATGCAAGTCCTTATAAAGGCGCAACAGTGGGCATGAGCTGAAAAACAAATATTCCAATCCTTTGAATATTTCCATGAAATCAGGCCAAGATATAATCCATAAATATAATACAGATCGAAAAATATTCCTCCATATTTTTCGCAAGCTATGAGTCACAAATCCTGAATAATGGTGCGCATAAAAATAGGAAACAGAATATTGGAAACAAATATGAAGTCACAATCAGATAAAGAGGCAGGTGTCAAGACATCTCCTTTAACATCATTCAAACCATTTTTCTTTAAATGTCAAGACATTTAGCAAAACATTATCAAGTCAGTGTTTTACCAAAATTGCTGCCAATAAACCCTTACAACTAGAGATTTATGATATTAGCCTCTGTTAACATGGCAGTAAGTCAGAATGCTTCTCATACCTCTCCTTTACAAATGCATTTCAACCATATCTGCAACATATGTCAGTAAGTTAGAATGCTTCTCATATGGCTTCCTCCATTGATGTATGCTAACACTTATGATCCCCAGCAGTCTCATTATAGTAGCTTTATGCTTTGAATAACACAGCTTAAATTTGTACTCATGGATGAAACACATGGTGTTGAATATCATTCATAATATACATAACCTATCTTCAATTTAAATCAAAATAAAAATGATAATTGTAATTGAAAATTCAACATTTTATGATAAATTTATTCGAAAGGAACAGTCCGACAAGAGTTGTTACATTAGCTGGTAGATAACTACACATTTGGTAAAGGAAAATAATTAATCCAATAATATGCTTAAATTTTGAAATTAAAACGAAAATGAGATAGAGCTTTTCACCTAGTAGTTGCTTGTTATTGTCAAATTGTGTCACTGATGTCAATTCTTGTTTCTAACCATAATAATTGTTTAACCAAAACAAACATTTCATTAACAAACAAGGTCTATATATAGAATTCTCTGCATCTACAATTTCAACATAACATCAATGCAATTCAAACCCTACTTCAACTATTACATTTCATAACAAAGTAAACATTAAACATAAAGGATATAACAAAAACATAACATCTTCAAATTTCCATAAAATTTCTCTTATTTCAATTTGTTCTTCAAATTCTTGTTCTTCTTCTTTGAATCTTCATACATAACCTTGAAATAGCTTATAACTTCCATAGTCTCCAACTCTGACTTCATAATACCCTCATCTTCATTTCCACCTTTTGCTCACATTTTTCATCTCATATGAACAAATTACATGTCTCATCGCTCCTACAAAATATACATCTCCAAAAAAGTCTTCATTTATTTTATCCCTTCTTGCATTGGTATGAAACCATACGATCATCACACCCATAAAATTTTCCAGATCAAAATTTTACAGAAGAAAACATATAAACACCTTTGCATGAGTTTGTTTTCAAAGACAACATTGAAACAATAGAACGACGCCACACATGAAGCCGAGGTATGAAAAAACTAATAAGAAAGATATACTAACACAAGGCGGATTTCAAAAACCCTTAAGACTAGAGAACTAAAATATGGCGATACATTATCATTGCCGTTGTGCCTATGCTTAAAAGAAAATTGCAATAGAGGTAAATTATAAAATTAAATGTTGCATACTAATGGCTCTCTTCGTAAGTTAAATAGTTGGAATATAGTGACAAACACATGTACCAATTACTGTCAATATTCCATATAAATTTCTAGATTAGGATAGTCCCCTCAACTCCAATTACCACTCGTCTAACATTGCCTTTTGCGAAGCTAAAGTCTAGGGGATACATTTCGTTTGGAATTTCTTACAATTAAATATAACACCAAAATATTCTGCTAATCTTAAACCATGTCTAATTACCTATCATTCATGTCGCATCAACCATAGTGTCGCCTTAAGCCGATGCTAACATGTTGATAAGATATAAAAAATAATAATTAATTAATTAATTAAATAAATAAAATGTGTCAGACGAAAATATTAGAGGAAAAGGTTCGCGTTTCAATAGAATTTCAATATTGGCAGCCAGACGAACGCTATTTTTCAATAAATATATAAACAAACATGTAAATAAATATATAAATATTTAAGAATATTACAATTAAAGATTTATTTAAAAAATTAAAGAAAAAAATAATTTACCTTATAGCATTTGCAAGAGAGACACAAATTTGACGCTAATAGTGTTAGTGTCAAAGTTGACGCTAAAATGCATCTTTCTAGTGCAACTTTTAAATACTACCAAAACTCATCCAAGATCCGTATCTACTAATAAGTTTTTGAGTACCATATTAAAATTTGAACTAAATTTAATTTGACTTTAAAAAATAGCCTTTTAAATAAAAACTTAAAGAAACTAACTTATAAAGTTATAAAATGGTAATTACACTCATTTATAAATATATGTTAAGCCAATCTCTCTTTCAATAAAAAAACTATTAACGGATAACAAGTAGCCTAAACGTGGTCCGGTCACACTCCACATGTCAGGGTCCAAATTAATGGATTTTTTTAATCAAAAAATACTTTGTTGAACATTTAAAAAGCTATAATGAAGCTCAAACGATATTATTATTTTGGTTGAAACTCGGGTCAAAGTGCATCAAGCCAATAAAATTTGAAAGTTGCTCAACTTTGGGAATAACTATATTGATAATTATAATTGTCATGTCAATGGAAGGATTTTAGTTAATTGGAATAGCAATAATGTTGATGTCAAGCTTATCTCTGCTTCCACCCAAATGATTCACTATGAGGTTTTTGACACCTTTGGAAACTATAGGTTTTACTTAACTGTTATCTATGCCTTTAATAAGCTGGAGCAAAGGAGGACTCTGTGGCAAGATGTGGAGAAGATTAACCAGCAGGGACCCTGGTGCCTTGCTGGGGATTTCAATAATTTCATTCATGGAAAAGACAGAATTGGTGGAGCTTTAGTTACTGATGGTGAGTTTCAGGACCTTACAGAGCTTATGCATAACATGAACCTTGCTGAGATGGACAATATTGGTGAGTACTTTAGCTGGTCAAATAAGCATTGTATGGGAACTATTTACTCCAGGATTGATCATCTTTTAGTTAACCCTGTCTGGTTCCAAAAACATTTGAGTTATGCTCTTAAGATCTTGCCCCCTCCCCCCCCCCCCCTTGTCTCTGACCATGCTTTGTTATACCTTGGGAACCAGATCATCTCCCCTGCCCCCCACAAAAGATTCAGGTTTATCAATTATGTTATTGAGTATGATGGGTATAATGATGTTGTTAAAGTGTGTTGGAATATCCCGATATCTGGTAGCCCTAGTTTCATTCTATGGCATAAGCTGAAGAGATTAAGGCAGATTTTGTCCAAGTTCAATAAGACTCTTATGGCTTATAAGTACCATATTGTTTTAGCTAGGGACAGTCTTTCAAAATCTCAGACTGAGTTAGCTATTGATCTTATGAATAAAGAGAAAATTATGTTGGTTAAAAAGTGCACATAAGATTTGCTGAAGTGGAGTGATATTGATGAGTCCATCCTTAGGCAAAGAGCTAAGATTCAATGGCTTAAGGATGGGGATCACTGTAATGATTTTTTCATGCTTCTATTAAAGCCAAGCAAAATTCTAAGGCCCTAACTATGTTGCAGAAAGATGATGGATCCTATATAACTTCCTAGAAGCAAATTGAAGAGGAAATCCTTAAGTTATATGGCTCTCTAATGGGTAAAAATGATGATAACCTGGACTGTATTCATATCAGGGTAATGAGGAATGGCGCTCAACTTCAGACTGCTCAGAGAGACTCTCTGCTAGCCCCTATTTTTGATGCTGAAATCTATGATGCCCTTAAAGGTATTAAGGATATAGCTTCTCCTGGTTTAGATGGCTATTCTGCAAAAAATTTCAAAGCTAGTTGGTGTATTGTGAAAGACGATGTTAGAGTTGCTGTCAAAGAATTTTTTGCTAGTGGTAAACTGTATAAAGCTTTCAACTGTACTCTGGTTTCCCTTATTCCCAAATCTGATTCTGCTTCCTCTGTCAAAGACTTTAGGCCCATTTCAGTTTACACTACAATATACAAAATCATTTCTCGAATTCTGACTGCAAGACTGAGTAGAGTAATTGGTAGCATTATTAGCCCTAATCGGGCTGCCTTCATTCCTGGGCAGAAAATTCATCACCATATCTTGTTGGCTTATAAGCTTATAAAGGGCTACAGTAGGAAAGGTGGACCCCCCAGAGTTATGGTCCAATTAGATATGCAAAAAACATATGATATGGTGAGTTATAAGGCTTTGGAGATGATTATGCAAGAGCTTTGCATTCCTCAAATCATTATCCATTGGGTCATGTCTGCTATATATAATACTTCTTACAGTGTTAATGGAGTTATTTCTGAGTTATTGATTTCCAAGATAGGGATCTGTCAAGGGGACCCTATATCCCTTTTTCTCTTTTCCTTCATTATGGAATATCTCCATATATGTCTAGTCTATATTCAACTTAATCCTAACTTTAATCATGACTCTAAGTGTGCTAAACTCCAGCTGACTAATCTTATGTTTGCAGATGATGTTCTATTGTTTGTTAGAGGGGATAGTGTTAGAACATGGTTTGATTCTACAACCCTCGTAAGAGTTTTGATGATAACAAATACAAAGAACAAATGTGCACTCTAAAATTATGTCCTATTTTGTATAGAAGTTCTAAAGGAAGTGGATCAGAAGTTAAGCTACAAAGGTGTTCATGCTGTGTACGTAGACTGATCTTAGAATGTTCTGATGAATGAAGATCAAAACTTGCGCTAAGAGAAAGGTATTTTAACTCTGAAAGGAAGTCTAACGCTGCAAAAAGGACCTTATAATTCTGACCTTCCAAGTTCTGAAGCAAAGCAGCAACCAAATTTCTTATGTTATGAAGCATTACTATTCCATCAAAGTTGTATCAATTGCAACGGCTACAAACAGACAAGGATCTTCATATTAAGGAAAGTGCATTAACTGCCAATTATCAAGTTTCCATTTGCACAAGATTGATGTTCCTATTTAAACAAGCAACAAGGTTAAATTGTTCACGATTTTACATCTTTGATATTCACAATCTAAAAACGTTGCAACTTCATATTCATACTATTCTCTAAAATTGTGTAATACATCACAAGTTTATGATACAGTTTTTGTAACGAAAAACATCCTTTACACAAATTAATTCTTACTTTTGTTAGTGAATTTCCTTGAGATAAATCGGGTTGTGGTTGTACTCAAGAAGACTTTTGCAGTTGCCAAAGTAGATTTGTAATCAGTTTGATTAGTGAATTAAGACCTCGTTGGAGAGAGGAGAAATCACCTTGGCGGGTGGAATTGAGTATTTTAAGATCAAACGAACCAGGATAAAAATCATCGTGTCATTTGCATTTGATTTTAAAGTTACAATTCAACCCCCTCCCCTTCTTGTGTTTTTCACTTCTTCAATTGGCATCAGAGCGCTTGGTTCTGAGTTCAAGCACTTAACCGTGTCAGTACAAGATCTAAGCTTAGAAAAACACTATGGTGGGACCAAGTCAGAGCATCAGTGTTGTACCCCAAAATTTGCCCTCCCCTTTTTCACAAGAAATCACAGCTTCAGGCTTTTCCTGATTTTTCAGGTTGGCTCAAGAATCGGTTAAACAGACTTTTCTTATCAGTCAAACAAAATTAGGGTTTCCATTAACTTTTGAATCAGTCCAAACAGATTATTAGGGTTTCTATTGATTTGGTTGAGTTTGGCTCAGAGTTTGATCAAGAAGACGTTTCTTTGACAGTAAATCCAAAATTAGGGTTTGCACACGCATTCTCAGAAGAGTTTGAATTCACGGTAGTTCAATTGACTGTCACACTGCTTTGACGCTTGTTCAAGATTTCTGTTTGTTTCTCAAAGCCTAAAACATCTGGGATAGAAGCTGAGGCAATTTGTTGGCTCCTAAATTCGACACCTCTGTTTTAATTGATGGCAGCCATTAAAAGCTGAAAGATGCTTTCGACTGGCTGAGCCTGTCGAAGTGCCTGTCGAAAGATGGCCAAATACTTAGAAGATTTCTTCCAAGGAAGAAGGCTGATTGCCTTCGACGTCGAAGGAGTTTTCGTCGAAGACGTCTCTTGACGAACGTGTTCGATGGTCCAGAGTGGAGCAGTTTGAAATTCAAAGCTTTGGAGGGAAAACGGTTTCCAGCAGTTACTACGTGCGAACGTGCAAGGATCTGGAGCGTCGAACATGGAGAACGTGACAAGTGGCTTGATCTCGAAGCAGTGTAACTGCCCGACGGTTACTTGGAATGTTTTTGTATAAATAGGAGTAGACGTGTAGTTTCTCGCGTGTGTTCACAATAGATACATAGTCACTCATTTAGATTCAAGTACCCAGTGTGAGCGAACGAATTGTTGAGAAATGTATGTGTGAAACACCAATTTATTAATTCAAGTCATTTACTTTTCCAGTACTTTACATGCTTTTTCCCTTTAAGATTCCTGTCGAACCTTTACATTCAAGCCTTGTTTATTTTACCAAGCCTTTCCTTTATGCAATTTACTTTAAACAATTTACTTAAAGCCTTATCCACATTAATTAAACTTCAAAATCAACCTATGTCCATAGGATCAATCTGATCGATCCTGCGAGTAACCAAATAAGTAACCATTTGGAGGATCAGCGGTTGTTTACCAAATCCCAAGGTAAACAAGTTTACCTTGGGATTTGGTAAACAACCGCTGATCCTCCAAATGGTTACTTATTTGGTTACTCGCAGGATCGATCAGATTGATCCTATGGACATAGGTTGATTTTGAAGTTTAATTAATGTGGATAAGGCTTTAAGTAAATTGTTTAAAGTAAATTGCATAAAGGAAAGGCTTGGTAAAATAAACAAGGCTTGAATGTAAAGGTTCGACAGGAATCTTAAAGGGAAAAAGCATGTAAAGTACTGGAAAAGTAAATGACTTGAATTAATAAATTGGTGTTTCACACATACATTTCTCAACAATTCGTTCGCTCACACTGGGTACTTGAATCTAAATGAGTGACTATGTATCTATTGTGAACACACCCGAGAAACTACACGTCTACTCCTATTTATACAAAAACATTCCAAGCAACCGTCGGGCAGTTACACTGCTTCGAGATCAAGCCACTTGTCACGTTCTCCATGTTCGACGCTCCAGATCCTTGCACGTTCGCACGTAGTAACTGCTGGAAACCGTTTTCCCTCCAAAGCTTTGAATTTCAAACTGCTCCACTCTGGACCATCGAACACGTTCGTCAAGAGACGTCTTCGACGAAAACTCCTTCGACGTCGAAGGCAATCAGCCTTCTTCCTTGGAAGAAATCTTCTAAGTATTTGGCCATCTTTCGACAGGCACTTCGACAGGCTCAGCCAGTCGAAAGCATCTTTCAGCTTTTAATGGCTGCCATCAATTAAAACAGAGGTGTCGAATTTAGGAGCCAACAAATTGCCCCCCAAGAATGCCTTATTTCGACTCTGAAAGAAAAAGGCATTCTTTGAAAACGCCATTCGACACCTGTTTTTTTCCACGCTTAGTCACAAGTTAACTTGTGCACTTTTTGTTGCTTTTCACCAACTATTGGCAATCCCAAGAAACCATCATTGATTTGATCCTAGGACGTCACTGTCAGTACGGCGTGCAGAACCAAAACATCACTTCATAATTTGTCATTATGACAAATCTAAAAAACGAGGACGCACGCTGCGTCTCTCTGTTTCTGCAGAAACGGCCAAAACAACAGGATGCTGCCACGCGTCCCACTAATTCCTGCAGCATTAAATGACATTTAATGCCCTCGTAATTGGGAATTTCTCCCACTACTATAAATAATAGTGAATATCCCATTGTGGGACTTTTCACGCAAGCTATCTTTCAAACTCCCTTGCTTTCTTGCAAACTTGTTTTCTTTGCAGAAAAAACTCTTCCTTTTCCAACTTCATCTTCATCCTCAACAATGGCTTCTGCTTCAACTGCCCCCAAGACTAACGTATCAACTGAACAACTTGCTAAGCCCAAGGTCTTTGTAACTGCTCCGGTAGTGAACGCTACAGGGAAACGAAGGGTCCCCGAACCATCTGACATCTCCGTTCGTGACGCTTACTCGCGTCACTTGATGATTCCGGTTGGATACTCCAACCAAATCTTCGCCATGGCTGGACCCATGCACCCAAGCATTTCTGAAGCTCTAAAGATCAAGAGCTACTTCCCCATCGTCGAGAAACTCAAGCCAGTAGCTTGTGCTAAAAAGGATGCAGAAGATAACGAAGACCCCACACACGAGAAGATCGACCTTCGTTTCTTCAACAGAAGCGTTAGAGTCTTCAGGTCCTGCCCTAATCTCACCCAGGACTATGTTGCTTGGCTAACAAAGCTAGAAAAACATCAAACTCCAGTCTGGAAGGAAATGGGCATCTTTGACCTAATAATGCTGTCGAAGACAGGTTTAAACTACTCCCCAGAGATGCTTATAGCTTCGATGCTGTTCTGGGATAGCTCTCACTTCACCTTTCACCTTCCATGTGGGATGTTAACCCCCACACTCTTCGACGTAGCAGCCATCACTGGCCTTCGACCAACCGGAGATTATTTCGACCCGGAAGAGATGTCGGAGGACCAAATTGGCTTTTCTGAGACGAAGCCAACATTCACCACCTTTATCAACCATTTTCATGACCAGTCGACAGACGCAGTGTCAGACGTTGAACACATAGCGTTTCTAGCCTTATGGCTAACTCGCTTCGTGTTCTGTTCGAAGTCTCTGCAAGTGACCAAAAAGATGGTCACTCTGGCCACCCAACTGCATCACCGCCAGAACATCTGTTTGGCAGAACTAATTCTGGCCAGTCTTTATGACTCAATCAGCAGTGGGGTTACTCTTTTGAAGCATATCGAAGATAGGAACAGTTTGTTACTCGCTGGGCCTTTCTGGCTACTTCAACTGTGGCTCAACGCCACTTTCGAATCCTTCTTACCCAAGAAGAGTCAGATAAACGAACAAGCCCCAGCGATAGCCAATAGACGGATCGAAGGAATTAGGCTGGCTCTACTGACGCCTGTAGAAGATGGGCTAGAGTTCCAACAAACCTTCACTAACTTCGTGCTGATGTTCGCTCGAAGGAAGGAATTTGTTTCGACTATGGCTCCATTCGCTCAGCGAAAGGTGGGGCCAGCTTGGTTCACAAGGCCACATCCCAAGGAATCGAGTGGTCCCAATGTTGATGAGCACACCATACTGTGGGAGGCATTCCTTACCCCAAGGATTATGCCTCTTCGATTTAAGAGTTCTAAGACTCATCTGAGTCTGCTTGCCTATCAACCAAATCTGGTATCTCGCCAGTTTGGTATCATCCAAACCCTGCCTTCTCCCATTTTCCAAAAAGAGAAGTCAATGTTGTACTTCTGCAACGATTATACAGAAGACGCTGCCACCAGGCATATCGGAAGATATGCTGGTCGAACCATCCTCTCGCTGTTCAACTACCAGCTTAACTTCCTTTGTTCGCCATCTTTTGAAGAATGGTGGAGAAGCTATTACGCTGAGTACTTCTTCGACGAGAAGGACTTCATAGCAGAGTTGCAGAAGTCTTTTGTCCTCGTGTTTGACAAAGTAAAGAAATGTAAGTTCACACTCTCACATTACTTTTTATCTTTCTCTTCGACTGTTAGCTTGTTAACTTTCCCTTTCGCTTTCAGTTGTTCGAAAACCCCTAGCCAAGAAGGCTACAGAAGGCCCACAAGGAAGGGTCCCTTCGACAAAACCTCCACCGCCGGCGAAGACTATAGCGCCGGCGAAGACAACAGGCAACCAACAGGGGGAAGGCTCTTCGAAGAGGCCTCCTGCATCGGTAACCAGATCTTCTTTATTTTCATTCCGGCTTTCGATTATTTACTTTCGACGTAATTATTCAATCGAATTCCTATTGGTTTTATAGGCCCCTTCGCCCAAGAAAAGGGCAGCACTTGTGATCGAATCGGGGAGCGATGACGAAAGTGATTCCCCTCCTTCTCCCCTAAAGAGGCGAAAGTTAACGAAGGACGCTTCTGTTCCTACTCCAACTCCTGAAGGTCGAACCGTCAGAATAAAGGTTGGTGTGAGAAAGCCTAGGCCACCTGCGGTGGTCATCGAAGAACCAACTGAGGAGGAACTGAACGCTCTAGTTACCCAGCCTGTCGAAAGTGATAATTCCAGCCCTGGGGCTGAAGCCAATCCACAGGTAATCTATTGGACCCTTCTTATAACTTAGGCATAGATACCAGTATTTGATTATATCTCCTTCGAACATCTGAAGATTTGTCTTCTTCCTCTTTTCAGGACACTACTGGGAGTTCCCCACCAAGGACTTCAGAAACTCTGGAATCTGCTGACCTTAGCAGACCTCAGGTGCAAGATTTGGGCAATGACGAAGCCCACACTGAGCATGAGGCCAATGCTGAAACAGTGGAGAAGACAACTGAAGAACCTATGGCGGAGGAAACACAGCCAGAAAAGGTTCCTGTGGTGGTCTTGTCGTCAGAAGAGAATCCTGAAGGAAGAGACCAAGGCAATGGCGAAGAGAATCAAGATGCTGTTGTCGAAGAACATGAAGGTGGTACTGGCGAAGAACACCAGGATGACGCCAGCGAAGAACCACAGAATGACGCTGGCGAAAGATCCCAAGGTGAAGTTAACGAAGAACCACGAGTCGACGCTAGTACCGCCTCAGTTCAAGTCGAAGAACAACCAAACGAGGCACTCAGCATTCAACAGCCTCCAGCCCAAGATAATGCTATGGCAAGGGTCACTTCCTCAAAGCATAGGTCGAAAGAAGACTTGGAAATCTTGAAACGAACTGACCCTATCAGCTACCTCAATGCAATCGTCGAGAGTAAGAGTTCTTCCGACACCAGTCAGGAAATTCCTACTCTGTCGGGGAAATCTACTGAGACTTCTCCTCTTGATGATGCGTTGGCGAAGGTCAAGGCCCAGTTCTTCAAGAGAGATTTAATGAAGGCTTTAGAGGGGGACCCCACTGCTCCGTCTTGCTTAAAAGAGGTTTTGAATGCTGTTGATTTCGCTGCTGTAGCCCCAGAAATCTCGGACTTAATCATGGAATTACATTCTATGATTGACCAAGTCTCAGCGGATTACCGGCGCCAACGAACTTTCAACAGTCAGCTCGAAACGCTGCATGGCAAGAGCCTATCTGCGTGGACTGCTGTCACAAGTTCGACTTCTCGAATTGCCGAGTTGTCGAAACAAAAAGCGTCTGCACAGGAAAGGTTCGATGCTATTGAGCGAGAGAATGTCTCCTTCCGAGCACAAATTGCAGAGATAGAGGCGAAGATAAACGCCAACACTGTGCTTCAGGAGGAAATTCTTTCGACCATCCCAGACGCTGAGAGCCAGACTGAGATCAAGCAAGGCCTGGAGTTCGCTGAGAAGGCCCAAAGCCTCGACGCTCAAATTGCCAAACTGGAGCAAGAAAAATCTTGGTGCAAGAAGAGGTTGGATTTGCAGCATGCTAAGTATCTTCGACTGAAGAATTCTCTTTCCTTTTGATTCTCTTTTGTAATCATCTTTTGTAATCGCTTTCGACAACAATTGCCATTTTGGCAGAAATTAATAAAAATTTCCATTTTGGCATTTTCATGATTAATTTAGTTTATTATTTTATTTTTATCTCTTGAAGTATAGGCTTATATTTTTTCAAATATTTACCATTTACTCTCAAGAGCCTTTTATCACCACTTATCTCTTCGACTTCATAGGCTCCACCAGAAAAAGTTTGGATAACTCTGAAGGGTCCTTCCCATTTGGGTGACCATTTCCCCATGCTTCGATCCCGTCGATCCATGGGAAGAATTACCTTCCAAACTAAATCTTCAGGCAAAAATACCTTAGGTTTTACCTTTCTATTATAAGAGTCTTCGACTCTTTTCTTCTGAAGCCTGAGTAAGTCGAGAGCGTGTAATCTCTCTTCGTCTAAATCCACCAATTCATCTAACATCATGTTCCAATAAACCTCAGAAGGAATATCATAATGCCTCTGAACTCTTGCAGATTGAAGACAAATTTCTGCTGGCAATACTGCATCATGGCCAAAAGTTAGCCTATATGGTGTTGTACCAGTGGCTTCTTTTGGGGACGTTCGACAAGCCCATACAATCTGGTCTAACGTCTTATGCCAATTCTTCGGTTTCTTCCCAACATGTTTCTTTATCAAGCCAATTACCACTTTGTTAGCTGCTTCGACTTGACCATTCGCCTGTGCATAGTAAGGCGTGGATGTTAGGAGTTTGAAACCTGTTTCCTGAGCAAATTCCTGCATCTTTCGACCAGTGAAAACTGAACCTTGATCAGTTGTTATTGTCTCAGGGATTCCATACCTAAAAATAATGTTCTTTTGAATGAATTCAATGACATTTTCTTGGTCTACATTGACTAAAGGGACAGCTTCGATCCACTTAGTAAAATAATCAATGCCTACCAATATGTATTTCTGACTCTTTGATGATGCTGGTCGAATCTCTCCAATAAGATCCAACGCCCATCCTCGAAAGGGCCAAGGCTTCACTATCGAGTGAAGTTCGCTTGCTGGTACATGCTGGATGCCTGTATGAACTTGACACTCTTGGCAACCTTTGGCGAACTCAACACAATCTTTCAGCATAGTGGGCCAATATAGTCCTTGTCGAAACAACAACCATTTCATCTTATGGCCTGCTTGGTGAGCCCCACATGCCCCAGCATGCGTAGTCGAAAGGGCTATGTATGCTTCAGTTTCACTTAAACATTTCAGCAACACCCCTTCAGGCGTCTTCTTGAATAACTCATTACCCATGAGTACAAAACTCAACGCCCTGTATTTTGTCTTTCGTTCTGTCGACGCTCCTGGATTTTGAAGATAGTCCACTATGGGTTTCCTCCAATCCTGGTCTGACAAGTTATCAATGAACGAAATCTCGAAGTTTGAGTGATCAGCATATCCTAACCTTGTTGATTCCAAGTCTGTTGGTGATAGACAAGTTGCTCTTATCTTCTCTCGAACTTCGATTGCTCTTTGTAATCTCGTTTTTGAAATTTTATACCCAGATGCAATCTGTGCCAAGTCATTGGCTATTTGATTTTCGACTCTGGGTATGTGTCGAATATTGACACTTTCAAATTGTTTCAATAAACGATTTGCTATCACAAAGTACATAATGAGATTCTCTCTTATGCATTTATACTCCTTTGTGACTTGCTTGATGACTAACTCTGAGTCTCCCATTATTTCGACTCGAGTTGCCCCCAATTCCAACAATATTTCAAGGCCAGTAATTAGAGCTTCATACTCAGCCTCGTTGTTCGAACAAGAACCTTCGATTTGGTACTTGAATGTTGTTGGAATTTTATCTGGAGAAATAAGTAAGACTCCTACTCCTGTTCCATTTTTATGGCTGGAACCATCGAAGTAGAATTTCCAAGGTTCTATCTCCACGTAATTAATATCCTCGACTTGAATTGAGTGGTCGACTATGAAGTCTGCAACCACTTGTCCTTTGACTGCCTTAAGAGGCATAAAGGTCAAGGAATATTCAGTCAATGCTAATGCCCACTTGCCAATTCGACTATGCAAGATAGGTTTCGACAACATATATTTGAAAACATCAAAATGAGACGAAACATAAACATCAACTGGTTTTATATATTGTTTGAGCTTTGTACAAGAGAAATACAGACATAGACACAATTTTTCAACTTCGCTATATCTAGTTTCTGCATCATTCAAGACTCGACTGAGATAATAAATGGGTCTTTCGACTCCATTCTCATCCTCTTGGGCTAACATACTTCCCAGAGTTTTATCAGATGCAGCTATGTACAATCTCATGCTCCTATTGCTACAAGGAGGCACCAAGATAGGTGGCTTAGTGAGGTACCCTTTGATTTTGTCGAAGGCTTCTTGTTGCTCTTGCCCCCATTCGAACCCCTCCTTATTTAGTCGAAGTAAGGGTGAAAAGGCCTGAGCTTTCCCACTTAGGTTAGATATAAACCTTCTCAAGAAATTTATCTTGCCTAAGAGAGACTGCAATTCCTTTTTATTCGATGGCGCTTTCGCTTCCAAAATTGCCTTTGTCTTGTTCTGATTAATTTCGATTCCTTTCTTGTGGACAACGAAACCCAAGAAATCTCCAGCTTTTACACAGAACGCACACTTCAAAGGGTTCATCTTCAGACCATGCTCTCTCATTCTTTCGAATGATTGTCGAAGGTGGTCAATGTGACTCTTCCTGGAAACAGATTTTATTACAATATCATCAATATAAACTTGCATAAACGTGTTAATAAAATCATGGAAGATAGTATTCATTGCTCGCTGGTACGTTGCCCCAGCATTCTTTAGGCCAAAAGGCATCACTACCCATTCGTAAGTGCCTAAGGCCCCAGGACATCGAAAAGCTGTTTTCGACACATCCTCTTCAGCAATGAATATTTGATTATATCCTGAATAACCATCGAGCATACTCAGGTATTCGTAGCCAGCGGCAGAATCGACTAGCATTTCCGCCACAGGCATAGGATATTCATCTTTGGGGGTGGCAGCATTCAGATCTCTGAAATCTATGCACACCCTTAACGTGCCATTTTTCTTAATTACTGGCACAATATTTGCAATCCATTCGACATACCTTGTAACACGGATGAATTTGCATTTCAGAAGTCTTTCGACCTCCGTTTTGATCTTCGACAAAATTTCTGGAGCGAAGCGTCTTGGATTTTGCTTGATTGGCTTCTTTCCAGGTTTGATTGGCAACTGAAGTTCTACCAATCCTCTGTCGAGACCAGGCATTTCGTCATAATCCCATGCGAAACAGTCTTTAAACTCTTTCAGCAAGTGGATTACTTCCAACCTAAGTTCTGGATCAATTTTGGCGCTGATGTAAGTTGGCCTATTCTCTGATCCTTCGCCTAAGTTAATTTCTTCTAAAGGGTCTTGCGCTAACATCTTAATGTTGTTCGCCAAGGGATCCTTTTCGAAGCCCAAAGGCTCATCGTCATAGATCGCGTCGAGCCTCTGTTCCTGCATTCCTCCTGTCGAGATATCGGGAGGTTCTGGGTCAAAATCTTTTCCAGGACCTATATCTGGTGGCTCTGGGTCGAAATCTTTTCCAGGACCTGCAGAAGGTAGTGCTTGGTCATTGGCCTTGGTGGCCATGTATTTTACTTCGGCTTCGAGAGCCGTTATCATCTTGGTTTCAGCCACATAGGCCGAAATTCGCTTCAGAGATTGTGACTCAGTCATTATCACTGAATTCACTTCCCCAACCAGTTGGTTGGATACCAGTTAGCCCACTGAATTCTATGTGTGACACGTCCTCTCTGTCCCACTGGAAACCATGCTCAGGATGCAGGTATAGGGAACAAAAGGTGTTTGGCGCTGGCGCCATGTCGAAGTCAGGAGCTGGACATGGCCCTATGTGAGCCAAGTTTTTGTCGAAATCTGTTACACCCAAGTGGTTTACTTCGCCAAGGTAGTAACTCTGATCAGCCTCTATGTTTTCGACCAGCCCATCTGGGCGCCATAGAAGCAGTCTTTGATGCATCGATGAAGGCACAGCACCTACACCATGTATCCACTCACGACCTAACAAAAGGTTGTAGTTAGGTTTGGCTGATATGACCATGAACATTGTTGGTCGAAGGATCGACCCAACTTTTATGTCGAGCTGGATCACTCCCATGGTGGTCCCAATGCCTCCCTCATAGTTGGAAAGGACCATATTGTGAGGTTTTATTTCTTCATCCCTTTTGCCAATCTTTATCAGCACAGAATGAGGGATAATATTGATAGTGGCCCCACAGTCGACCAATATCTTGTTCACAGTGGTCTCTTCGAGCTTGGCCCTTATGAACAAAGGTTTGAGGTGATTCTTCATCGCCTCTGTAGGTGGCTCGAAGAAGCCATTTTGTTCTTCTGTAGTGCCATTGTCCATGACAAAATAACACACTGGCCTGTGCCTGGCCATTTCTTGTTCCATCTCCCAGTCACTGGCTTCGACTTCTACTTGTCGATCGAATTCCCTAGGTAGCATTGAAACAACGTTCACCATTATATCCAGAGTATCGTCGGACTCAGCATCATCTTCGTCTTCGACTTCGCTCTGGTTAGGCCAAACTAGCCTGTTGATAACTGGTTCTCTCTCAAGAGGCTTTCTTTGTTTCCTTTGAGGCACATTCGAACTAGTCTCAGCCTTAGGTTCAGTGGCAGCCTCCCTTTCAGCTTTTCGCCTTCTTTGATACCTCCTCCATTGGGATCTCGACATAGGATTTTTTCCCTTATAGTTGCTGGACACTTGAGCAACCTTGGGTGCAGCAACTTGAGGATCTTTCTTCTGGACTAAAGAGGAACCTCTTGGCACTTCGAAAGAATGCCATTTCTCTTCACTTGGCCTTTTCCGGCCAGATGTTTTGTACCAAGTGTCTACTGGTACATTTGTTGGAGGCCTAAAAGTCGAAGGCCTCTTGTCTTGATTAGAACCCCTTCTGGGATCATGTCGAAGGTCAGAATTCTCCCTTCTCTTGTTTGCTGCCCTCACTCCTTGTATGTGTTCAGCAGCTTTTTTATCAAAGATAGAACTGCATCTTGGACACAGCATAACCTCTGATTTCTTCTTCTGGCATCTTTGTAAAAAATCTGCCAAGTTTTCGTTTTCCTTAGGGAAAGCCGTTTTATTTGCCTGCTCTTGCCTTATGGCTTCTTCTGATGCTTTAGGGTCAGAAAGTTCAACCATGTTGATATTCATGGTATCCTTATTAGCAAGAGTTAGTTGTTTCATTTGTGTTTCCAGTTTCTCCGTCTGGCCTTGAACAGTGGCCAAGTGGGAACTGGGCTTTGGTCCAGTTGTTTGTACTGCAGCAGCCTTCGACTTTGGATCTTCGACCGCTTTCTGGACAGCCTCAATTGTCTTCCTGGATAAGTTTCCAGAAAAACTGCCAAAGATTGGCATGTTGATGTGGTCCTTAGAGACTTCGACCATGTTAATGCCTGGCTTCTTCGACTGGATCTTGGTAGCCTCTATCATGTTCACCTCAGAGGGTTCTGCATAGTGGGCTTCAGCCTTCATTGGATTGGAGTCGACAGCCATGGGGGATTTGTCAGCAAACTTTAATCTCCCTTCCTCAATAGCGTCTTGCACAAGATTCCTGAAAAGAAAACATTGAGAAGTTTTATGGCCCAAAAAATTATGATATTTGCAAAAACCCCTCTTCTTTCTTTGATCAAGAGGAGGCACTTTTACCCCAGGGGGTACTATCATTTGGCCATCTTTAACTAGCAAGTCGAATATTTCATCACATTTTGTGATGTCGAAACTGTAAGTCTTTTTTGGGAACCTATCGTTGGTCTTGTCTGGACCAATGGGATTTTTCCCATTTGAGGGGACTAACTGTTTACAAGAGTATGGAGGCCCTTGTTTTAGTTCCGCTAAATCGACTTCTCCTTCTTCGACAGCTAAAGTATCGTCGAAGGATTCTAGATCTTCGTCATCCATCTCAACGTAAGCTATTCTCTCTCTCTTATGAGTTTTTGTTGCCTTAGCTTTTTCAGCTTTAAGGCGTTCGACTTGTCGAACTCTATCGGCCAGTTGGGCCATGTCTCTTAGGTACTGGGTATCTAGCTTCTTCCTAATGGAATAGTCTAAACCACCTGCGGCCATTTCGACCAGCTCATGTTCTGGCACTTGTGTAAAACATCTCGCCTTAAGCAACCTAAACCTATTCAGGTATTCGTCTATAGGTTCAGTGAAACGTCTCTTAACACTCGCCAGTTCTTTCAGGCTTATCTTGGTTTGCCCCATATAGAATTGTTCATGGAACAATCTTTCCAACTGGGTCCAATGGTGGATCGAATTGGGGGGTAGAGTTGTAAACCAAGTAAAAGCGTTCTTGGTTAAGGAACTTGGGAAGTATTTGATCCTTAGGTTTTCATTATTTGAAATGTCTCCTGCTTCTATCAAATACCTAGCCACGTGTTCGACAGTAGATTCTGTCGTGTCCCCAGAGAACTTAGTAAATTTGGGGACTTTGGTTCTAGGGGGTAAGTCGGTTTGTAACACATATTCTGACAATGGAGATGTAAAGTTGGGCCTTCGAAAGCCCATGTTCATTCCATTCTGAGTCATGATTCTTTCGATCATGGTTGCCAGATTGTTCTCCAAACCCATGTTTTGGTATTGGACATGCTGAACCACTTCGTCAGCATTTTGGTTTCTGTTGACTAACCTTACCTCTGGGGCTATTACCCTAGGTTCTTCGACAGGTTGTTCTACAGGCTGTTGGGCCTGATTAATGGTGGTTTCTTCCTCTACAAATATCCCCTGATTTCCTCTTATTTGCGCCCTTTGGGGCTGTCGAATAGGGGGGGGTACTCCAAAGAAGTCAGCCAAACGCGTCATTTGCGCTGTAACTTGCTGATTCGACTGAGTAGTATTTTGTATTAGAGGATTTAGCACTGTACTCAAAGTTTGTGCCAACATTTGCACCATATCATGGTTGCTTTCGTCCATCTGTTGCCTCAAGACTGCTGTCGAGGCATTTGTAAGGCCATGGGCTCCTTGGGACGTTCCTCCTAAGAATTGGGTCCTATTTCTATTCGCCATGCCTACTCCAGAGCCTTGGAGCGGCGAAGTGGCACTCACGAAAGGGTCTGAATAAGTGGACGCAGCATTCGTCAGGCTTGCCAATTCAGAAGTTGGCATGCCATAGAATGGAATAAATCCTGGGGGAACCACTGGCCTTGGGCCAGTATTTCCCCTTGGAGGGGGGGTTCCCAAAGTCATTCTGGGGCCTGCAAACGAAGTTGTCGGCCCCGTGGTTGTGACTGACACTGCTGGTATCGAACCAGCATTCGTCGCTTCACTCACGGTCATATTAACCGTTGCTCCCACACTCGTTTGTGAGATTTCATTATTGTTTGGCGGATTCGCCATCTCTTCCCTTCTCCTGGCAGTATTATTATCGTTGGTGTATATTCTACCACTCCTCAATAACATACAACTCGAAAAGATGAGATTATTTTTCAATCAATCAACACACAGTCCCATTAGGTGTGCCAATTTGTTTACCTTGGGATTTGGTAAACAACCGCTGATCCTCCAAATGGTTACTTATTTGGTTACTCGCAGGATCGATCAGATTGATCCTATGGACATAGGTTGATTTTGAAGTTTAATTAATGTGGATAAGGCTTTAAGTAAATTGTTTAAAGTAAATTGCATAAAGGAAAGGCTTGGTAAAATAAACAAGGCTTGAATGTAAAGGTTCGACAGGAATCTTAAAGGGAAAAAGCATGTAAAGTACTGGAAAAGTAAATGACTTGAATTAATAAATTGGTGTTTCACACATACATTTCTCAACAATTCGTTCGCTCACACTGGGTACTTGAATCTAAATGAGTGACTATGTATCTATTGTGAACACACCCGAGAAACTACACGTCTACTCCTATTTATACAAAAACATTCCAAGCAACCGTCGGGCAGTTACACTGCTTCGAGATCAAGCCACTTGTCACGTTCTCCATGTTCGACGCTCCAGATCCTTGCACGTTCGCACGTAGTAACTGCTGGAAACCGTTTTCCCTCCAAAGCTTTGAATTTCAAACTGCTCCACTCTGGACCATCGAACACGTTCGTCAAGAGACGTCTTCGACGAAAACTCCTTCGACGTCGAAGGCAATCAGCCTTCTTCCTTGGAAGAAATCTTCTAAGTATTTGGCCATCTTTCGACAGGCACTTCGACAGGCTCAGCCAGTCGAAAGCATCTTTCAGCTTTTAATGGCTGCCATCAATTAAAACAGAGGTGTCGAATTTAGGAGCCAACAGGTTTCTATTGATTTGGTTGAGTTTGGCTCAGAGTTTGATCAAGAAGACGTTTCTTTGACAGTAAATCCAAAATTAGGGTTTGCACACGCATTCTCAGAAGAGTTTGAATTCACGGTAGTTCAATTGACTGTCACACTGCTTTGACGCTTGTTCAAGATTTCTGTTTGTTTCTCAAAGCCTAAAACATCTGGGATAGAAGCTGAGGCATTTGAATTGAAAGTTTGAAGCTTTAGTTTGATCAGTGAGGTAAAAGGCGTGTGGACGTTTGTTTGTTTAACTGTGCAATGCATTTGGTTATTTGGAACGCCGGACGTTTGTTGATTATTTATATTATCTGAGTTACAATTATTGGGATGCATTTCCAATTATTATAATTCAATAAATTTAAATAATTGAATAAACAAGTGCAGAAGAAATAAAGAATTATCTGACAAAAGATTTTTTATTCGTTTTCAATTGTTGTTACAAATGTTATTTGGATACTGTAATTTTATTTACAATATTTACAATGATATTTATTACAAATAATTGAAAAAGAAAATAAATCTAAATCGCTTGAAGTCTTCTATCTTCTACTGCTGCTTCCCTTACCCAATTGATATTTACCTGCAAAGCCAGAAAAGGAGAAGTCAATACAGTTAAATTGGAAAAGCATTTTTCAGACAGATAAGCAAAAACTCATCATTAAAAGTTGTTGGCCGGAATCAGTTTGTTTTGGTTTTCATCGTATTTTGCTCGTCCTCTCTGCAAATCGCAAGAAGATTTCTCTTCTTGGTTCACAAAGAGGAAAAGTAAAATTATTTTGCAAACATATAAACCAATTAAAAAAGAAGGCACAAGGCTGCATATTTTGCAAGAGACAAAAATGCACAAAGCTGCATAAGTGCAAACTGAAATGCCAAACAAATTACAAAGTTCAAACTGAACAACTAAGTTACAAATTCAAAACTAAGGCAAACCAAACTGTCAACTAAGCTGTCAACAAATTGTCAACTAAGCTATCAAAACATAAAAGCTGCATACAAGTACACAAAAGGCAATGCAGAAAATCTGGAAGATAAGAAAATATGCAGAGGAAAACCAAGTTGCAAGCAATTCTTCATCATTTTCCAGGCCAACACCTTTTCAGAAAAAGACTTATTAAGCAATAAAATATGCTTTTTAAATGGAGAGAGAAAGAGAGAGAAGTAGGCTTTACAGTTTGGCAGGCTATGCAGAGCAAGAAAAAAGATATAGATAAATATAACAAGAACAGAATAGTTCAAGGGGGGCAGAACACAAAGAAAAAAGGCCACAAACTGAGTTGCAAGCAAGCCTGCCTGTACCAGTTACAAACATGTTAAAACCTCCAAAACAACAAAAAAATATCAACAAGCCTGTATCAGTAACCTGCTTCAAGCTTGCCTGCTAAAAACCAGTTACCAAACCTTCAACAAAACCTGTTTCAAACCTGAGCCTGCTTCAAACTGCCTCAAGCCTGCCTTCAAGCAAGCAAACAACAGCCTGCCCAAAGCCATATCAACCTGCATAACCTTTAGCCTGTCTAAAAAACTACACAAACCTGTTTTCAAAACAAGCCTAAAAACCTGTTACAAAAGCAAGCATTCAAGCCAAAGCCCAGCAAGCCTGTCAAAGCCAAAACTCCAAACAAGCCTACTTTCCTAAAACTTCAAGCACACCTGCCTTCAAACAAAAACATATCACAAGCAAGTACTCTCAGAACAATGTTCATCACGGAGTCAACATAGCCAAACGATACCAACCAAGTTCAAGAGAGGAAGAAGTCAGAAGTAAAAACAACAACAAAAGCAAGCATTCTCAGAACAAAATTCCTCACTAAATCGACAAGGCAAGCATTCAGATAAGCAAAAGAGAGAACTCAGAAGAAAATAATACAGCGTCTCCAGAATTAGGGATCATCACAAAACGAAGCTGAAGATACAAATACCAGGAGACTAGCATCACCATCATTGTTCCCACGCCTTGGCCACCGGAGAAGCGCCGCCGTCCAATCCTCCGCCTCCTCTCAGAAACAAAAACCTAAAGGTATTGTCCCCTCTTCCTTTTTTACACCTCATACAAATGTAACAATCAAAGATCAATAGCAGTCAAAGGTCAAAACATGTAAAAGATAAAACATGCAAGATGGAAATCTAAAAGCCCTAAAACACACGAAGACGAAAAAGATGAGGGTATTGGTACCTTTATCATCGCATCGTACAATCGCGGAGAGGAGAGTGGAGGTGGCGTCTAGTAGCCTGAGGCGAGGAGAGGAGACATCAGAAGCCATGTTTGAGAACGAGGAAGAGGTGATGAAGAAGATGGAAAGCAGCGCCGCTCACAAAACTGTGAAACCTAATTCTGAAGCAAGACAACTCAAACCCTAAAAACTTTTTCAATAACACTGGGCCTGTCCCTTGCATAAAACCCTTAAGCCCAATCAATTCTGGCGTACACCCCCCTTTTTTTCTTTTTTCTTAATCCGTTTTTGTTGTTATTTGCGCCAAGCATAACTCCAAAAGCCCATTTTATTTTATTTTTATTTTCTCTTATGTTTACAAACTAATACTTTTTTTTCTTATTATCACCTTAGTTCCCTTATATAACTTAATTCCTAATTCTTTCTTGTTAAAAATAATATATTAATTTTTCATATTAATTTTTTATTAACAATACTTTTTATCACACTTGAAATACATAAAAATAGAATTTATCAAGTTAATTGATTTTTCTCTTTAAAACCCTTTTTGTTTATATAACACTAACAAAAATACAAAAAAAAAATACTTAATTATACATTAGGTTAACATTTTGATCATTTGTAAATAACCATATACATCATACAATACTTTTGATTCTCTTTATTCTATACCTTGCTATATTTTTACATTGAGAATGCAACGATTCGATTTGGTTGTAAATAATATTTAGACACTACTATTCTGATAAGACTCATCCCCATTTGTAAACATTTGTACCCCCATCCCCGGATACTTATTTGTAATAGCTTAGACTTTAAATTCCTGCAATTTATCGCCTTTCATATACTGTATAGTAATTAGGGTTTGTATGCGAAGATTCAAAATCAACCGCTAGATAACCTAATACAAGATAAATGCATGAAAATCAATACACAATTCACACTTGCACCTCTAGGGTAACCTCGCCTGTTGCCTCGGAAAATGCAATCATGTCCCTCGAGTATGAGACACTCTAGCAAATGTCCCTTCGATAAACAAAGATCGTAGTCCCTCGATGACCCTCGATGTTGCCTTCGATAAAACGATCTCGTCCTTTACAAAATTGCTAGAGCGTCTCACAAGTTGCCTTCAATGATTGTATACGATGACCCGCGCCCGTCCCGTTAAACATCCTAACGCAAGGTTGTTCACCAAATACAATGGTGAAACAACACTGTTAAAAGGGTTAAAAACATAAGAAAGATCTTTGAGTAAAATAGGGTAGACAACTCTTAGTTACTTGATCAAAAATCTTGTAAAACATCCTTGCCATTTTTCAAAACACACATCACAACACAACTTCAAAACAACTTTCAAAAACATTGAAACATCTTTTCAAAAAGACATACACCTTTGTATATACTCAAACAAGAGTCATTACAAAGGTTGCCTAGACAAGGCATCTTTTTCAAAACATTTTCAAAACCACACACACAAAGCACCATTTCAAACAATTGAAAAGCAAAGGCAGGTGATCTAAAACAAGTAACTAAGAGCCCATGGATAACCATGGATGAAAAGGGTGCTAGCACCTTCCCTTTTCATAATCTACCCCCCGAACCCACGAAAACATCTCAAAGGTCTTTCCTGTGCTTTTTGACCTTTCCTTAGGATAAAATAAAAGTCGGTGGCGACTCTTGCTAAACCGAACATTTGCGAACACAAACGCAAAATCCCAAGTCAGTTCTCCCACCGTATCACAGAACCGGCGACTCTGCTGGGGAAATTTCTAAAAGTGGGGTTACCTTAGGGTTTTAGATCAACTTTACATGCTTACTTTGATTGCTTTGATTGCTTTACTTTTTGGGTTCCTTGTTTGGGTTTGTTGTAAATCCTACACCCGGATTTGGGGGCACCTCTTTAGGTAAATAGCAATAAACTGTGAGGGAACTGTGCGGGGTATATCTACATGGTTGAAGCAGTAGCTATGTTAGTGTGACATATTTGTGAGTACCGGTAGCCCTTGAGTAGTCAAGGAGAATACGGGGCCGTTGAGTGATGTCATGAAGCACTAACGAACTCTCTAGAACCTTACTTGACCATCTTGGCCTTTTAGGGGTAGTGAGATGACCGACTTTGGTGCAGTCCGAAGTTGGTAGATACTCGATGCTACACTCATTGAGGATTGTTTTCTTGGAATATTTTGGTCGCCAGTTAAGTAGCTAAATTAAAACAATGAACATAGAAAACAATCCAATGATATTGAGCTCCTTAGAACCCGGTTTCTATTTTAGGACAGGTTGAGCCGACTAACTTCAAGAGAGTACTTACCTACAAACCCCATGCAAGCCTAAGCCTAAGGACTTGTTTGATCTGTGTGAATATGATTGGTTGTATATACACTTGCTTACTTTTGCATACATGTACATAACATCATAACATCATACCATAGCATTTTTTCAATAACCATTTCAAGGATCTTGAGGGTCTTTTGATGCAGGGTCACGTTGAACCAAACGTCTACCAAAGGGCAAGAGGGTTCTCCTCTAAACAAATGCCATCAAAGATCAAGTGCAACAACTTGAATCAGGGGCTATGACCCACTCGACACGGTGAGCTTGATTCTCGTGGAAAGACATCCACCGATACAAAGTTATCCAATCAAAGATGTTGATCAAAATTCAACCTCTAACATTTTCTTGTGCTTACCCCACGAGATCCTTGAAAACATGCATCCACATATCATGCATTGCATCGTAACAGGTTTTCCTTTTCAGGTTTCCTTATTTCTCCTACTGTTTATTTCAGTAGAGATGGCTCTAGAGCAGACCATCAAGGACGTTCAGGCTCAAAATGCTCAACTCCGAGAAATGTTCTTGAACCTGTCCCAGGGGCAAGAAGAAGTAAAAGCTCTCCTCACAAGGGGCTTGGTCCTAGAGAATCCAGGAGGCATCAGGAACGATCAGTTGGAAGGACTACAAATTGAGCTGGCAAAAATGAGGATCCAGATGATGGGACAGCTGGTGGGCCAGATGGCTCTCATTCAAGACTTGGCTCAAAGACAAGAAGAGCTCAGGGTCCTCGTCAACAAGCTGCTTCGGGAAAACCAAGTGGGTCAAACACCTAAGGTTGAAGATCAAGTCATCATTCAACCCCTCTTTGAGACAAGAAGACAAGGGAAAAGCTCCTCAACTTGCTTCAGGGTCACAATCCCAACAACAACCTCGTCAGCATCAACGGGGTAATCGGCGCAAGCGAAATGTACCTGGAAGACATTTCTCTGAGACTAAGATACCATCATCTCTAATACTGAAACGCTTGTTGGAGGTCAATCTGATTACTTTAAAGGATCCTCCCCGGAATCCTAACACATCTGCTCCTACCTATCACCCTAATGAAAGGTGTGCATACCACTCCCATGGTCCTGGACATGACACCGACGACTGTTGGACCCTGAAGAACAAGATCCAAGACTTGATTGACGAAGGAGTACTGGAATTCATGCCAGATGGTGAGATGAAAATTTTCCGCTGAGGGTTCTCCACCTGAAATGACAAAGTTTAAACTAAGAAGCTTTCGTTTCATTTGAATTTTCAAGTTGTAATTTCTTTTGTTATTCAAACAATTATCTGTTGATGTCAAACTCTGTTTCATTAATGTATTGCATATGTTTGTCTTGAATTCATCCATTCGTTTTCACTATTCTTATGCTTTCTTTATGATATTTAACTCTTGATAAAAAGCTACAAGCCTTTAGAGGGAGGATGACGAAACAATACCATAATCTCATACAGTATGCTTTTGGACAGACCTTGCTGACGATGTACAGGCGTTTCTTTCAAATCCTAAACACTGGAGTTATAAGGAAGATAATCCCTAGTCAACCCTTTCGAGCCAAAGAAGTAGGAGTTTTCTGTTCTAAACAAATTGAAACCTTTGATTTAAACCTGGGGCAGGGTAGTCACTCAGTCAATTCAAAAAAAGATGCGCATTGAAGTCGCAAACTCTCAGTTCGTAATACAACGAACGACACCAAAAACATTCCTTTGGAACCAAAAGACAGTGATGGTTCCTTATCTCATAGGCAGTCATTACCTCTCAAAAGAGAAAAGCCCACCGAGCCAAAACCTATAAAGGAGGCTTAAGAAAGCTGGGGCATCCCGCTGACTGTAATCTCGAAAACAGGAACAGTCAGGCAAAAGTTAGGGATAACAAATCAAAAGAACGAGGTCACTACAAATCCTCAACAACATGAAAAATGTTGCAAAAAAAATGTCTGCTTTCCAAAATTCAACTGGTGTGAACCATCACCAAAATGTCGTTCCAAACTCGAATAGGGTGCGACGCACAAATTAACTGAGTTTAGGATTGAAGGACATCACGAAGAACGGGTGGGTACAAATACACTTTGAGCCTTTATCCTTTGTTTCTTAAACCGTGAACCAAGCCACGTTACAACCCTTCAAAAGTCCTAATTGAAGCATTGGTTAGTTCGAAAGCATACTATTACAAAAGGTATCCTGACTCCTATAAGGCTTTGCCCTAAATCTTGTGTTGATTTGTCTTATAAAAAGTTTACTTGCTAAAAATGCATTTTTTCAAAACTTCAAGACAAGCATAAACTTTGCATTACTTGAATATCACTGTTTGCATTTGGCTATTTGTTTGACAGCGGAGAAATTCATACAACGAATATCCGATGAACAAAAGCCCTCTCAGTGAACAAAATCACTTCAAAAAGGATGACACTTCCATTGACAAATCTCCTATCAACAAGGGGGCATGACATGTCACTATCCAGCACACCTGGGGCAGTCCAGTCAAGATTCCAGGAAATCTCTCAAAGAATTGCAGAGTAACCAGGGGCAAGTCTCCATCTCCGTCACTTGGGGCATCGAACGTCAATCCCAACAAAGGGTTACATACAGTCAAACATTTCCAGGCAGTGCCACAAACACTCACCACTAGGGGAAATGACAAGTCTCCCCAAAATCCTTCTCATAGGATGACTCCTCAGCAAGGGTTTAATCTCTGAAAACCTTTCCCCAGCTGAATCAACCTCAAGAATCCTCGAGGACTTCCCCCAACAAAGATGTCACCTCTCTAGCGGACTGACGACAGGGTTTATTTCCCCCAATAACACCAGGATTCCCCAGCTTGAGTTTGCCTCTTCGACTACTACAAATCAAAGGATCACAACTCCTCTTCTCCAGTAGACTACTCTACAATCCCCAGCAAGTTACTGCGAAACCTGGACCCGACCAGATATCAGTTCAACTTCGACTCCCCAGTAGAGCAACGAACGACTAAGACTCCTAAACTCTTTTCCCAAGAAGGAATAAACATTCTCCCAACATTTCAACTTCCCCAAGCGGAGTTCTCCTAAAACAACAAAATAGGAATCCATTGGAAATATTCTGAGCAAAGTTTAAAGATACACATACTCTTCGACAGCAGTCCAGGGTTTAACGACTCCCCAGCACTTGTCAAGGATTTATTTTCTCAGACAGAAATACATTCCTTAAATGTTTCACATTTCATACATCCTATTCTCATACATAATAAATGCATATAACACAAATGTCATTTACTTTGAGAACATCATTATGCATTTCATACATCATGACTTTGCATACAACTAACGTTCTAGCTTTTTTAGGAAAGATCGATCAACAGACGATTACCATCAACCTTTTCAAAGTTCTAGAATAATACCTGTAACAAGCCAGGAAAACCATCTGTGGACGAGGGATTGAAGATCAAGACCTGTAACAAGCCAGGAAAACTATCTTTCTTTCTCAGGTCAGAGATTAATACCTGAAACCAGCCAGGACAAATATCTACTCGACCAACTCATGCTTATTCAACTTCAAGACCTCTGAAAACAGTTTACGGGTTCTCCAGATATGGATGTTAATCTATCGCTTGTTCAGATTCAAGACTTCTGAAAACAGTTTACGGGTTCTCCAGATATGGATGTTAATCTATCGCTTGTTCAGATTCCAGACTTCTGAAAACAGTTTACGGGTTCTCCAGATATGGATGTTAATCTATCGCTTGTTCAGATTCAAGACCTCTGAAAACAGTTTACGGGTTCTCTAGATATGGATGTTAATCTATCGCTTGTTCAGATTCTAAACTTTTGAAAACAGTTTACGGGTTCTCCAGATATGGATGTTAATCTATCGCTTGTTCAGATTCTAGACTTCTGAAAACAGTTTACGGGTTCTCCAGATATGGATGTTAATCTATCGCTTGTTCAGATACCAGACTTCTGAAAACAGTTTACGGGTTCTCCAGATACGGATGTTAATCTATCGCTTGTTCAGATTCAAGACTTCTTAAAACAGTTTACGGGTTCTCCAGATATGGATGTTAATCTATCGCTTGTTCAGATTCAAGACTTCTGAAAATAGTTTACGGGTTCTCCATATATGGATGTTAATCTATCGCTTGTTCAGATTCAAGACTTCTGAAAACAGTTTACGGGTTCTCCAGATATGGATGTTAATCTATCGCTTGTTCAGATTCAAGACTTCTGAAAACAGTTTACGGGTTCTCCAGATATGGATGTTAATCTATCGCTTGTTCAGATTCAAGACTTCTGAAAACAGTTTACGGGTTCTCCAGATATGGATGTTAATCTATCGCTTGTTCAGATTCAAGACTTCTGAAAACAGTTTACGGGTTCTCCAGATATGGATGTTAATCTATCGCTTGTTCAGATTCCAGACTTCTGAAAACAGTTTACGGGTTCTTCATATATGGATGTTAATCTATCGCTTGTTCAGATTCAAGACCTCTGAAAACAGTTTACGGGTTCTCCAGATATGGATGTTAATTTATCGCTTGTTCAGATTCCAAACTTCTGAAAATAGTTTACGGGTTCTCCAGATATGGATGTTAATCTATCGCTTGTTCAGATTCCAGACTTCTGAAAACAGTTTACGGGTTCTCCAGATATGGATGTTAATCTATCGCTTGTTCATATTCCAGACTTCTGAAAACAGTTTACGGGTTCTCCAGATATGGATGTTAATTTATCGCTTGTTCAGATTCCAGACTTCTGAAAATAGTTTACAGGTTCTCCAGATACGGATGTTAATCTATCGCTTGTTCAGATTCAAGACTTCTGAAAACAGTTTACGGGTTCTCCAGATATGGATGTTAATCTATCGCTTGTTCAGATTCAAGACTTCTGAAAACAGTTTACGGGTTCTCCAGATATGGATGTTAATCTATCGCTTGTTCAGATTCAAGACTTCTGAAAACAGTTTACGGGTTCTCCAGATATGGATGTTAGTCTATCGCTTGTTCAGATTCAAGACTTCTGAAAACAGTTTACGGGTTCTCCAGATATGGATGTTAATCTATTGCTTGTTCAGATTCAAGACTTCTGAAAACAATTTACGGGTTCTCCAGATATGGATGTTAATCTATCGCTTGTTCAGATTCAAGACTTCTAAAAACAGTTTACGGGTTCTCTAGATACGGATGTTAATCTATCGCTTGTTCAGATTCAAGACTTCTTAAAACAGTTTACGGGTTCTCCAGATACGGATGTTAATCTATCGCTTGTTCAGATTCAAGACTTCTGAAAACAGTTTACGGGTTCTCCAGATATGGATGTTAATCTATCGCTTGTTCAGATTCTAGACTTCTGAAAACAGTTTACGGGTTCTCCATATATGGATGTTAATCTATCGCTTGTTCAGATTCCAGACTTCTGAAAACAGTTTACGGGTTCTCCAGATATGGATGTTAATCAATCGCTTGTTCAGATTCAAGACCTCTGAAAACAGTTTACGGGTTCTCCATATATGGATGTTAATCTATCGCTTGTTCAGATTCCAAACTTCTGAAAACAGTTTACGGATTCTCCAGATATGGATGTTAATCTATCGCTTCTTCAGATTCCAGACTTCTGAAAACAGTTTACGGGTTCTCCAGATATGGATGTTAATCTATCGCTTGTTCAGATTCCAGAATTCTGAAAACAGTTTACGGGTTCTCCAGATATGAATGTTAATCTATCGCTTGTTCAGATTCAAGACCTTTGAAAACAGTTTACGGGTTCTCCATATATGGATGTTAATCTATCGCTTGTTCAGATTCCAGACTTCTGAAAACAGTTTACGGGTTCTCCTGATATGGATGTTAATCTATCGCTTGTTCAGATTCCAGACTTCTGAAAACAGTTTACGAGTTCTCCAGATACGGATGTTAATCTATCGCTTGTTCAGATTCTAGACTTCTGAAAACAGTTTACGGGTTCTCCAGATACGGATGTTAATCTATCGCTTGTTCAGATTCAAGACTTCTGAAAACAGTTTACGGGTTCTCCAGATATGGATGTTAATCTATCGCTTGTTCAGATTCAAGACTTCTGAAAACAGTTTACGGGTTCTCCAGTTATGGATGTTAATCTATCGCTTGTTCAGATTCAAGACTTCTGAAAACAGTTTACGGGTTCTCCAGATATGGATGTTAGTCTATCGCTTGTTCAGATCAAGACTTCTGAAAATAGTTTACGGGTTCTCCAGATATGGATGTTAATCTATCGCTTGTTCAGATTCAAGACTTCTGAAAACAATTTACGGGTTCTCCAGATATGGATGTTAATCTATCGCTTGTTCAGATTCAAGACTTCTAAAAACAGTTTACAGGTTCTCCAGATATGGATGTTAATCTATCGCTTGTTCAGATTCAAGACTTCTGAAAACAGTTTACGGGTTCTCCAGATATGGATGTTAATCTATCGCTTGTTCAGATTCCATACTTCTGAAAACAATTTACGGGTTCTCCAGATATGGATGTTAATCAATCGCTTGTTCAGATTCAAGACCTCTGAAAACAGTTTACGGGTTCTCCATATATGGATGTTAATCTATCGCTTGTTCAGATTCCAAACTTCTGAAAACAGTTTACGGATTCTCCAGATATGGATGTTAATCTATCGCTTGTTCAGATTCCAGACTTCTGAAAACAGTTTACGGGTTCTCCAGATATGGATGTTAATCTATCGCTTGTTCAGATTCCAGAATTCTGAAAACAGTTTACGGGTTCTCCAGATATGGATGTTAATCTATCGCTTGTTCAGATTCCAGACTTCTGAAAACAGTTTACGGGTTCTCCAGATACGGATGTTAATCTATCGCTTGTTCAGATTCAAGACTTCTGAAAACAGTTTACGGGTTCTCCAGATATGGATGTTAATCTATCGCTTGTTCAGATTCAAGACTTCTGAAAACAGTTTACGGGTTCTCCAGATATGGATGTTAATCTATCGCTTGTTCAGATTCAAGACTTCTGAAAACAGTTTACGGGTTCTCCAGATATGGATGTTAATCTATCGCTTGTTCAGATTCCAGAATTCTGAAAACAGTTTACGGGTTCTCCAGATATGGATGTTAATCTATCGCTTGTTCAGATTCCAGACTTCTGAAAACAGTTTACGGGTTCTCCAGATACGGATGTTAATCTATCGCTTGTTCAGATTCAAGACTTCTGAAAACAGTTTACGGGTTCTCCAGATATGGATGTTAATCTATCGCTTGTTCAGATTCAAGACTTCTGAAAACAGTTTACGGGTTCTCCAGATATGGATGTTAATCTATCGCTTGTTCAGATTCAAGACTTCTGAAAACAGTTTACGGGTTCTCCAGATATGGATGTTAATCTATCGCTTGTTCAGATTCAAGACTTCTGAAAACAGTTTACGCGTTCTCCAGATATGGATTTTAATCTATCGCTTGTTCAGATTCAAGACTTCTGAAAACAATTTACGGGTTCTCCAGATACGGATGTTAATCTATCGCTTGTTCAGATTCAAGACTTCTGAAAACAGTTTACGGGTTCTCCAGATATGGATGTTAATCTCTCGCTTGTTCAGATTCTAGACTTCTGAAAACAGTTTACGGGTTCTCCATATATGGATGTTAATCTATCGCTTGTTCAGATTCCAGACTTCTGAAAACAGTTTACGGGTTCTCCAGATATGGATGTTAATCAATCGCTTGTTCAGATTCAAGACCTCTAAAAACAGTTTACGGGTTCTCCATATATGGATGTTAATCTATCGCTTGTTCAGATTCCAAACTTCTGAAAACAGTTTACGGATTCTCCAGATATGGATGTTAATCTATCGCTTCTTCAGATTCCAGACTTCTGAAAACAGTTTACGGGTTCTCCAGATATGGATGTTAATCTATCGCTTGTTCAGATTCCAGAATTCTGAAAACAGTTTACGGGTTCTCCAGATATGAATGTTAATCTATCGCTTGTTCAGATTCAAAACCTTTGAAAACAGTTTACGGGTTCTCCAGATATGGATGTTAATCTATCGCTTGTTCAGATTCCAAACTTCTGAAAACAGTTTACGGGTTCTCCTGATATGGATGTTAATCTATCGCTTGTTCAGATTCCAGACTTCTGAAAACAGTTTACGAGTTCTCCAGATACGGATGTTAATCTATCGCTTGTTCAGATTCTAGACTTCTGAAAACAGTTTACGGGTTCTCCAGATATTGATGTTGATCTATCGCTTGTTCAGATTCAAGACTTCTGAAAACAGTTTACGGGTTCTCCAGATATTGATGTTAATCTATCGCTTGTTCAGATTCAAGACTTCTGAAAACAATTTACAGGTTCTCCAGATATAGATGTTAATCTATCACTTGTTCAGATTCCAGACTTCTGAAAACAGTTTACGGGTTCTCCAGATATGGATGTTAATCTATCGCTTGTTCATATTCCAGACTTCTGAAAACAGTTTACGGGTTCTCCAAATATGGATGTTAATTTATCGCTTGTTCAGATTCCAGACTTCTGAAAACAGTTTACAGGTTCTCCAGATACGGATGTTAATCTATCGCTTGTTCAGATTCAAGACTTCTGAAAACAGTTTACGGGTTCTCCAGATATGGATGTTAATCTATCGCTTGTTCAGATTCAAGACTTCTGAAAACAGTTTACGGGTTCTCCAGATATGGATGTTAATCTATCGCTTGTTCAGATTCAAGACTTCTGAAAACAGTTTACGGGTTCTCCAGATATGGATGTTAGTCTATCGCTTGTTCAG
The DNA here is from genome assembly GCA_948472305.1 of Vicia faba. NCBI lineage: Eukaryota > Viridiplantae > Streptophyta > Magnoliopsida > Fabales > Fabaceae > Vicia > Vicia faba. The sequence goes on along the minus strand of CATIWC010001529.1, from coordinate 357,452 downwards.
ATTCAAGACTTCTGAAAACAGTTTACGGGTTCTCCAGATATGGATGTTAATCTATCGCTTGTTCAGATTCAAGACTTCTGAAAACAATTTACGGGTTCTCCAGATATGGATGTTAATCTATCGCTTGTTCAGATTCAAGACTTCTAAAAACAGTTTACAGGTTCTCCAGATATGGATGTTAATCTATCGCTTGTTCATATTCAAGACTTCTGAAAACAGTTTACGGGTTCTCCAGATATGGATGTTAATCTATCGCTTGTTCAGATTCCAGACTTCTGAAAACAGTTTACGGGTTCTCCAGATATGGATGTTAATCAATCGCTTGTTCAGATTCAAGACCTCTGAAAACAGTTTACGGGTTCTCCATATATGGATGTTAATCTATCGCTTGTTCAGATTCCAAACTTCTGAAAACAGTTTACGGATTCTCCAGATATGGATGTTAATCTATCGCTTGTTCAGATTCCAGACTTCTGAAAACAGTTTACGGGTTCTCCAGATATGGATGTTAATCTATCGCTTGTTCAGATTCCAGAATTCTGAAAACAGTTTACGGGTTCTCCAGATATGGATGTTAATCTATCGCTTGTTCAGATTCCAGACTTCTGAAAACAGTTTACGGGTTCTCCAGATACGGATGTTAATCTATCGCTTGTTCAGATTCAAGACTTCTGAAAACAGTTTACGGGTTCTCCAGATATGGATGTTAATCTATCGCTTGTTCAGATTCAAGACTTCTGAAAACAGTTTACGGGTTCTCCAGATATGGATGTTAATCTATCGCTTGTTCAGATTCAAGACTTCTGAAAACAGTTTACGGGTTCTCCAGATATGGATGTTAATCTATCGCTTGTTCAGATTCCAGAATTCTGAAAACAGTTTACGGGTTCTCCAGATATGGATGTTAATCTATCGCTTGTTCAGATTCCAGACTTCTGAAAACAGTTTACGGGTTCTCCAGATACGGATGTTAATCTATCGCTTGTTCAGATTCAAGACTTCTGAAAACAGTTTACGGGTTCTCCAGATATGGATGTTAATCTATCGCTTGTTCAGATTCAAGACTTCTGAAAACAGTTTACGGGTTCTCCAGATATGGATGTTAATCTATCGCTTGTTCAGATTCAAGACTTCTGAAAACAGTTTACGGGTTCTCCAGATATGGATGTTAATCTATCGCTTGTTCAGATTCAAGACTTCTGAAAACAGTTTACGCGTTCTCCAGATATGGATTTTAATCTATCGCTTGTTCAGATTCAAGACTTCTGAAAACAATTTACGGGTTCTCCAGATACGGATGTTAATCTATCGCTTGTTCAGATTCAAGACTTCTGAAAACAGTTTACGGGTTCTCCAGATATGGATGTTAATCTATCGCTTGTTCAGATTCTAGACTTCTGAAAACAGTTTACGGGTTCTCCATATATGGATGTTAATCTATCGCTTGTTCAGATTCCAGACTTCTGAAAACAGTTTACGGGTTCTCCAGATATGGATGTTAATCAATCGCTTGTTCAGATTCAAGACCTCTAAAAACAGTTTACGGGTTCTCCATATATGGATGTTAATCTATCGCTTGTTCAGATTCCAAACTTCTGAAAACAGTTTACGGATTCTCCAGATATGGATGTTAATCTATCGCTTCTTCAGATTCCAGACTTCTGAAAACAGTTTACGGGTTCTCCAGATATGGATGTTAATCTATCGCTTGTTCAGATTCCAGAATTCTGAAAACAGTTTACGGGTTCTCCAGATATGAATGTTAATCTATCGCTTGTTCAGATTCAAAACCTTTGAAAACAGTTTACGGGTTCTCCAGATATGGATGTTAATCTATCGCTTGTTCAGATTCCAAACTTCTGAAAACAGTTTACGGGTTCTCCTGATATGGATGTTAATCTATCGCTTGTTCAGATTCCAGACTTCTGAAAACAGTTTACGAGTTCTCCAGATACGGATGTTAATCTATCGCTTGTTCAGATTCTAGACTTCTGAAAACAGTTTACGGGTTCTCCAGATATTGATGTTGATCTATCGCTTGTTCAGATTCAAGACTTCTGAAAACAGTTTACGGGTTCTCCAGATATTGATGTTAATCTATCGCTTGTTCAGATTCAAGACTTCTGAAAACAATTTACAGGTTGTCCAGATATAGATGTTAATCTATCACTTGTTCAGATTCCAGACTTCTGAAAACAGTTTACGGGTTCTCCAGATATGGATGTTAATCTATCGCTTGTTCATATTCCAGACTTCTGAAAACAGTTTACGGGTTCTCCAAATATGGATGTTAATTTATCGCTTGTTCAGATTCCAGACTTCTGAAAACAGTTTACAGGTTCTCCAGATACGGATGTTAATCTATCGCTTGTTCAGATTCAAGACTTCTGAAAACAGTTTACGGGTTCTCCAGATATGGATGTTAATCTATCGCTTGTTCAGATTCAAGACCTTTGAAAACAGTTTACGGGTCCTCCAGATATGGATGTTAATCTATCGCTTGTTCAGATTCCAAACTTCTGAAAACAGTTTACGGGTTCTCCTGATATGGATGTTAATCTATCGCTTGTTCAGATTCCAGACTTCTGAAAACAGTTTACGAGTTCTCCAGATACGGATGTTAATCTATCGCTTGTTCAGATTCTAGACTTCTGAAAACAGTTTACGGGTTCTCCAGATATTGATGTTGATCTATCGCTTGTTCAGATTCAAGACTTCTGAAAACAGTTTACGGGTTCTCCAGATATTGATGTTAATCTATCGCTTGTTCAGATTCAAGACTTCTGAAAACAATTTACAGGTTCTCCAGATATAGATGTTAATCTATCACTTGTTCAGATTCAAGATTTCTGAAAACAGTTTACGGGTTCTCCAGATATGGATGTTAATCTATCGCTTGTTCAGATTCAAGACTTCTAAAAACAGTTTACGGGTTCTCCAGATATGGATGTTAATCTATCGCTTGTTCAGATTCAAGACTTCTGAAAACAGTTTACGGGTTCTCCAGATATGGATGTTAATCTATCGCTTGTTCAGATTCCAGACTTCTGAAAACAGTTTATGGGTTCTCCAGATATGGATGTTAATCTATCGCTTGTTCAGATTCAAGCCCTCTGAAAATAGTTTACGGGTTCTCCATATATGGATGTTAATCTATCGCTTGTTCAGATTCCAAACTTCTGAAAACAGTTTACGGGTTCTCCAGATATGGATGTTAATCTATCGCTTGTTCAGATTCCAGACTTCTGAAAACAGTTTACAGGTTCTCCAGATACGGATGTTAATCTATCGCTTGTTCAGATTCAAGACTTCTGAAAACAGTTTACGGGTTCTCCAGATATGGATGTTAATCTATCGCTTGTTCAGATTCAAGACCTTTGAAAACAGTTTACGGGTCCTCCAGATATGGATGTTAATCTATCGCTTGTTCAGATTCCAAACTTCTGAAAACAGTTTACGGGTTCTCCTGATATGGATGTTAATCTATCGCTTGTTCAGATTCCAGACTTCTGAAAACAGTTTACGAGTTCTCCAGATACGGATGTTAATCTATCGCTTGTTCAGATTCTAGACTTCTGAAAACAGTTTACGGGTTCTCCAGATATTGATGTTGATCTATCGCTTGTTCAGATTCAAGACTTCTGAAAACAGTTTACGGGTTCTCCAGATATTGATGTTAATCTATCGCTTGTTCAGATTCAAGACTTCTGAAAACAATTTACAGGTTCTCCAGATATAGATGTTAATCTATCACTTGTTCAGATTCAAGATTTCTGAAAACAGTTTACGGGTTCTCCAGATATGGATGTTAATCTATCGCTTGTTCAGATTCAAGACTTCTAAAAACAGTTTACGGGTTCTCCAGATATGGATGTTAATCTATCGCTTGTTCAGATTCAAGACTTCTGAAAACAGTTTACGGGTTCTCCAGATATGGATGTTAATCTATCGCTTGTTCAGATTCCAGACTTCTGAAAACAGTTTATGGGTTCTCCAGATATGGATGTTAATCTATCGCTTGTTCAGATTCAAGCCCTCTGAAAATAGTTTACGGGTTCTCCATATATGGATGTTAATCTATCGCTTGTTCAGATTCCAAACTTCTGAAAACAGTTTACGGGTTCTCCAGATATGGATGTTAATCTATCGCTTGTTCAGATTCAAGACTTCTGAAAACAATTTACGGGTTCTCCAGATATGGATATTAATCTATCGCTTGTTCATATTCAAGACCTATGAAAACAGCTTACGGGTTCTCCAGATATGAATGTTAATCTATCGCTTGTTCAGATTCAAGACTTCTGAAAACAATTTACGCGTTCTCCAGATATGGATTTTAATCTATCGCTTGTTCAGATTCAAGACTTCTGAAAACAATTTACGGGTTCTCCAGATACGGATGTTAATCTATCGCTTGTTCAGATTCAAGACTTCTGAAAACAGTTTACGGGTTCTCCAGATATGGATGTTAATCTATCGCTTGTTCAGATTCAAGACTTCTGAAAACAGTTTACGGGTTCTCCAGATATGGATGTTAATCTATCGCTTGTTCAGATTCCAGACTTCTGAAAACAGTTTACGGGTTCTCCAGATATGGATGTTAATCAATCGCTTGTTCAGATTCAAGACCTCTGAAAACAGTTTACGGGTTCTCCATATATGGATGTTAATCTATCGCTTGTTCAGATTCCAAACTTCTGAAAACAGTTTACGGATTCTCCAGATATGGATGTTAATCTATCGCTTCTTCAGATTCCAGACTTCTGAAAACAGTTTACAGGTTCTCCAGATATGGATGTTAATCTATCGCTTGTTCAGATTCCAGAATTCTGAAAACAGTTTACGGGTTCTCCAGATATGAATGTTAATCTATCGCTTGTTCAGATTCAAGACCTTTGAAAACAGTTTACGGGTTCTCCAGATATGGATGTTAATCTATCGCTTGTTCAGATTCCAAACTTCTGAAAACAGTTTACAGGTTCTCCTGATATGGATGTTAATCTATCGCTTGTTCAGATTCCAGACTTCTGAAAACAGTTTAAGAGTTCTCCAGATACGGATGTTAATCTATCGCTTGTTCAGATTCCAGACTTCTGAAAACAGTTTACGAGTTCTCCAGATACGGATGTTAATCTATCGCTTGTTCAGATTCTAGACTTCTGAAAACAGTTTACGGGTTCTCCAGATATTGATGTTGATCTATCGCTTGTTCAGATTCAAGACTTCTGAAAACAGTTTACGGGTTCTCCAGATATTGATGTTAATCTATCGCTTGTTCAGATTCAAGACTTCTGAAAACAATTTACAGGTTCTCCAGATATAGATGTTAATCTATCACTTGTTCAGATTCAAGATTTCTGAAAACAGTTTACGGGTTCTCCAGATATGGATGTTAATCTATCGCTTGTTCAGATTCAAGACTTCTAAAAACAGTTTACGGGTTCTCCAGATATGGATGTTAATCTATCGCTTGTTCAGATTCCAGACTTCTGAAAACAGTTTATGGGTTCTCCAGATATGGATGTTAATCTATCGCTTGTTCAGATTCAAGCCCTCTGAAAATAGTTTACGGGTTCTCCATATATGGATGTTAATCTATCGCTTGTTCAGATTCCAAACTTCTGAAAACAGTTTACGGGTTCTCCAGATATGGATGTTAATCTATCGCTTGTTCAGATTCCAAACTTCTGAAAACAGTTTACGGGTTCTCCAGATATGGATGTTAATCTATCGCTTGTTCAGATTCAAGACTTGTGAAAACAGTTTACAGGTTCTCCAGATACGGATGTTAATCTATCGCTTGTTCAGATTCAAGACTTCTGAAAAAAGTTTACGGGTTCTCCAGATATGGATGTTAATCTATCGCTTGTTCAGATTCAAGACTTCTGAAAACAGTTTACGGGTTCTCCAGATATGGATGTTAATCTATCGCTTGTTCAGATTCAAGACTTCTGAAAACAGTTTACGGGTTCTCCAGATATGGATGTTAATCTATCGCTTGTTCAGATTCAAGACCTCTGAAAACAGTTTACGGGTTCTCCATATATGGATGTTAATCTATCGCTTGTTCAGATTCCAAACTTCTGAAAACAGTTTACGGGTTCTCCAGATATGGATGTTAATCTATCGCTTGTTCAGATTCCAGACTTCTGATAACAGTTTACGGGTTCTCCATATACGGATGTTAATCTATCGCTTGTTCAGATTTCATAATTCTGAAAACAGTTTACGGGTTCTCCAGATATGAATGTTAATCTATCGCTTGTTCAGATTTAAGACCTCTGAAAACAGTTTACGGGTTCTCCAGATATGGATGTTAATCTATCGCTTGTTCAGATTCCAAACTTCTGAAAACAGTTTACGGGTTCTCCTAATATGGATGTTAATCTATCGCTTGTTCAGATTCCAGACTTCTGAAAACAGTTTAAGAGTTCTCCAGATACGGATGTTAATCTATCGCTTGTTCAGATTCTAGACTTCTGAAAACAGTTTACGGGTTCTCCAGATATGGATGTTAATCTATCGCTTGTTCAGATTCCAGACTTCTGAAAATATTTTATGGGTTCTCCAGATATGGATGTTAATCTATCGCTTGTTCAGATTCAAGCCCTCTGAAAATAGTTTACGGGTTCTCCATATATGGATGTTAATCTATCGCTTGTTCAGATTCCAAACTTCTGAAAACAGTTTACGGGTTCTCCAGATATGGATGTTAATCTATCGCTTGTTCAGATTCAAGACTTCTGAAAACAATTTACGCGTTCTCCAGATATGGATGTTAATCTATCGCTTGTTCAGATTCCAGAATTCTGAAAACAGTTTACGGGTTCTCCAGATATGAATGTTAATCTATCGCTTGTTCAGATTCAAGACCTTTGAAAACAGTTTACGGGTTCTCCAGATATGGATGTTAATCTATCGCTTGTTCAGATTCCAAACTTCTGAAAACAGTTTACAGGTTCTCCTGATATGGATGTTAATCTATCGCTTGTTCAGATTCCAGACTTCTGAAAACAGTTTAAGAGTTCTCCAGATACGGATGTTAATCTATCGCTTGTTCAGATTCCAGACTTCTGAAAACAGTTTACGAGTTCTCCAGATACGGATGTTAATCTATCGCTTGTTCAGATTCTAGACTTCTGAAAACAGTTTACGGGTTCTCCAGATATTGATGTTGATCTATCGCTTGTTCAGATTCAAGACTTCTGAAAACAGTTTACGGGTTCTCCAGATATTGATGTTAATCTATCGCTTGTTCAGATTCAAGACTTCTGAAAACAATTTACAGGTTCTCCAGATATAGATGTTAATCTATCACTTGTTCAGATTCAAGATTTCTGAAAACAGTTTACGAGTTCTCCAGATATGGATGTTAATCTATCGCTTGTTCAGATTCAAGACTTCTAAAAACAGTTTACGGGTTCTCCAGATATGGATGTTAATCTATCGCTTGTTCAGATTCCAGACTTCTGAAAACAGTTTATGGGTTCTCCAGATATGGATGTTAATCTATCGCTTGTTCAGATTCAAGCCCTCTGAAAATAGTTTACGGGTTCTCCATATATGGATGTTAATCTATCGCTTGTTCAGATTCCAAACTTCTGAAAACAGTTTACGGGTTCTCCAGATATGGATGTTAATCTATCGCTTGTTCAGATTCCAAACTTCTGAAAACAGTTTACGGGTTCTCCAGATATGGATGTTAATCTATCGCTTGTTCAGATTCAAGACTTGTGAAAACAGTTTACAGGTTCTCCAGATACGGATGTTAATCTATCGCTTGTTCAGATTCAAGACTTCTGAAAAAAGTTTACGGGTTCTCCAGATATGGATGTTAATCTATCGCTTGTTCAGATTCAAGACTTCTGAAAACAGTTTACGGGTTCTCCAGATATGGATGTTAATCTATCGCTTGTTCAGATTCAAGACTTCTGAAAACAGTTTACGGGTTCTCCAGATATGGATGTTAATCTATCGCTTGTTCAGATTCAAGACCTCTGAAAACAGTTTACGGGTTCTCCATATATGGATGTTAATCTATCGCTTGTTCAGATTCCAAACTTCTGAAAACAGTTTACGGGTTCTCCAGATATGGATGTTAATCTATCGCTTGTTCAGATTCCAGACTTCTGATAACAGTTTACGGGTTCTCCATATACGGATGTTAATCTATCGCTTGTTCAGATTTCATAATTCTGAAAACAGTTTACGGGTTCTCCAGATATGAATGTTAATCTATCGCTTGTTCAGATTTAAGACCTCTGAAAACAGTTTACGGGTTCTCCAGATATGGATGTTAATCTATCGCTTGTTCAGATTCCAAACTTCTGAAAACAGTTTACGGGTTCTCCTAATATGGATGTTAATCTATCGCTTGTTCAGATTCCAGACTTCTGAAAACAGTTTAAGAGTTCTCCAGATACGGATGTTAATCTATCGCTTGTTCAGATTCTAGACTTCTGAAAACAGTTTACGGGTTCTCCAGATATGGATGTTAATCTATCGCTTGTTCAGATTCCAGACTTCTGAAAATATTTTATGGGTTCTCCAGATATGGATGTTAATCTATCGCTTGTTCAGATTCAAGCCCTCTGAAAATAGTTTACGGGTTCTCCATATATGGATGTTAATCTATCGCTTGTTCAGATTCCAAACTTCTGAAAACAGTTTACGGGTTCTCCAGATATGGATGTTAATCTATCGCTTGTTCAGATTCAAGACTTCTGAAAACAGTTTACGGGTTCTCCAGATATGGATGTTAATCTATCGCTTGTTCAGATTCAAGACTTCTGAAAATAGTTTACGGGTTCTCCAGATATGGATGTTAATCTATCGCTTGTTCAGATTCAAGACTTCTGAAAACAATTTATGCGTTCTCCAGATATGGATTTTAATCTATCGCTTGTTCAGATTCAAGACTTCTGAAAACAATTTACGGGTTCTCCAGATACGGATGTTAATCTATCGCTTGTTCAGATTCAAGACTTCTGAAAACAGTTTACGGGTTCTCCAGATATGGATGTTAATCTATCGCTTGTTCAGATTCAAGACTTCTGAAAACAGTTTACGGGTTCTCCAGATATGGATGTTAATCTATCGCTTGTTCAGATTCCAGACTTCTGAAAATAGTTTACGGGTTCTCCAGATATGGATGTTAATCAATCGCTTGTTCAGATTCAAGACCTCTGAAAACAGTTTACGGGTTCTCCATATATGGATGTTAATCTATCGCTTGTTCAGATTCCAAACTTCTGAAAACAGTTTACGGATTCTCAGGATATGGATGTTAATCTATCGCTTCTTCAGATTCCAGACTTCTGAAAACAGTTTACGGGTTCTCCAGATATGGATGTTAATCTATCGCTTGTTCAGATTCCAGAATTCTGAAAACAGTTTACGGGTTCTCCAGATATGAATGTTAATCTATCGCTTGTTCAGATTCAAGACCTTTGAAAACAGTTTACGGGTCCTCCAGATATGGATGTTAATCTATCGCTTGTTCAGATTCCAAACTTCTGAAAACAGTTTACGGGTTCTCCTGATATGGATGTTAATCTATCGCTTGTTCAGATTCCAGACTTCTGAAAACAGTTTACGAGTTCTCCAGATACGGATGTTAATCTATCGCTTGTTCAGATTCTAGACTTCTGAAAACAGTTTACGGGTTCTCCATATATGGATGTTAATCTATCGCTTGTTCAGATTCAAGACTTCTGAAAACAGTTTACGGGTTCTCCAGATATTGATGTTAATCTATCGCTTGTTCAAATTCAAGACTTCTGAAAACAATTTACAGGTTCTCCAGATATAGATGTTAATCTATCACTTGTTCAGATTCAAGATTTCTGAAAACAGTTTACGGGTTCTCCAGATATGGATGTTAATCTATCGCTTGTTCAGATTCAAGACTTCTAAAAACAGTTTACGGGTTCTCCAGATATGGATGTTAATCTATCGCTTGTTCAGATTCAAGACTTCTGAAAACAGTTTACGGGTTCTCCAGATATGGATGTTAATCTATCGCTTGTTCAGATTCCAGACTTCTGAAAACAGTTTATGGGTTCTCCAGATATGGATGTTAATCTATCGCTTGTTCAGATTCAAGCCCTCTGAAAATAGTTTACGGGTTCTCCATATATGGATGTTAATCTATCGCTTGTTCAGATTCCAAACTTCTGAAAACAGTTTACGGGTTCTCCAGATATGGATGTTAATCTATCGCTTGTTCAGATTCAAGACTTCTGAAAACAATTTACGGGTTCTCCAGATATGGATATTAATCTATCGCTTGTTCATATTCAAGACCTATGAAAACAGTTTACGGGTTCTCCAGATATGAATGTTAATCTATCGCTTGTTCAGATTCAAGACTTCTGAAAACAATTTACGCGTTCTCCAGATATGGATTTTAATCTATCGCTTGTTCAGATTCAAGACTTCTGAAAACAATTTACGGGTTCTCCAGATACGGATATTAATCTATCGCTTGTTCAGATTCAAGACTTCTGAAAACAGTTTACGGGTTCTCCAGATATGGATGTTAATCTATCGCTTGTTCAGATTCAAGACTTCTGAAAACAGTTTACGGGTTCTCCAGATATGGATGTTAATCTATCGCTTGTTCAGATTCCAGACTTCTGAAAACAGTTTACGGGTTCTCCAGATATGGATGTTAATCAATCGCTTGTTCAGATTCAAGACCTCTGAAAACAGTTTACGGGTTCTCCATATATGGATGTTAATCTATCGCTTGTTCAGATTCCAAACTTCTGAAAACAGTTTACGGATTCTCCAGATATGGATGTTAATCTATCGCTTCTTCAGATTCCAGACTTCTGAAAACAGTTTACAGGTTCTCCAGATATGGATGTTAATCTATCGCTTGTTCAGATTCCAGAATTCTGAAAACAGTTTACGGGTTCTCCAGATATGAATGTTAATCTATCGCTTGTTCAGATTCAAGACCTTTGAAAACAGTTTACGGGTTCTCCAGATATAGATGTTAATCTATCACTTGTTCAGATTCAAGATTTCTGAAAACAGTTTACGGGTTCTGCAGATATGGATGTTAATCTATCGCTTGTTCAGATTCAAGACTTCTAAAAACAGTTTACGGGTTCTCCAGATATGGATGTTAATCTATCGCTTGTTCAGATTTAAGACTTCTGAAAACAGTTTACGGGTTCTCCAGATATGGATGTTAATCTATCGCTTGTTCAGATTCCAGACTTCTGAAAACAGTTTATGGGTTCTCCAGATATGGATGTTAATCTATCGCTTGTTCAGATTCAAGCCCTCTGAAAATAGTTTACGGGTTCTCCATATATGGATGTTAATCTATCGCTTGTTCAGATTCCAAACTTCTGAAAACAGTTTACGGGTTCTCCAGATATGGATGTTAATCTATCGCTTGTTCAGATTCAAGACTTCTGAAAACAGTTTACGGGTTCTCCAGATATGGATGTTAATCTATCGCTTGTTCAGATTCAAGACTTCTGAAAACAGTTTACGGGTTCTCCAGATATGGATGTTAATCTATCGCTTGTTCAGATTCAAGACTTCTGAAAACAGTTTACGGGTTCTCCAGATACGGATGTTAATCTATCTCTTGTTCAGATTCAAGACTTCTGAAAACAGTTTACGGGTTCTCCAGATATGGATGTTAATCTATCGCTTGTTCAGATTCAAGACTTCTGAAAACAGTTTACGGGTTCTCCAGATATGGATGTTAATCTATCGCTTGTTCAGATTCAAGACTTCTGAAAACAGTTTACGGGTTCTCCAGATATGGATGTTAATCTATCGCTTGTTCAGATTCAAGACCTCTGAAAACAGTTTACGGGTTCTCCATATATGGATGTTAATCTATCGCTTGTTCAGATTCCAAACTTCTGAAAACAGTTTACGGGTTCTCCAGATATGGATGTTAATCTATCGCTTGTTCAGATTCCAGACTTCTGATAACAGTTTACGGGTTCTCCATATACGGATGTTAATCTATCGCTTGTTCAGATTTCATAATTCTGAAAACAGTTTACGGGTTCTCCAGATATGAATGTTAATCTATCGCTTGTTCAGATTCAAGACCTCTGAAAACAGTTTACGGGTTCTCCAGATATGGATGTTAATCTATCGCTTGTTCAGATTCCAAACTTCTGAAAACAGTTTACGGGTTCTCCTAATATGGATGTTAATCTATCGCTTGTTAAGATTCCAGACTTCTCAAAACATTTTACGAGTTCTCCAGATACGGATGTTAATCTATCGCTTGATCAGATTCAAGACTTCTGAAAACAGTTTACGGGTTCTCCAGATATTGATGTTAATCTATCGCTTGTTCAGATTCAAGACTTCTGAAAACAGTTTACGGGTTCTCCAGATATGGATGTTAATCTATCGCTTGTTCAGATTCAAGACTTCTGAAAACAATTTACAGGTTCTCCAGATATAGATGTTAATCTATCACTTGTTCAGATTCAAAACTTCTGAAAACAGTTTACGGGTTCTCCAAATATGGATGTTAATCTATCGCTTGTTCAGATTCAAGACTTCTAAAAACAGTTTACGGGTTCTCCAGATATGGATGTTAATCTATCGCTTGTTCAGATTCAAGACTTCTGAAAACAGTTTACGGGTTCTCCAGATATGGATGTTAATCTATCGCTTGTTCATATTCCAGACTTCTGAAAACAATTTACGGGTTCTCCAGATATGGATGTTAATCTATCGCTTGTTCAGATTCAAGACTTCTGAAAACAGTTTACGGGTTCTCCAGATACGGATGTTAATCTATCGCTTGTTCAGATTCAAGACTTCTGAAAACAGTTTACGGGTTCTCCAGATATGGATGTTAATCTATCGCTTGTTCAGATTCAAGACTTCTGAAAACAGTTTACGGGTTCTCCAGATATGGATGTTAATCTATCGCTTGTTCAGATTCAAGACTTCTGAAAACAGTTTATGGGTTCTCTAGATATGGATATTAGTCTATCGCTTGTTCAGATTCAAGACCTATGAAAACAGTTTACGGGTTCTCCAGATATGGATGTTAATCTATCGCTTGTTCAGATTCCAGACTTCTGAAAACAGTTTACGGGTTCTCCAGATATGGATGTTAATCTATCGCTTGTTCAGATTTCAGAATTCTGAAAACTGTTTACGGGTTCTCCATATATGAATGTTAATCTATCGCTTGTTCAGATTCAAGACCTCTGAAAACAGTTTACGGGTTCTCCAGATATGGATGTTAATCTATCGCTTGTTCAGATTCCAAACTTCTGAAAACAGTTTACGGGTTCTCCAGATATGGATGTTAATCTATCGCTTGTTAAGATTCCAGACTTCTAAAAACAGTTTACGAGTTCTCCAGATACGGATGTTAATCTATCTCTTGTTCAGATTCAAGACTTCTGAAAACAGTTTACGGGTTCTCCAGATATTGATGTTAATCTATCGCTTGTTCAGATTCAAGACTTCTGAAAACAGTTTACGGGTTCTCCAGATATGGATGTTAATCTATCGCTTGTTCAGATTCAAGACTTCTGAAAACAATTTACAGGTTCTCCAGATATGGATGTTAATCTATCGCTTGTTCAGATTCAAGACCTCTGAAAACAGTTTACGGTTTCTCCAGATATGGATATTAATCTATCATTTGTTCAGATTCCAGACTTCTGAAAACAGTTTACAGGTTCTCCAGATATGGATGTTAATCTATCGCTTGTTCAGATTCAAGACCTATGAAAACAGTTTACGGGTTCTCCAGATATGGATGTTAATCTATCGCTTGTTCAGATTCCAGACTTCTGAAAAAAGTTTACGGGTTCTCCAGATATGGATGTTAATCGATCGCTTGTTCAGATTCAAGACCTCTGAAAATGGTTTATGGGTTCTCCAGATATGGATGTTAATCTATCGCTTGTTCAGATTCCAGACTTCTGAAAACAGTTTACGGGTTCTCCAGATATGGATGTTAATCTATCGCTTGTTCAGATTCAAGACCTCTGAAAACAGTTTACGGGTTCTCCAGATACAGATGTTAATCTATCGCTTGTTCAGATTCAAGACTTCTGAAAACAGTTTACGGGTTCTCCAGATATGGATGTTAATCTATCGCTTGTTCAGATTCAAGACTTCTGAAAACAGTTTACGGGTTCTCCAGATATGGATGTTAATCTATCGCTTGTTCAGATTCAAGACTTCTGAAAACAGTTTACGGGTTCTCCAGATATGGATGTTAATCTATCGCTTGTTCAGATTCAAGACTTCTGAAAACAGTTTACGGGTTCTCCAGATATGGATGTTAATCTATCGCTTGTTCAGATTCAAGGCTTCTAAAAACAGTATACGGGTTCTCCAGATATGGATGTTAATCTATCGCTTCTTCAGATTTAAGACTTCTGAAAATGGTTTACGGGTTCTCCAGATATGGATGTTAATCTATCGCTTGTTCAGATTCTAGACTTCTGAAAACAGTTTACGGGTTCTCCAGATATGGATGTTAATCTATCGCTTGTTCAGATTCAAGACCTCTGAAAAGAGTTTACGAGTTCTCCAGATATGGATGTTAATCTATCTCTTGTTCAGATTCAAGACTTCTGAAAACAGTTTACGGGTTCTCCATATATGGATGTTAATCTATCGCTTGTTCAGATTCAAGACTTCTGAAAACAGTTTACGGGTTCTCCAGATATGGATGTTAATCTATCGCTTGTTCAGATTCCAAACTTCTGAAAACAGTTTACGGGTTCTCCAGATATGGATGTTAATCTATCGCTTGTTCAGATTCAAGACCTCTGAAAACAGTTTACGGGTTCTCCAGATATGGATGTTAATCTATCGCTTGTTCAGATTCAAGACTTCTGAAAACAGTTTACGGGTTCTCCAGATATGGATGTTAATCTATCGCTTGTTCAGATTCAAGACTTCTGAAAACAGTTTACGGGTTCTCCAGATATGGATGTTAATCTATCGCTTGTTCAGATTCAAGACCTCTGAAAACAGTTTACGGGTTCTCCAGATATGGATGTTAATCTATCGCTTGTTCAGATTCCAAACTTCTGAAAACAGTTTACGGGTTCTCCAGATATGGATGTTAATCTATCGCTTGTTCAGATTCCAAACTTCTGAAAACAGTTTACGGGTTCTCCAGATATGGATGTTAATCTATCGCTTGTTCAGATTCAAGACCTCTGAAAACAGTTTACGGGTTCTCCAGATACAGATGTTAATCTATCGCTTGTTCAGATTCAAGACTTCTGAAAACAGTTTACGGGTTCTCCAGATATGGATGTTAATCTATCGCTTGTTCAGATTC
Organism: Vicia faba; assembly: GCA_948472305.1. Classification (NCBI taxonomy): domain Eukaryota; kingdom Viridiplantae; phylum Streptophyta; class Magnoliopsida; order Fabales; family Fabaceae; genus Vicia; species Vicia faba. The sequence goes on along the minus strand of CATIWC010001529.1, from coordinate 342,136 downwards.
AAGACTTCTGAAAACAGTTTACGGGTTCTCAAGATATGGATGTTAATCTATCGCTTGTTCAGATGCAAGACTTCTGAAAACAGTTTACGGGTTCTCCAGATATGGATGTTAATCTATCGCTTGTTCAGATTCAAGACTTCTGAAAACAGTTTACGGGTTCTCCAGATATGGATGTTAATCTATCGCTTGTTCAGATTCAAGACTTCTAAAAACAGTTTACGGGTTTTCCAGATATGGATGTTAATCTATCGCTTGTTCAGATTCTAGACTTATGAAAACAGTTTACGGGTTCTCCAGATATGGATGTTAATCTATCGCTTGTTCAGATTCAAAACTTCTGAAAACAGTTTACGGGTTCTCCAGATATGGATGTTAATCTATCGCTTGTTCAGATTCTAGACTTATGAAAATAGTTTACGGGTTCTCCAGATATGGATGTTAATCTATCGCTTGTTCAGATTCAAGACCTCTGAAAACAGTTTACGAGTTCTCCAGATATGGATGTTAATCTATCTCTTATTCAGATTCAAGACTTCTGAAAACAGTTTACGGGTTCTCCATATATGGATGTTAATCAATCGCTTGTTCAGATTCAAGACTTCTGAAAACAGTTTACGGGTTCTCCAGATATGGATGTTAATCTATCGCTTGTTCAGATTCAAAACTTCTGAAAACAGTTTACGGGTTCTCCAGATATGGATGTTAATCTATCGCTTGTTCAGATTCAAGACCTCTGAAAACAGGTTACGGGTTCTTCAAATATGGATGTTAATCTATCGCTTGTTCAGATTCTAGACTTCTGAAAACAGTTTACGGGTTCTCCTGATATGGATGTTAATCTATCGCTTGTTCAGATTCAAGACCTATGAAAACAGTTTACGGGTACTCCAGATATGGATGTTAATCTATCGCTTGTTCAGATTCAAGACCTCTGAAAACAGTTTACGGGTTCTCCAGATATGGATGTTAATCTATCGCTTGTTCAGATTTAAGACTTCTGAAAACAGTTTACGGGTTCTCCAGATATGGATGTTAATCTATCGCTTGTTCAGATTCTAGACTTATGAAAATAGTTTACGGGTTCTCCAGATATGTATGTTAATCTATCGCTTATTCAGATTCAAGACCTTTGAAAACAGTTTACGAGTTCTCCAGATATGGATGTTAATCTATCTCTTGTTCAGATTCAAGACTTCTGAAAACAGTTTACGGGTTCTCCATATATGGATGTTAATCAATCGCTTGTTCAGATTCAAGACTTCTGAAAACAGTTTACGGGTTCTCCAGATATGGATGTTAATCTATCGCTTGTTCAGATTCAAAACTTCTGAAAACAGTTTACGGGTTCTCCAGATATGGATGTTAATCTATCGCTTGTTCAGATTCAAGACCTCTGAAAACAGGTTACGGGTTCTTCAAATATGGATGTTAATCTATCGCTTGTTCAGATTCTAGACTTCTGAAAACAGTTTACGGGTTCTCCTGATATGGATGTTAATCTATCGCTTGTTCAGATTCAAGACTTCTGAAAACAGTTTACGGGTTCTCCAGATATGGATGTTAATCTATCGCTTGTTCAGATTCAAGACTTCTGAAAACAATTTACAGGTTCTCCAGATATGGATGTTAATCTATCGCTTGTTCAGATTCAAGACCTCTGAAAACAGTTTACGGTTTCTCCAGATATGGATATTAATCTATCGCTTGTTCAGATTCCAGACTTCTGAAAACAGTTTACGAGTTCTCCAGATATGGATGTTAATCTCTCTCTTGTTTAGATTCAAGACTTCTGAAAACAGTTTACGGGTTCTCCATATATGGATGTTAATCTATCGCTTGTTCAGATTCAAGACTTCTGAAAACAGTTTACCGGTTCTCTAGATATGGATGTTAATCTATCGCTTGTTCAGATTCCAAACTTCTGAAAATAGTTTACGGGTTCTCCAGATATGGATGTTAATCTATCGCTTGTTCAGATTCAAGACCTCTGAAAATAGTTTACGGGTTCTCCAGATATGGATATTAATCTATCGCTTGTTCAGATTCCAGACTTCTGAAAACAGTTTACGGGTTCTCCAGATATGGATGTTAATCTATCGCTTGTTCAGATTCAAGACCTATGAAAACAGTTTACGGGTTCTCTAGATATGGATGTTTATCTATCGCTTGTTCAGATTCAAGACTTCTGAAAACAGTTTACGGGTTCTCCAGATATGGATGTTAATCTATCGCTTGTTCAGATTCAAGACTTCTGAAAACAGTTTACGGGTTCTCCAGATACGGATGTTAATCTATCGCTTGTTCAGATTCAAGACTTCTGAAAACAGTTTACGGGTTCTCCAGATATGGATGTTAATCTATCGCTTGTTCAGATTCAAGACTTCTGAAAACAGTTTACGGGTTCTCCAGTTATGGATGTTAATCTATCGCTTGTTCAGATTCAAGACTTCTGAAAACAGTTTACGGGTTCTCCAGATATGGATGTTAATCTATCGCTTGTTCAGATTCAAGACCTCTGAAAACAGTTTACGGGTTCTCCATATATGGATGTTAATCTATCGCTTGTTCAGATTCCGAACTTCTGAAAACAGTTTACGGGTTCTCCAGATATGGATGTTAATCTATCGCTTGTTCAGATTCCAGACTTCTGAAAACAGTTTACGGGTTCTCCAGATATGGATGTTAATCTATCGCTTGTTCAGATTTCAGAATTCTGAAAACAGTTTACGAGTTCTCTAGATACGGATGTTAATCTATCGCTTGATCAGATTCAAGACTTCTGAAAACAGTTTACGGGTTCTCCAGATATTGATGTTAATCTATCGCTTGTTCAGATTCAAGACTTCTGAAAACAGTTTACGGGTTCTCCAGATATGGATGTTAATCTATCGCTTGTTCAGATTCAAGACTTCTGAAAACAGTTTACGGGTTCTCCAGATATGGATGTTAATCTATCGCTTGTTCAGATTCAAGACTTCTGAAAACAGTTTACGGGTTCTCCAGATATGGATGTTAATCTATCGCTTGTTCAGATTCAAGACCTCTGAAAACAGTTTACGGGTTCTCCATATATGGATGTTAATCTATCGCTTGTTCAGATTCAAGACCTCTGAAAACAGTTTACGGGTTCTCCATATATGGATGTTAATCTATCGCTTGTTCAGATTCCGAACTTCTGAAAACAGTTTATGGGTTCTCCAGATATGGATGTTAATCTATCGCTTGTTCAGATTCAAGACCTCTGAAAACAGTTTACGGGTTCTCCATATATGGATGTTAATCTATCGCTTGTTCAGATTCCGAACTTCTGAAAACAGTTTACGGGTTCTCCAGATATGGATGTTAATCTATCGCTTGTTCAGATTCCAGACTTCTGAAAACAGTTTACGGGTTCTCCAGATATGGATGTTAATCTATCGCTTGTTCAGATTTCAGAATTCTGAAAACAGTTTACGAGTTCTCCAGATACGGATGTTAATCTATCGCTTGATCAGATTCAAGACTTCTGAAAACAGTTTACGGGTTCTCCAGATATGGATGTTAATCTATCGCTTGTTCAGATTCAAGACTTCTGAAAACAGTTTACGGGTTCTCCAGATATGGATGTTAATCTATCGCTTGTTCAGATTCAAGACTTCTGAAAACAGTTTACGGATTCTCCAGATATGGATGTTAATCTATCGCTTGTTCAGATTCAAGACCTCTGAAAACAGTTTACGGGTTCTCCATATATGGATGTTAATCTATCGCTTGTTCAGATTCCAAACTTCTGAAAACAGTTTACGGGTTCTCCAGATATGGATGTTAATCTATCGCTTGTTCAGATTCCAGACTTCTGAAAACAGTTTACGGGTTCTCCAGATATGGATGTTAATCTATCGCTTGTTCTGATTTCAGAATTCTGAAAACAGTTTACGAGTTCTCCAGATACGGATGTTAATCTATCGCTTGATCAGATTCAAGACTTCTGAAAACAGTTTACGGGTTCTCCAGATATTGATGTTAATCTATCGCTTGTTCAGATTCAAGACTTCTGAAAACAGTTTACGGGTTCTCCAGATATGGATGTTAATCTATCGCTTGTTCAGATTCAAGACTTCTGAAAACAATTTACAGGTTCTCCAGATATAGATGTTAATTTATCACTTGTTCAGATTCAAGACTTCTGAAAACAGTTTACGGGTTCTCCAGATATGGATGTTAATCTATCGCTTGTTCAGATTCCAGACTTCTGAAAACAGTTTACGGATTCTACAGATATGGATGTTAATCTATCGCTTGTTCAGATTCAAGACCTATGAAAACAGTTTACGGGTTCTCTAGATATGGATGTTAATCTATCGCTTGTTCAGATTCAAGACTTCTGAAAACAGTTTACGGGTTCTCCAGATATGGATGTTAATCTATCGCTTGTTCAGATTCAAGACTTCTGAAAACAGTTTACGGGTTCTCCAGATACGGATGTTAATCTATCGCTTGTTCAGATTCATGACTTCTGAAAACAGTTTACGGGTTCTCCAGATATGGATGTTAATCTATCGCTTGTTCAGATTCAAGACTTCTGAAAACAGTTTACGGGTTCTCCAGATATGGATGTTAATCTATCGCTTGTTCAGATTCAAGACTTCTGAAAACAGTTTACGGGTTCTCCAGATATGGATGTTAATCTATCGCTTGTTCAGATTCAAGACCTCTGAAAACAGTTTACGGGTTCTCCAGATATGGATGTTAATCTATCGCTTGTTCAGATTCCAAACTTCTGAAAACAGTTTACGGGTTCTCCAGATATGGATGTTAATCTATCGCTTGTTCAGATTCCAAACTTCTGAAAACAGTTTACGGGTTCTCCAGATATGGATGTTAATCTATCGCTTGTTCAGATTCAAGACCTCTGAAAACAGTTTACGGGTTCTCCAGATACAGATGTTAATCTATCGCTTGTTCAGATTCAAGACTTCTGAAAACAGTTTACGGGTTCTCCAGATATGGATGTTAATCTATCGCTTGTTCAGATTCAAGACTTCTGAAAACAGTTTACGGGTTCTCAAGATATGGATGTTAATCTATCGCTTGTTCAGATGCAAGACTTCTGAAAACAGTTTACGGGTTCTCCAGATATGGATGTTAATCTATCGCTTGTTCAGATTCAAGACTTCTGAAAACAGTTTACGGGTTCTCCAGATATGGATGTTAATCTATCGCTTGTTCAGATTCAAGACTTCTAAAAACAGTTTACGGGTTTTCCAGATATGGATGTTAATCTATCGCTTGTTCAGATTCTAGACTTATGAAAACAGTTTACGGGTTCTCCAGATATGGATGTTAATCTATCGCTTGTTCAGATTCAAAACTTCTGAAAACAGTTTACGGGTTCTCCAGATATGGATGTTAATCTATCGCTTGTTCAGATTCTAGACTTATGAAAATAGTTTACGGGTTCTCCAGATATGGATGTTAATCTATCGCTTGTTCAGATTCAAGACCTCTGAAAACAGTTTACGAGTTCTCCAGATATGGATGTTAATCTATCTCTTATTCAGATTCAAGACTTCTGAAAACAGTTTACGGGTTCTCCATATATGGATGTTAATCAATCGCTTGTTCAGATTCAAGACTTCTGAAAACAGTTTACGGGTTCTCCAGATATGGATGTTAATCTATCGCTTGTTCAGATTCAAAACTTCTGAAAACAGTTTACGGGTTCTCCAGATATGGATGTTAATCTATCGCTTGTTCAGATTCAAGACCTCTGAAAACAGGTTACGGGTTCTTCAAATATGGATGTTAATCTATCGCTTGTTCAGATTCTAGACTTCTGAAAACAGTTTACGGGTTCTCCTGATATGGATGTTAATCTATCGCTTGTTCAGATTCAAGACCTATGAAAACAGTTTACGGGTACTCCAGATATGGATGTTAATCTATCGCTTGTTCAGATTCAAGACCTCTGAAAACAGTTTACGGGTTCTCCAGATATGGATGTTAATCTATCGCTTGTTCAGATTTAAGACTTCTGAAAACAGTTTACGGGTTCTCCAGATATGGATGTTAATCTATCGCTTGTTCAGATTCTAGACTTATGAAAATAGTTTACGGGTTCTCCAGATATGTATGTTAATCTATCGCTTATTCAGATTCAAGACCTTTGAAAACAGTTTACGAGTTCTCCAGATATGGATGTTAATCTATCTCTTGTTCAGATTCAAGACTTCTGAAAACAGTTTACGGGTTCTCCATATATGGATGTTAATCAATCGCTTGTTCAGATTCAAGACTTCTGAAAACAGTTTACGGGTTCTCCAGATATGGATGTTAATCTATCGCTTGTTCAGATTCAAAACTTCTGAAAACAGTTTACGGGTTCTCCAGATATGGATGTTAATCTATCGCTTGTTCAGATTCAAGACCTCTGAAAACAGGTTACGGGTTCTTCAAATATGGATGTTAATCTATCGCTTGTTCAGATTCTAGACTTCTGAAAACAGTTTACGGGTTCTCCTGATATGGATGTTAATCTATCGCTTGTTCAGATTCAAGACTTCTGAAAACAGTTTACGGGTTCTCCAGATATTGATGTTAATCTATCGCTTGTTCAGATTCAAGACTTCTGAAAACAGTTTACGGGTTCTCCAGATATGGATGTTAATCTATCGCTTGTTCAGATTCAAGACTTCTGAAAACAATTTACAGGTTCTCCAGATATGGATGTTAATCTATCGCTTGTTCAGATTCAAGACCTCTGAAAACAGTTTACGGTTTCTCCAGATATGGATATTAATCTATCGCTTGTTCAGATTCCAGACTTCTGAAAACAGTTTACGAGTTCTCCAGATATGGATGTTAATCTCTCTCTTGTTTAGATTCAAGACTTCTGAAAACAGTTTACGGGTTCTCCATATATGGATGTTAATCTATCGCTTGTTCAGATTCAAGACTTCTGAAAACAGTTTACCGGTTCTCTAGATATGGATGTTAATCTATCGCTTGTTCAGATTCCAAACTTCTGAAAATAGTTTACGGGTTCTCCAGATATGGATGTTAATCTATCGCTTGTTCAGATTCAAGACCTCTGAAAATAGTTTACGGGTTCTCCAGATATGGATATTAATCTATCGCTTGTTCAGATTCCAGACTTCTGAAAACAGTTTACGGGTTCTCCAGATATGGATGTTAATCTATCGCTTGTTCAGATTCAAGACCTATGAAAACAGTTTACGGGTTCTCTAGATATGGATGTTTATCTATCGCTTGTTCAGATTCAAGACTTCTGAAAACAGTTTACGGGTTCTCCAGATATGGATGTTAATCTATCGCTTGTTCAGATTCAAGACTTCTGAAAACAGTTTACGGGTTCTCCAGATACGGATGTTAATCTATCGCTTGTTCAGATTCAAGACTTCTGAAAACAGTTTACGGGTTCTCCAGATATGGATGTTAATCTATCGCTTGTTCAGATTCAAGACTTCTGAAAACAGTTTACGGGTTCTCCAGTTATGGATGTTAATCTATCGCTTGTTCAGATTCAAGACTTCTGAAAACAGTTTACGGGTTCTCCAGATATGGATGTTAATCTATCGCTTGTTCAGATTCAAGACCTCTGAAAACAGTTTACGGGTTCTCCATATATGGATGTTAATCTATCGCTTGTTCAGATTCCGAACTTCTGAAAACAGTTTACGGGTTCTCCAGATATGGATGTTAATCTATCGCTTGTTCAGATTCCAGACTTCTGAAAACAGTTTACGGGTTCTCCAGATATGGATGTTAATCTATCGCTTGTTCAGATTTCAGAATTCTGAAAACAGTTTACGAGTTCTCCAGATACGGATGTTAATCTATCGCTTGATCAGATTCAAGACTTCTGAAAACAGTTTACGGGTTCTCCAGATATTGATGTTAATCTATCGCTTGTTCAGATTCAAGACTTCTGAAAACAGTTTACGGGTTCTCCAGATATGGATGTTAATCTATCGCTTGTTCAGATTCAAGACTTCTGAAAACAGTTTACGGGTTCTCCAGATATGGATGTTAATCTATCGCTTGTTCAGATTCAAGACTTCTGAAAACAGTTTACGGGTTCTCCAGATATGGATGTTAATCTATCGCTTGTTCAGATTCAAGACCTCTGAAAACAGTTTACGGGTTCTCCATATATGGATGTTAATCTATCGCTTGTTCAGATTCAAGACCTCTGAAAACAGTTTACGGGTTCTCCATATATGGATGTTAATCTATCGCTTGTTCAGATTCCGAACTTCTGAAAACAGTTTATGGGTTCTCCAGATATGGATGTTAATCTATCGCTTGTTCAGATTCAAGACCTCTGAAAACAGTTTACGGGTTCTCCATATATGGATGTTAATCTATCGCTTGTTCAGATTCCGAACTTCTGAAAACAGTTTACGGGTTCTCCAGATATGGATGTTAATCTATCGCTTGTTCAGATTCCAGACTTCTGAAAACAGTTTACGGGTTCTCCAGATATGGATGTTAATCTATCGCTTGTTCAGATTTCAGAATTCTGAAAACAGTTTACGAGTTCTCCAGATACGGATGTTAATCTATCGCTTGATCAGATTCAAGACTTCTGAAAACAGTTTACGGGTTCTCCAGATATGGATGTTAATCTATCGCTTGTTCAGATTCAAGACTTCTGAAAACAGTTTACGGGTTCTCCAGATATGGATGTTAATCTATCGCTTGTTCAGATTCAAGACTTCTGAAAACAGTTTACGGATTCTCCAGATATGGATGTTAATCTATCGCTTGTTCAGATTCAAGACCTCTGAAAACAGTTTACGGGTTCTCCATATATGGATGTTAATCTATCGCTTGTTCAGATTCCAAACTTCTGAAAACAGTTTACGGGTTCTCCAGATATGGATGTTAATCTATCGCTTGTTCAGATTCCAGACTTCTGAAAACAGTTTACGGGTTCTCCAGATATGGATGTTAATCTATCGCTTGTTCTGATTTCAGAATTCTGAAAACAGTTTACGAGTTCTCCAGATACGGATGTTAATCTATCGCTTGATCAGATTCAAGACTTCTGAAAACAGTTTACGGGTTCTCCAGATATTGATGTTAATCTATCGCTTGTTCAGATTCAAGACTTCTGAAAACAGTTTACGGGTTCTCCAGATATGGATGTTAATCTATCGCTTGTTCAGATTCAAGACTTCTGAAAACAATTTACAGGTTCTCCAGATATAGATGTTAATTTATCACTTGTTCAGATTCAAGACTTCTGAAAACAGTTTACGGGTTCTCCAGATATGGATGTTAATCTATCGCTTGTTCAGATTCCAGACTTCTGAAAACAGTTTACGGATTCTACAGATATGGATGTTAATCTATCGCTTGTTCAGATTCAAGACCTATGAAAACAGTTTACGGGTTCTCTAGATATGGATGTTAATCTATCGCTTGTTCAGATTCAAGACTTCTGAAAACAGTTTACGGGTTCTCCAGATATGGATGTTAATCTATCGCTTGTTCAGATTCAAGACTTCTGAAAACAGTTTACGGGTTCTCCAGATACGGATGTTAATCTATCGCTTGTTCAGATTCATGACTTCTGAAAACAGTTTACGGGTTCTCCAGATATGGATGTTAATCTATCGCTTGTTCAGATTCAAGACTTCTGAAAACAGTTTACGGGTTCTCCAGATATGGATGTTAATCTATCGCTTGTTCAGATTCAAGACTTCTGAAAACAGTTTACGGGTTCTCCAGATATGGATGTTAATCTATCGCTTGTTCAGATTCAAGACCTCTGAAAACAGTTTACGGGTTCTCCAGATATGGATGTTAATCTATCGCTTGTTCAGATTCCAAACTTCTGAAAACAGTTTACGGGTTCTCCAGATATGGATGTTAATCTATCGCTTGTTCAGATTCCAGACTTCTGAAAACAGTTTACGGGTTCTCCAGATATGGATGTTAATCTATCGCTTGTTCAGATTCCAAACTTCTGAAAACAGTTTACGGGTTCTCCAGATATGGATGTTAATCTATCGCTTGTTCAGATTCAAGACCTCTGAAAACAGTTTACGGGTTCTCCAGATACGGATGTTAATCTATCGCTTGTTCAGATTCAAGACTTCTGAAAACAGTTTATGGGTTCTCCAGATATGGATGTTAATCTATCGCTTGTTCAGATTCAAGACTTCTGAAAACAGTTTACGGGTTCTCCAGATATGGATGTTAATCTATCGCTTGTTCAGATTCAAGACTTCTGAAAACAGTTTACGGGTTCTCCAGATATGGATGTTAATCTATCGCTTGTTCATATTCAAGACTTCTAAAAACAGTTTACGGGTTCTCCAGATATGGATGTTAATCTATCGCTTGTTCAGATTCAAGACTTCTAAAAACAGTTTACGGGTTCTCCAGATATGGATGTTAATCTATCGCTTGTTCAGATTTAAGACTTCTGAAAACAGTTTACGGGTTCTCCAGATATGGATGTTAATCTATCGCTTGTTCAGATTCTAGACTTATAAAAACAGTTTACGGGTTCTCCAGATATGGATGTTAATCTATCGCTTGTTCAGATTCAAGACCTCTGAAAACAGTTTACGAGTTCTCCAGATATGGATGTTAATCTATCTCTTGTTCAGATTCAAGACTTCTGAAAACAGTTTACGGGTTCTCCATATATGGATGTTAATCTATCGCTTGTTCAGATTCAAGACTTCTGAAAACAGTTTACGGGTTCTCCAGATATGGATGTTAATCTATCGCTTGTTCAGATTCAAAACTTCTGAAAACAGTTTACGGGTTCTCCAGATATGGATGTTAATCTATCGCTTGTTCAGATTCAAGACCTCTGAAAACAGGTTACGGGTTCTTCAAATATGGATGTTAATCTATCGCTTGTTCAGATTCTAGACTTCTGAAAACAGTTTACGGGTTCTCCTGATATGGATGTTAATCTATCGCTTGTTAAGATTCAAGACCTATGAAAACAGTTTACGGGTTCTCCAGATATGGATGTTAATCTATCACTTGTTCAGATTCAAGACCTCTGAAAACAGTTTACGGGTTCTCCAGATATGGATGTTAATCTATCGCTTGTTCAGATTCCAGACTTTTGAAAACAGTTTATGGGTTCTCCAGATATGGATGTTAATCTATCGCTTGTTCAAATTCAAGACTTCTGAAAACAGTTTACGGGTTCTCCAGATATGGATGTTAATCTATCGCTTGTTCAGATTCAAGACTTCTGAAAACAGTTTACGAGTTCTCCAGATATGGATGTTAATCTATCTCTTGTTCAGATTCAAGACTTATGAAAACAGTTTAAGGGTTCTCCATATATGGATGTTAATCTATCGCTTGTTCAGATTCAAGACTTCTGAAAACAGTTTACGGGTTCTCCAGATATGGATGTTAATCTATCGCTTGTTCAGATTCCAAACTTCTGAAAACAGTTTACGGGTTCTCCAGATATGGATGTTAATCTATCGCTTGTTCAGATTCAAGACCTCTGAAAACAGTTTACGGGTTCTCCAGATATGGATATTAATCTATCGCTTGTTCAGATTCCAGACTTCTGAAAACAGTTTACGGATTCTCCAGATATGGATGTTAATCTATCGCTTGTTCAGATTCAAGACCTATGAAAACAGTTTACGGGTTCTCTAGATATGGATGTTAATCTATCGCTTGTTCAGATTCAAGACTTCTGAAAACAGTTCACGGGTTCTCCAGATATGGATGTTAATCTATCTCTTGTTCAGATTCAAGACTTCTGAAAACAGTTTACGGGTTCTCCATATATGGATGTTAATCTATCGCTTGTTCAGATTCAAGACTTCTGAAAACAGTTTACGGGTTCTCCAGATATGGATGTTAATCTATCGCTTGTTCAGATTCAAGACTTCTGAAAACAGTTTACGGGTTCTCCAGATATGGATGTTAATCTATCGCTTGTTCATATTCAAGACTTCTGAAAACAGTTTATGGGTTCTCCAGATATGGATGTTAATTTATCGCTTGTTCAGATTCAAGACTTCTAAAAACAGTTTACGGGTTCTCCAGATATGGATGTTAATCTATCGCTTGTTCAGATTTAAGACTTCTGAAAACAGTTTACGGGTTCTCCAGATATGGATGTTAATCTATCGCTTGTTCAAATTCTAGACTTATAAAAACAGTTTACGGGTTCTCCAGATATGGATGTTAATCTATCGCTTGTTCAGATTCAAGACCTCTGAAAACAGTTTACGAGTTCTCCAGATATGGATGTTAATCTATCTCTTGTTCAGATTCAAGACTTCTGAAAACAGTTTACGGGTTCTCCATATATGGATGTTAATCTATCGCTTGTTCAGATTCAAGACTTCTGAAAACAGTTTACGGGTTCTCCAGATATGGATGTTAATCTATCGCTTGTTCAGATTCAAAACTTCTGAAAATAGTTTACGGGTTCTCCAGATATGGATGTTAATCTATCGCTTGTTCAGATTCAAGACCTCTGAAAACAGGTTACGGGTTCTTCAAATATGGATGTTAATCTATCGCTTGTTCATATTCAAGACTTCTGAAAACAGTTTACGGGTTCTCCAGATATGGATGTTAATCTATCGCTTGTTCAGATTCAAGACTTCTAAAAACAGTTTACGGGTTCTCCAGATATGGATGTTAATCTATCGCTTGTTCAGATTTAAGACTTCTGAAAACAGTTTACGGGTTCTCCAGATATGGATGTTAATCTATCGCTTGTTCAGATTCTAGACTTATAAAAACAGTTTACGGGTTCTCCAGATATGGATGTTAATCTATCGCTTGTTCAGATTCAAGACCTCTGAAAACAGTTTACGAGTTCTCCAGATATGGATGTTAATCTATCTCTTGTTCAGATTCAAGACTTCTGAAAACAGTTTACGGGTTCTCCATATATGGATGTTAATCTATCGCTTGTTCAGATTCAAGACTTCTGAAAACAGTTTACGGGTTCTCCAGATATGGATGTTAATCTATCGCTTGTTCAGATTCAAAACTTCTGAAAACAGTTTACGGGTTCTCCAGATATGGATGTTAATCTATCGCTTGTTCAGATTCAAGACCTCTGAAAACAGGTTACGGGTTCTTCAAATATGGATGTTAATCTATCGCTTGTTCAGATTCTAGACTTCTGAAAACAGTTTACGGGTTCTCCTGATATGGATGTTAATCTATCGCTTGTTAAGATTCAAGACCTATGAAAACAGTTTACGGGTTCTCCAGATATGGATGTTAATCTATCGCTTGTTCAGATTCAAGACCTCTGAAAACAGTTTACGGGTTCTCCAGATATGGATGTTAATCTATCGCTTGTTCAGATTCCAGACTTTTGAAAACAGTTTATGGGTTCTCCAGATATGGATGTTAATCTATCGCTTGTTCAAATTCAAGACTTCTGAAAATAGTTTACGGGTTCTCCAGATATGGATGTTAATCTATCGCTTGTTCAGATTCAAGACTTCTGAAAACAGTTTACGAGTTCTCCAGATATGGATGTTAATCTATCTCTTGTTCAGATTCAAGACTTATGAAAACAGTTTACGGGTTCTCCATATATGGATGTTAATCTATCGCTTGTTCAGATTCAAGACTTCTGAAAACAGTTTACGGGTTCTCCAGATATGGATGTTAATCTATCGCTTGTTCAGATTCCAAACTTCTGAAAACAGTTTACGGGTTCTCCAGATATGGATGTTAATCTATCGCTTGTTCAGATTCAAGACCTCTGAAAACAGTTTACGGGTTCTCCAGATATGGATATTAATCTATCGCTTGTTCAGATTCCAGACTTCTGAAAACAGTTTACGGATTCTCCAGATATGGATGTTAATCTATCGCTTGTTCAGATTCAAGACCTATGAAAACAGTTTACGGGTTCTCTAGATATGGATGTTAATCTATCGCTTGTTCAGATTCAAGACTTCTGAAAACAGTTTACGGGTTCTCCAGATATGGATGTTAATCTATCTCTTGTTCAGATTCAAGACTTCTGAAAACAGTTTACGGGTTCTCCATATATGGATGTTAATCTATCGCTTGTTCAGATTCAAGACTTCTGAAAACAGTTTACGGGTTCTCCAAATATGGATGTTAATCTATCGCTTATTTAGATTCAAAACTTCTGAAAACAGTTTACGGGTTCTCCAGATATGGATGTTAATCTATCGCTTGTTCAGATTCAAGACCTCTGAAAACAGGTTACGGGTTCTTCAAATATGGATGTTAATCTATCGCTTGTTCAGATTCTAGACTTCTGAAAACAGTTTACGGGTTCTCCTGATATGGATGTTAATCTATCGCTTGTTCAGATTCAAGACCTATGAAAACAGTTTACGGGTTCTCCAGATATGGATTTTAATCTATCGCTTGTTCAGATTCAAGACCTCTGAAAACAGTTTACGGGTTCTCCAGATATGGATGTTAATCTATCGCTTGTTCAGATTCCAGACTTTTGAAAACAGTTTATGGGTTCTCCAGATATGGATGTTAATCTATCGCTTGTTCAAATTCAAGACTTCTGAAAACAGTTTACGGGTTCTCCAGATATGGATGTTAATCTATCGCTTGTTCAGATTCAAGACTTCTGAAAACAGTTTACGAGTTCTCCAGATATGGATGTTAATCTATCTCTTGTTCAGATTCAAGACTTATGAAAACAGTTTACGGGTTCTCCATATATGGATGTTAATCTATCGCTTGTTCAGATTCAAGACTTCTGAAAACAGTTTACGGGTTCTCCAGATATGGATGTTAATCTATCGCTTGTTCAGATTCCAAACTTCTGAAAACAGTTTACGGGTTCTCCAGATATGGATGTTAATCTATCGCTTGTTCAGATTCAAGACCTCTGAAAACAGTTTACGGGTTCTCCAGATATGGATATTAATCTATCGCTTGTTCAGATTCCAGACTTCTGAAAACAGTTTACGGATTCTCCAGATATGGATGTTAATCTATCGCTTGTTCAGATTCAAGACCTATGAAAACAGTTTACGGGTTCTCTAGATATGGATGTTAATCTATCGCTTGTTCAGATTCAAGACTTCTGAAAATAGTTTACGGGTTCTCCAGATATGGATGTTAATCTATCGCTTGTTCAGATTCAAGACTTCTGAAAACAGTTTACGGGTTCTCCAGATACGGATGTTAATCTATCGCTTGTTCAGATTCAAGACTTCTGAAAATAGTTTACGGGTTCTCCAGATATGGATGTTAATCTATCGCTTGTTCAGATTCAAGACTTCTGAAAACAGTTTACGGGTTCTCCAGATATGGATGTTAATCTATCGCTTGTTCAGATTCAAGACTTCTGAAAACAGTTTACGGGTTCTCCAGATATGGATGTTAATCTATCGCTTGTTCAGATTCAAGACCTCTGAAAACAGTTTACGGGTTCTCCAGATATGGATATTAATCTATCGCTTGTTCAGATTCCAGACTTCTGAAAACAGTTTACGGATTCTCCAGATATGGATGTTAATCTATCGCTTGTTCAGATTCAAGACCTATGAAAACAGTTTACGGGTTCTCTAGATATGGATGTTAATCTATCGCTTGTTCAGATTCAAGACTTCTGAAAATAGTTTACGGGTTCTCCAGATATGGATGTTAATCTATCGCTTGTTCAGATTCAAGACTTCTGAAAACAGTTTACGGGTTCTCCAGATACGGATGTTAATCTATCGCTTGTTCAGATTCAAGACTTCTGAAAATAGTTTACGGGTTCTCCAGATATGGATGTTAATCTATCGCTTGTTCAGATTCAAGACTTCTGAAAACAGTTTACGGGTTCTCCAGATATGGATGTTAATCTATCGCTTGTTCAAATTCAAGACTTCTGAAAACAGTTTACGGGTTCTCCAGATATGGATGTTAATCTATCGCTTGTTCAGATTCAAGACCTCTGAAAACAGTTTACGGGTTCTCCATATATGGATGTTAATCTATCGCTTGTTCAGATTCCAAACTTCTGAAAACAGTTTATGGGTTCTCCAGATATGGATGTTAATCTATCGCTTGTTCAGATTCAAGACTTCTGAAAACAGTTTACGGGTTCTCCAGTTATGGATGTTAATCTGTCGCTTGTTCAGATTCAAGACTTCTGAAAATAGTTTACGGGTTCTCCAGATATGGATGTTAATCTATCGCTTGTTCAGATTCAAGACTTCTGAAAACAGTTTACGGGTTCTCCAGATACGGATGTTAATCTATCGCTTGTTCAGATTCAAGACTTCTGAAAATAGTTTACGGGTTCTCCAGATATGGATGTTAATCTATCGCTTGTTCAGATTCAAGACTTCTGAAAACAGTTTACGGGTTATCCAGATATGGATGTTAATCTATCGCTTGTTCATATTCAAGACTTCTGAAAACAGTTTACGGGTTCTCCAGATATGAATGTTAATCTATCGCTTGTTCAGATTCAAGACCTCTGAAAACAGTTTACGGGTTCTCCAGATATGGATGTTAATCTATCGCTTGTTCACATTCCAAACTTCTGAAAACAGTTTACGGGTTCTCCTAATATGGATGTTAATCTATCGCTTGTTAAGATTCCAGACTTCTGAAAACAGTTTACGAGTTCTCCAGATACGGATGTTAATCTATCGCTTGATCAGATTCAAGACTTCTGAAAACAGTTTACGGGTTCTCCAGATATTGATGTTAATCTATCGCTTGTTCAGATTCAAGACTTCTGAAAACAGTTTACGGGTTCTCCAGATATGGATGTTAATCTAACGCTTGTTCAGATTAAAGACTTCTGAAAACAATTTACAGGTTCTCCAGATATAGATGTTAATCTATCACTTGTTCAGATTCAAGACTTCTGAAAACAGTTTACGGGTTCTCCAGATATAGATGTTAATCTATCGCTTGTTCAGATTCAAGACTTCTAAAAACAGTTTATGGGTTCTCCAGATATGGATGTTAATCTATCGCTTGTTCAGATTCAAGACTTCTGAAAACAGTTTACGGGTTCTCCAGATATGGATGTTAATCTATCGCTTGTTCAGATTCCAGACTTCTGAAAACAGTTTACGGGTTCTCCAGATATGGATGTTAATCTATCGCTTGTTCAGATTCAAGACCTCTGAAAATAGTTTATGGGTTCTCCAGATATGGATGTTAATCTATCGCTTATTCAGATTCCAGACTTCTAAAAACAGTTTACGAGTTCTCCAGATATGGATGTTAATCTATCGCTTGTTCAGATTCCAAACTTCTGAAAACAGTTTACGGGTTCTCCAGATATGGATGTTAATCTATCGCTTGTTCAGATTCAAGACTTCTGAAAATAGTTTACGGGTTCTCCAGATATGGATGTTAATCTATCGCTTGTTCAGATTCAAGACTTCTGAAAACAGTTTACGGGTTCTCCAGATATGGATATTAATCTATCGCTTGTTCAGATTCAAGACCTATGAAAACAGTTTACGGGTTCTCCAGATATGGATGTTAATCTATCGCTTGTTCAGATTCCAAACTTCTGAAAACAGTTTACGGGTTCTCCAGATATGGATGTTAATCTATCGCTTGTTCAGATTCCATACTTCTGAAAACAGTTTACGGGTTCTCCAAATATGGATGTTAATCTATCGCTTGTTCAGATTCCAGACTTTTGAAAACAGTTTATGGGTTCTCCAGATATGGATGTTAATCTATTGCTTGTTCAAATTCAAGACTTCTGAAAACAGTTTACGGGTTCTCCAGATATGGATGTTAATCTATCGCTTGTTCAGAATCAAAACTTCTGAAAACAGTTTACGAGTTCTCCAGGTATGGATGTTAATCTATCTCTTGTTCAGATTCAAGACTTCTGAAAACAGTTTACGGGTTCTCCATATATGGATGTTAATCTGTCGCTTGTTCAGATTCAAGACTTCTGAAAACAGTTTACGGGTTCTCCAGATATGGATGTTAATCTATCGCTTGTTCAGATTCCAAACTTCTGAAAACAGTTTACGGGTTCTCCAGATATGGATGTTAATCTATCGCTTGTTCAGATTCAAGACCTCTGAAAACAGTTTACGGGTTCTCCAGATATGGATATTAATCTATCGCTTGTTCAGATTCCAGACATCTGAAAACAGTTTACGGGTTCTCCAGATATGGATGTTAATCTATCGCTTGTTCAGATTCAAGACCTATGAAAACAGTTTACGGGTTCTCCAGATATGGATGTTAATCTATCGCTTGTTCAGATTCCAAACTTCTGAAAACAGTTTACGGGTTCTCCAGATATGGATGTTAATCTATCGCTTGTTCAGATTCCAAACTTCTGAAAACAGTTGACGGGTTCTCCAGATATGGATGTTAATCTATCGCTTGTTCAGATTCCAAACTTCTGAAAACAGTTTACGGGTTCTCCATATATGGATGTTAATCTATCGCTTGTTCAGATTCAAGACTTCTGGAAACAGTTTACGGGTTCTCCAAATATGGATGTTAATCTATCGCTTATTTAGATTCAAAACTTCTGAAAACAGTTTACGGGTTCTCTAGATATGGATGTTAATCTATCGCTTGTTCAGATTCAAGACCTCTGAAAACAGGTTACGGGTTCTTCAAATATGGATGTTAATCTATCGCTTGTTCAGATTCTAGACTTCTGAAAACAGTTTACGGGTTCTCCTGATATGGATGTTAATCTATCGCTTGTTCAGATTCAAGACCTATGAAAACAGTTTACGGGTTCTCCAGATATGGATTTTAATCTATCGCTTGTTCAGATTCAAGACCTCTGAAAACAGTTTACGGGTTCTCCAGATATGGATGTTAATCTATCGCTTGTTCAGATTCCAGACTTTTGAAAACAGTTTATGGGTTCTCCAGATATGGATGTTAATCTATCGCTTGTTCAAATTCAAGACTTCTGAAAACAGTTTACGGGTTCTCCAGATATGGATGTTAATCTATCGCTTGTTCAGATTCAAGACTTCTGAAAACAGTTTACGAGTTCTCCAGATATGGATGTTAATCTATCTCTTGTTCAGATTCAAGACTTATGAAAACAGTTTACGGGTTCTCCATATATGGATGTTAATCTATCGCTTGTTCAGATTCAAGACTTCTGAAAATAGTTTACGGGTTCTCCAGATATGGATGTTAATCTATCGCTTGTTCAGATTCCAAACTTCTGAAAACAGTTTACGGGTTCTCCAGATATGGATGTTAATCTATCGCTTGTTCAGATTCAAGACCTCTGAAAACAGTTTACGGGTTCTCCAGATATGGATATTAATCTATCGCTTGTTCAGATTCCAGACTTCTGAAAATAGTTTACGGATTCTCCAGATATGGATGTTAATCTATCGCTTGTTCTGATTCAAGACCTATGAAAACAGTTTACGGGTTCTCTAGATATGGATGTTAATCTATCGCTTGTTCAGATTCAAGACTTCTGAAAATAGTTTACGGGTTCTCCAGATATGGATGTTAATCTATCGCTTGTTCAGATTCAAGACTTCTGAAAACAGTTTACGGGTTCTCCAGATACGGATGTTAATCTATCGCTTGTTCAGATTCAAGACTTCTGAAAATAGTTTACGGGTTCTCCAGATATGGATGTTAATCTATCGCTTGTTCAGATTCAAGACTTCTGAAAACAGTTTACGGGTTCTCCAGATATGGATGTTAATCTATCGCTTGTTCAGATTCAAGACTTCTGAAAACAGTTTACGGGTTCTCCAGATATGGATGTTAATCTATCGCTTGTTCAGATTCAAGACCTCTGAAAACAGTTTACGGGTTCTCCATATATGGATGTTAATCTATCGCTTGTTCAGATTCCAAACTTCTGAAAACATTTTATGGGTTCTCCAGATATGGATGTTAATCTATCGCTTGTTCAGATTCCAGACTTCTGAAAACAGTTTACGGGTTCTCCAGATATGGATGTTAATCTAACGCTTGTTCAGATTTCAGAATTCTGAAAACAGTTTACGGGTTCTCCAGATATGAATGTTAATCTATCGCTTGTTCAGATTCAAGACCTCTGAAAACAGTTTACGGGTTCTCTAGATATGGATGTTAATCTATCGCTTGTTCACATTCCAAACTTCTGAAAACAGTTTACGGGTTCTCCTAATATGGATGTTAATCTATCGCTTGTTAAGATTCCAGACTTCTGAAAACAGTTTACGAGTTCTCCAGATACGGATGTTAATCTATCGCTTGATCAGATTCAAGACTTCTGAAAACAGTTTACGGGTTCTCCAGATATTGATGTTAATCTATCGCTTGTTCAGATTCAAGACTTCTGAAAACAGTTTACGGGTTCTCCAGATATGGATGTTAATCTAACGCTTGTTCAGATTAAAGACTTCTGAAAACAATTTACAGGTTCTCCAGATATAGATGTTAATCTATCACTTGTTCAGATTCAAGACTTCTGAAAACAGTTTACGGGTTCTCCAGATATGGATGTTAATCTATCGCTTGTTCAGATTCAAGACTTCTAAAAACAGTTTACGGGTTCTCCAGATATGGATGTTAATCTATCGCTTGTTCAGATTCAAGACTTCTGAAAACAGTTTACGGGTTCTCCAGATATGGATGTTAATCTATCGCTTGTTCAGATTCCAGACTTCTGAAAACAGTTTACGGGTTCTCCAGATATGGATGTTAATCTATCGCTTGTTCAGATTCAAGACCTCTGAAAATAGTTTATGGGTTCTCCAGATATGGATGTTAATCTATCGCTTATTCAGATTCCAGACTTCTAAAAACAGTTTACGAGTTCTCCAGATATGGATGTTAATCTATCGCTTGTTCAGATTCCAAACTTCTGAAAACAGTTTACGGGTTCTCCAGATATGGATGTTAATCTATCGCTTGTTCAGATTCAAGACTTCTGAAAACAGTTTACGGGTTCTCCAGATATGGATGTTAATCTATCGCTTGTTCAGATTCAAGACTTCTGAAAACAGTTTACGGGTTCTCCAGATATGGATATTAATCTATCGCTTGTTCAGATTCAAGACCTATGAAAACAGTTTACGGGTTCTCCAGATATGGATGTTAATCTATCGCTTGTTCAGATTCCAAACTTCTGAAAACAGTTTACGGGTTCTCCAAATATGGATGTTAATCTATCGCTTGTTCAGATTCCATACTTCTGAAAACAGTTTACGGGTTCTCCAAATATGGATGTTAATCTATCGCTTGTTCAGATTCCAGACTTTTGAAAACAGTTTATGGGTTCTCCAGATATGGATGTTAATCTATTGCTTGTTCAAATTCAAGACTTCTGAAAACAGTTTACGGGTTCTCCAGATATGGATGTTAATCTATCGCTTGTTCAGATTCAAGACTTCTGAAAACAGTTTACGAGTTCTCCAGGTATGGATGTTAATCTATCTCTTGTTCAGATTCAAGACTTCTGAAAACAGTTTACGGGTTCTCCATATATGGATGTTAATCTATCGCTTGTTCAGATTCAAGACTTCTGAAAACAGTTTACGGGTTCTCCAGATATGGATGTTAATCTATCGCTTGTTCAGATTCCAAACTTCTGAAAACAGTTTACGGGTTCTCCAGATATGGATGTTAATCTATCGCTTGTTCAGATTCAAGACCTCTGAAAACAGTTTACGGGTTCTCCAGATATGGATATTAATCTATCGCTTGTTCAGATTCCAGACTTCTGAAAACAGTTTACGGGTTCTCCAGATATGGATGTTAATCTATCGCTTGTTCAGATTCAAGACCTATGAAAACAGTTTACGGGTTCTCCAGATATGGATGTTAATCTATCGCTTGTTCAGATTCCAAACTTCTGAAAACAGTTTACGGGTTCTCCAGATACGGATGTTAATCTATCGCTTGTTCAGATTCAAGACTTCTGAAAATAGTTTACGGGTTCTCCAGATATGGATGTTAATCTATCGCTTGTTCAGATTCAAGACTTCTGAAAACAGTTTACGGGTTCTCCAGATATGGATGTTAATCTATCGCTTGTTCAGATTCAAGACTTCTGAAAACAGTTTACGGGTTCTCCAGATATGGATGTTAATCTATCGCTTGTTCAGATTCAAGACTTCTGAAAACAGTTTACGGGTTCTCCAGATATGAATGTTAATCTATCGCTTGTTCAGATTCAAGACCTCTGAAAACAGTTTACGGGTTCTCCAGATATGGATGTTAATCTATCGCTTGTTCACATTCCAAACTTCTGAAAACAGTTTACGGGTTCTCCTAATATGGATGTTAATCTATCGCTTGTTAAGATTCCAGACTTCTGAAAACAGTTTACGAGTTCTCCAGATACGGATGTTAATCTATCGCTTGATCAGATTCAAGACTTCTGAAAACAGTTTACGGGTTCTCCAGATATTGATGTTAATCTATCGCTTGTTCAGATTCAAGACTTCTGAAAACAGTTTACGGGTTCTCCAGATATGGATGTTAATCTATCGCTTGTTCAGATTCAAGACTTCTGAAAACAGTTTACGGGTTCTCCAGTTATGGATGTTAATCTGTCGCTTGTTCAGATTCAAGACTTCTGAAAATAGTTTACGGGTTCTCCAGATATGGATGTTAATCTATCGCTTGTTCAGATTCAAGACTTCTGAAAACAGTTTATGGGTTCTCCAGATACGGATGTTAATCTATCGCTTGTTCAGATTCAAGACTTCTGAAAATAGTTTACGGGTTCTCCAGATATGGATGTTAATCTATCGCTTGTTCAGATTCAAGACTTCTGAAAACAGTTTACGGGTTCTCCAGATATGGATGTTAATCTATCGCTTGTTCAGATTCAAGACTTCTGAAAACAGTTTACGGGTTCTCCAGATATGAATGTTAATCTATCGCTTGTTCAGATTCAAGACCTCTGAAAACAGTTTACGGGTTCTCCAGATATGGATGTTAATCTATCGCTTGTTCACATTCCAAACTTCTGAAAACAGTTTACGGGTTCTCCTAATATGGATGTTAATCTATCGCTTGTTAAGATTCCAGACTTCTGAAAACAGTTTACGAGTTCTCCAGATACGGATGTTAATCTATCGCTTGATCAGATTCAAGACTTCTGAAAACAGTTTACGGGTTCTCCAGATATTGATGTTAATCTATCGCTTGTTCAGATTCAAGACTTCTAAAAACAGTTTACAGGTTCTCCAGATATGGATGTTAATCTAACGCTTGTTCAGATTAAAGACTTCTGAAAACAATTTACAGGTTCTCCAGATATAGATGTTAATCTATCACTTGTTCAGATTCAAGACTTCTGAAAACAGTTTACGGGTTCTCCAGATATAGATGTTAATCTATCGCTTGTTCAGATTCAAGACTTCTAAAAACAGTTTATGGGTTCTCCAGATATGGATGTTAATCTATCGCTTGTTCAGATTCAAGACTTCTGAAAACAGTTTACGGGTTCTCCAGATATGGATGTTAATCTATCGCTTGTTCAGATTCCAGACTTCTGAAAACAGTTTACGGGTTCTCCAGATATGGATGTTAATCTATCGCTTGTTCAGATTCAAGACCTCTGAAAATAGTTTATGGGTTCTCCAGATATGGATGTTAATCTATCGCTTATTCAGATTCCAGACTTCTAAAAACAGTTTACGAGTTCTCCAGATATGGATGTTAATCTATCGCTTGTTCAGATTCCAAACTTCTGAAAACAGTTTACGGGTTCTCCAGATATGGATGTTAATCTATCGCTTGTTCAGATTCAAGACTTCTGAAAACAGTTTACGGGTTCTCCAGATATGGATGTTAATCTATCGCTTGTTCAGATTCAAGACTTCTGAAAACAGTTTACGGGTTCTCCAGATATGGATATTAATCTATCGCTTGTTCAGATTCAAGACCTATGAAAACAGTTTACGGGTTCTCCAGATATGGATGTTAATCTATCGCTTGTTCAGATTCCAAACTTCTGAAAACAGTTTACGGGTTCTCCAGATATGGATGTTAATCTATCGCTTGTTCAGATTCCATACTTCTGAAAACAGTTTACGGGTTCTCCAAATATGGATGTTAATCTATCGCTTGTTCAGATTCCAGACTTTTGAAAACAGTTTATGGGTTCTCCAGATATGGATGTTAATCTATTGCTTGTTCAAATTCAAGACTTCTGAAAACAGTTTACGGGTTCTCCAGATATGGATGTTAATCTATCGCTTGTTCAGATTCAAGACTTCTGAAAACAGTTTACGAGTTCTCCAGGTATGGATGTTAATCTATCTCTTGTTCAGATTCAAGACTTCTGAAAACAGTTTACGGGTTCTCCATATATGGATGTTAATCTGTCGCTTGTTCAGATTCAAGACTTCTGAAAACAGTTTACGGGTTCTCCAGATATGGATGTTAATCTATCGCTTGTTCAGATTCCAAACTTCTGAAAACAGTTTACGGGTTCTCCAGATATGGATGTTAATCTATCGCTTGTTCAGATTCAAGACCTCTGAAAACAGTTTACGGGTTCTCCAGATATGGATATTAATCTATCGCTTGTTCAGATTCCAGACATCTGAAAACAGTTTACGGGTTCTCCAGATATGGATGTTAATCTATCGCTTGTTCAGATTCAAGACCTATGAAAACAGTTTACGGGTTCTCCAGATATGGATGTTAATCTATCGCTTGTTCAGATTCCAAACTTCTGAAAACAGTTTACGGGTTCTCCAGATATGGATGTTAATCTATCGCTTGTTCAGATTCCAAACTTCTGAAAACAGTTGACGGGTTCTCCAGATATGGATGTTAATCTATCGCTTGTTCAGATTCCAAACTTCTGAAAACAGTTTACGGGTTCTCCATATATGGATGTTAATCTATCGCTTGTTCAGATTCAAGACTTCTGGAAACAGTTTACGGGTTCTCCAAATATGGATGTTAATCTATCGCTTATTTAGATTCAAAACTTCTGAAAACAGTTTACGGGTTCTCTAGATATGGATGTTAATCTATCGCTTGTTCAGATTCAAGACCTCTGAAAACAGGTTACGGGTTCTTCAAATATGGATGTTAATCTATCGCTTGTTCAGATTCTAGACTTCTGAAAACAGTTTACGGGTTCTCCTGATATGGATGTTAATCTATCGCTTGTTCAGATTCAAGACCTATGAAAACAGTTTACGGGTTCTCCAGATATGGATTTTAATCTATCGCTTGTTCAGATTCAAGACCTCTGAAAACAGTTTACGGGTTCTCCAGATATGGATGTTAATCTATCGCTTGTTCAGATTCCAGACTTTTGAAAACAGTTTATGGGTTCTCCAGATATGGATGTTAATCTATCGCTTGTTCAAATTCAAGACTTCTGAAAACAGTTTACGGGTTCTCCAGATATGGATGTTAATCTATCGCTTGTTCAGATTCAAGACTTCTGAAAACAGTTTACGAGTTCTCCAGATATGGATGTTAATCTATCTCTTGTTCAGATTCAAGACTTATGAAAACAGTTTACGGGTTCTCCATATATGGATGTTAATCTATCGCTTGTTCAGATTCAAGACTTCTGAAAACAGTTTACGGGTTCTCCAGATATGGATGTTAATCTATCGCTTGTTGAGATTCCAAACTTCTGAAAACAGTTTACGGGTTCTCCAGATATGGATGTTAATCTATCGCTTGTTCAGATTCAAGACCTCTGAAAACAGTTTACGGGTTCTCCAGATATGGATATTAATCTATCGCTTGTTCAGATTCCAGACTTCTGAAAACAGTTTACGGATTCTCCAGATATGGATGTTAATCTATCGCTTGTTCTGATTCAAGACCTATGAAAACAGTTTACGGGTTCTCTAGATATGGATGTTAATCTATCGCTTGTTCAGATTCAAGACTTCTGAAAATAGTTTACGGGTTCTCCAGATATGGATGTTAATCTATCGCTTGTTCAGATTCAAGACTTCTGAAAACAGTTTACGGGTTCTCCAGATACGGATGTTAATCTATCGCTTGTTCAGATTCAAGACTTCTGAAAATAGTTTACGGGTTCTCCAGATATGGATGTTAATCTATCGCTTGTTCAGATTCAAGACTTCTGAAAACAGTTTACGGGTTCTCCAGATATGGATGTTAATCTATCGCTTGTTCAGATTCAAGACTTCTGAAAACAGTTTACGGGTTCTCCAGATATGGATGTTAATCTATCGCTTGTTCAGATTCAAGACCTCTGAAAACAGTTTACGGGTTCTCCATATATGGATGTTAATCTATCGCTTGTTCAGATTCCAAACTTCTGAAAACATTTTATGGGTTCTCCAGATATGGATGTTAATCTATCGCTTGTTCAGATTCCAGACTTCTGAAAACAGTTTACGGGTTCTCCAGATATGGATGTTAATCTATCGCTTGTTCAGATTTCAGAATTCTGAAAACAGTTTACGGGTTCTCCAGATATGAATGTTAATCTATCGCTTGTTCAGATTCAAGACCTCTGAAAACAGTTTACGGGTTCTCTAGATATGGATGTTAATCTATCGCTTGTTCACATTCCAAACTTCTGAAAACAGTTTACGGGTTCTCCTAATATGGATGTTAATCTATCGCTTGTTAAGATTCCAGACTTCTGAAAACAGTTTACGAGTTCTCCAGATACGGATGTTAATCTGTCGCTTGATCAGATTCAAGACTTCTGAAAACAGTTTACGGGTTCTCCAGATATTGATGTTAATTTATCGCTTGTTCAGATTCAAGACTTCTGAAAACAGTTTACGGGTTCTCCAGATATGGATGTTAATCTAACGCTTGTTCAGATTAAAGACTTCTGAAAACAATTTACAGGTTCTCCAGATATAGATGTTAATCTATCACTTGTTCAGATTCAAGACTTCTGAAAACAGTTTACGGGTTCTCCAGATATGGATGTTAATCTATCGCTTGTTCAGATTCAAGACTTCTAAAAACAGTTTACGGGTTCTCCAGATATGGATGTTAATCTATCGCTTGTTCAGATTCAAGACTTCTGAAAACAGTTTACGGGTTCTCCAGATATGGATGTTAATCTATCGCTTGTTCAGATTCCAGACTTCTGAAAACAGTTTACGGGTTCTCCAGATATGGATGTTAATCTATCGCTTGTTCAGATTCAAGACCTCTGAAAATAGTTTATGGGTTCTCCAGATATGGATGTTAATCTATCGCTTATTCAGATTCCAGACTTCTAAAAACAGTTTACGAGTTCTCCAGATATGGATGTTAATCTATCGCTTGTTCAGATTCCAAACTTCTGAAAACAGTTTACGGGTTCTCCAGATATGGATGTTAATCTATCGCTTGTTCAGATTCAAGACTTCTGAAAACAGTTTACGGGTTCTCCAGATATGGATGTTAATCTATCGCTTGTTCAGATTCAAGACTTCTGAAAACAGTTTACGGGTTCTCCAGATATGGATATTAATCTATCGCTTGTTCAGATTCAAGACCTATGAAAACAGTTTACGGGTTCTCCAGATATGGATGTTAATCTATCGCTTGTTCAGATTCCAAACTTCTGAAAACAGTTTACGGGTTCTCCAGATATGGATGTTAATCTATCGCTTGTTCAGATTCCATACTTCTGAAAACAGTTTACGGGTTCTCCAAATATGGATGTTAATCTATCGCTTGTTCAGATTCCAGACTTTTGAAAACAGTTTATGGGTTCTCCAGATATGGATGTTAATCTATTGCTTGTTCAAATTCAAGACTTCTGAAAACAGTTTACGGGTTCTCCAGATATGGATGTTAATCTATCGCTTGTTCAGATTCAAGACTTCTGAAAACAGTTTACGAGTTCTCCAGGTATGGATGTTAATCTATCTCTTGTTCAGATTCAAGACTTCTGAAAACAGTTTACGGGTTCTCCATATATGGATGTTAATCTATCGCTTGTTCAGATTCAAGACTTCTGAAAACAGTTTACGGGTTCTCCAGATATGGATGTTAATCTATCGCTTGTTCAGATTCCAAACTTCTGAAAACAGTTTACGGGTTCTCCAGATATGGATGTTAATCTATCGCTTGTTCAGATTCAAGACCTCTGAAAACAGTTTACGGGTTCTCCAGATATGGATATTAATCTATCGCTTGTTCAGATTCCAGACTTCTGAAAACAGTTTACGGGTTCTCCAGATATGGATGTTAATCTATCGCTTGTTCAGATTCAAGACCTATGAAAACAGTTTACGGGTTCTCCAGATATGGATGTTAATCTATCGCTTGTTCAGATTCCAAACTTCTGAAAACAGTTTACGGGTTCTCCAGATATGGATGTTAATCTATCGCTTGTTCAGATTCCAAACTTCTGAAAACAGTTGACGGGTTCTCCAGATATGGATGTTAATCTATCGCTTGTTCAGATTCCAAACTTCTGAAAACAGTTTACGGGTTCTCCAGATATGGATGTTAATCTATCGCTTGTTCAGATTCAAGACCTCTGAAAACAATTTACGGGTTCTCCAGATACGGATGTTAATCTATCGCTTGTTCAGATTCAAGACTTCTGAAAACAGTTTACGGGTTCTCCAGATATGGATGTTAATCTATCGCTTGTTCAGATTCAAGACTTCTGAAAACAGTTTACGGGTTCTCCAGATATGGATGTTAATCTATCGCTTGTTCAGATTCAAGACTTCTGAAAACAGTTTACGGGTTCTCCAGATATGGATGTTAATCTATCGCTTGTTCAGATTCAAGACTTCTAAAAACAGTTTACGGGTTCTCCAGATATGGATGTTAATCTATCGCTTGTTCAGATTCAAGACTTCTAAAAATAGTTTACGGGTTCTCCAGATATGGATGTTAATCTATCGCTTGTTCAGATTTAAGACTTCTGAAAACAGTTTATGGGTTCTCCAGATATGGATGTTAATCTATCGCTTGTTCAGATTCTAGACTTATGAAAACAGTTTACGGGTTCTCCAGATATGGATGTTAATCTATCGCTTGTTCAGGTTCAAGACCTCTGAAAACAGTTTACGAGTTCTCCAGATATGGATGTTAATCTATCTCTTGTTCAGATTCAAGACTTCTGAAAACAGTTTACGGGTTCTCCATATATGGATGTTAATCTATCGCTTGTTCAGATTCAAGACTTCTGAAAACAGTTTACGGGTTCTCCAGATATGGATGTTAATCTATCGCTTGTTCAGATTCAAAACTTCTGAAAACAGTTTACGGGTTCTCCAGATATGGATGTTAATCTATCGCTTGTTCAGATTCAAGACTTCTGAAAACAGTTTACGGGTTCTCCAGATATGGATGTTAATCTATCGCTTGTTCAGATTCCAGACTTCTGAAAACAGTTTACGGGTTCTCCAGATATGGATGTTAATCTATCGCTTATTCAGATTCAAGACCTCTGAAAATAGTTTATGGGTTCTCCAGATATGGATGTTAATCTATCGCTTATTCAGATTCCAAACTTCTAAAAACAGTTTACGAGTTCTCCAGATATGGATGTTAATCTATCGCTTGTTCAGATTCCAAACTTCTGAAAACAGTTTACGGGTTCTCCAGATATGGATGTTAATCTATCGCTTGTTCAGATTCAAGACTTCTGAAAACAGTTTACGGGTTCTCCAGATATGGATGTTAATCTATCGCTTGTTCAGATTCAAGACTTCTGAAAACAGTTTACGGGTTCTCCAGATATTGATATTAATCTATCGCTTGTTCAGATTCAAGACCTATGAAAACAGTTTACGGGTTCTCCAGATATGGATGTTAATCTATCGCTTGTTCAGATTCCAAACTTCTGAAAACATTTTACGAGTTCTCCAGATATGGATGTTAATCTATCGCTTGTTCAGATTCCATACTTCTGAAAACAGTTTACGGGTTCTCCAAATATGGATGTTAATCTATCGCTTGTTCAGATTCCAGAATTTTGAAAACAGTTTATGGGTTCTCCAGATATGGATGTTAATCTATCGCTTGTTCAAATTCAAGACTTCTGAAAACAGTTTACGGGTTCTCCAGATATGGATGTTAATCTATCGCTTGTTCAGATTCAAGACTTCTGAAAACAGTTTACGAGTTCTCCAGATATGGATGTTAATCTATCTCTTGTTCAGATTCAAGACTTCTGAAAACAGTTTACGGGTTCTCCATATATGGATGTTAATCTATCGCTTGTTCAGATTCAAGACTTCTGAAAACAGTTTACGGGTTCTCCAGATATGGATGTTAATCTATCGCTTGTTCAGATTCCAAACTTCTGAAAACAGTTTACGGGTTCTCCAGATATGGATGTTAATCTATCGCTTGTTCAGATTCAAGATCTCTGAAAACAGTTTACGGGTTCTCCAGATATGGATATTAATCTATCGCTTGTTCAGATTCCAGACTTCTGAAAACAGTTTACGGGTTCTCCAGATATGGATGTTAATCTATCGCTTGTTCAGATTCAAGACCTATGAAAACAGTTTACGGGTTCTCCAGATATGGATGTTAATCTATCGCTTGTTCAGATTCCAAACTTCTGAAAACAGTTTACGGGTTCTCCAGATATGGATGTTAATCTATCGCTTGTTCAGATTCCAAACTTCTGAAAACAGTTTACGGGTTCTCCAGATATGGATGTTAATCTATCGCTTGTTCAGATTCCAAACTTCTGAAAACAGTTTACGGGTTCTCCAGATATGGATGTTAATCTATCGCTTGTTCAGATTCAAGACCTCTGAAAACAGTTTACGGGTTCTCCAGATACGGATGTTAATCTATCGCTTGTTCAGATTCAAGACTTCTGAAAACAGTTTACGGGTTCTCCAGATATGGATGTTAATCTATCGCTTGTTCAGATTCAAGACTTCTGAAAACAGTTTACGGGTTCTCCAGATATGGATGTTAATCTATCGCTTGTTCAGATTCAAGACTTCTGAAAACAGTTTACGGGTTCTCCAGATATGGATGTTAATCTATCGCTTGTTCAGATTCAAGACTTCTGAAAACAGTTTACGGGTTCTCCAGATATGGATGTTAATCTATCGCTTGTTCAGATTCAAGACTTCTAAAAATAGTTTACGGGTTCTCCAGATATGGATGTTAATCTATCGCTTGTTCAGATTTAAGACTTCTTAAAACAGTTTATGGGTTCTCCAGATATGGATGTTAATCTATCGCTTGTTCAGATTCTAGACTTATGAAAACAGTTTACGGGTTCTCCAGATATGGATGTTAATCTATCGCTTGTTCAGATTCAAGACCTCTGAAAACAGTTTACGAGTTCTCCAGATATGGATGTTAATCTATCTCTTGTTCAGATTTAAGACTTCCGAAAACAGTTTACGGGTTCTCCATATATGGATGTTAATCTATCGCTTGTTCAGATTCAAGACTTCTGAAAATAGTTTACGAGTTCTCCAGATATGGATGTTAATCTATCGCTTGTTCAGATTCAAAACTTCTGAAAACAGTTTACGGGTTCTCCAGATATGGATGTTAATCTATCGCTTGTTCAGATTCAAGACCTCTGAAAACAGGTTACGGGTTCTTCAAATATGGATGTTAATCTATCGCTTGTTCAGATTCTAGACTTCTGAAAACAGTTTACGGGTTCTCCTGATATGGATGTTAATCTATAGCTTGTTCAGATTCAAGACCTATGAAAACAGTTTACGGGTTCTCCAGATATGGATGTTAATCTATCGCTTGTTCAGATTCAAGACCTCTGAAAACAGTTTACGGGTTCTCCATATATGGATGTTAATCTATCGCTTGTTCAGATTCCAAACTTCTGAAAACATTTTATGGGTTCTCCAGATATGGATGTTAATCTATCGCTTGTTCAGATTCCAGACTTCTGAAAACAGTTTACGGGTTCTCCAGATATGGATGTTAATCTATCGCTTGTTCAGATTTCAGAATTCTGAAAACAGTTTACGGGTTCTCCAGATATGAATGTTAATCTATCGCTTGTTCAGATTCAAGACCTCTGAAAACAGTTTACGGGTTCTCTAGATATGGATGTTAATCTATCGCTTGTTCACATTCCAAACTTCTGAAAACAGTTTACGGGTTCTCCTAATATGGATGTTAATCTATCGCTTGTTAAGATTCCAGACTTCTGAAAACAGTTTACGAGTTCTCCAGATACGGATGTTAATCTATCGCTTGATCAGATTCAAGACTTCTGAAAACAGTTTACGGGTTCTCCAGATATTGATGTTAATCTATCGCTTGTTCAGATTCAAGACTTCTGAAAACAGTTTACGGGTTCTCCAGATATGGATGTTAATCTAACGCTTGTTCAGATTAAAGACTTCTGAAAACAATTTACAGGTTCTCCAGATATAGATGTTAATCTATCACTTGTTCAGATTCAAGACTTCTGAAAACAGTTTACGGGTTCTCCAGATATGGATGTTAATCTATCGCTTGTTCAGATTCAAGACTTCTAAAAACAGTTTACGGGTTCTCCAGATATGGATGTTAATCTATCGCTTGTTCAGATTCAAGACTTCTGAAAACAGTTTACGGGTTCTCCAGATATGGATGTTAATCTATCGCTTGTTCAGATTCCAGACTTCTGAAAACAGTTTACGGGTTCTCCAGATATGGATGTTAATCTATCGCTTGTTCAGATTCAAGACCTCTGAAAATAGTTTATGGGTTCTCCAGATATGGATGTTAATCTATCGCTTATTCAGATTCCAGACTTCTAAAAACAGTTTACGAGTTCTCCAGATATGGATGTTAATCTATCGCTTGTTCAGATTCCAAACTTCTGAAAACAGTTTACGGGTTCTCCAGATATGGATGTTAATCTATCGCTTGTTCAGATTCAAGACTTCTGAAAACAGTTTACGGGTTCTCCAGATATGGATGTTAATCTATCGCTTGTTCAGATTCAAGACTTCTGAAAACAGTTTACGGGTTCTCCAGATATGGATATTAATCTATCGCTTGTTCAGATTCAAGACCTATGAAAACAGTTTACGGGTTCTCCAGATATGGATGTTAATCTATCGCTTGTTCAGATTCCAAACTTCTGAAAACAGTTTACGGGTTCTCCAGATATGGATGTTAATCTATCGCTTGTTCAGATTCCATACTTCTGAAAACAGTTTACGGGTTCTCCAAATATGGATGTTAATCTATCGCTTGTTCAGATTCCAGACTTTTGAAAACAGTTTATGGGTTCTCCAGATATGGATGTTAATCTATTGCTTGTTCAAATTCAAGACTTCTGAAAACAGTTTACGGGTTCTCCAGATATGGATGTTAATCTATCGCTTGTTCAGATTCAAGACTTCTGAAAACAGTTTACGAGTTCTCCAGGTATGGATGTTAATCTATCTCTTGTTCAGATTCAAGACTTCTGAAAACAGTTTACGGGTTCTCCATATATGGATGTTAATCTATCGCTTGTTCAGATTCAAGACTTCTGAAAACAGTTTACGGGTTCTCCAGATATGGATGTTAATCTATCGCTTGTTCAGATTCCAAACTTCTGAAAACAGTTTACGGGTTCTCCAGATATGGATGTTAATCTATCGCTTGTTCAGATTCAAGACCTCTGAAAACAGTTTACGGGTTCTCCAGATATGGATATTAATTTATCGCTTGTTCAGATTCCAGACTTCTGAAAACAGTTTACGGGTTCTCCAGATATGGATGTTAATCTATCGCTTGTTCAGATTCAAGACCTATGAAAACAGTTTACGGGTTCTCCAGATATGGATGTTAATCTATCGCTTGTTCAGATTCCAAACTTCTGAAAACAGTTTACGGGTTCTCCAGATATGGATGTTAATCTATCGCTTGTTCAGATTCCAAACTTCTGAAAACAGTTGACGGGTTCTCCAGATATGGATGTTAATCTATCGCTTGTTCAGATTCCAAACTTCTGAAAACAGTTTACGGGTTCTCCAGATATGGATGTTAATCTATCGCTTGTTCAGATTCAAGACCTCTGAAAACAATTTACGGGTTCTCCAGATACGGATGTTAATCTATCGCTTGTTCAGATTCAAGACTTCTGAAAACAGTTTACGGGTTCTCCAGATATGGATGTTAATCTATCGCTTGTTCAGATTCAAGACTTCTGAAAACAGTTTACGGGTTCTCCAGATATGGATGTTAATCTATCGCTTGTTCAGATTCAAGACTTCTGAAAACAGTTTACGGGTTCTCCAGATATGGATGTTAATCTATCGCTTGTTCAGATTCAAGACTTCTGAAAACAGTTTACGGGTTCTCCAGATATGGATGTTAATCTATCGCTTGTTCAGATTCAAGACTTCTAAAAATAGTTTACGGGTTCTCCAGATATGGATGTTAATCTATCGCTTGTTCAGATTTAAGACTTCTGAAAACAGTTTATGGGTTCTCCAGATATGGATGTTAATCTATCGCTTGTTCAGATTCTAGACTTATGAAAACAGTTTACGGGTTCTCCAGATATGGATGTTAATCTATCGCTTGTTCAGGTTCAAGACCTCTGAAAACAGTTTACGAGTTCTCCAGATATGGATGTTAATCTATCTCTTGTTCAGATTCAAGACTTCTGAAAACAGTTTACGGGTTCTCCATATATGGATGTTAATCTATCGCTTGTTCAGATTCAAGACTTCTGAAAACAGTTTACGGGTTCTCCAGATATGGATGTTAATCTATCGCTTGTTCAGATTCAAAACTTCTGAAAACAGTTTACGGGTTCTCCAGATATGGATGTTAATCTATCGCTTGTTCAGATTCAAGACTTCTGAAAACAGTTTACGGGTTCTCCAGATATGGATGTTAATCTATCGCTTGTTCAGATTCCAGACTTCTGAAAACAGTTTACGGGTTCTCCAGATATGGATGTTAATCTATCGCTTATTCAGATTCAAGACCTCTGAAAATAGTTTATGGGTTCTCCAGATATGGATGTTAATCTATCGCTTATTCAGATTCCAAACTTCTAAAAACAGTTTACGAGTTCTCCAGATATGGATGTTAATCTATCGCTTGTTCAGATTCCAAACTTCTGAAAACAGTTTACGGGTTCTCCAGATATGGATGTTAATCTATCGCTTGTTCAGATTCAAGACTTCTGAAAACAGTTTACGGGTTCTCCAGATATGGATGTTAATCTATCGCTTGTTCAGATTCAAGACTTCTGAAAACAGTTTACGGGTTCTCCAGATATGGATATTAATCTATCGCTTGTTCAGATTCAAGACCTATGAAAACAGTTTACGGGTTCTCCAGATATGGATGTTAATCTATCGCTTGTTCAGATTCCAAACTTCTGAAAACATTTTACGAGTTCTCCAGATATGGATGTTAATCTATCGCTTGTTCAGATTCCATACTTCTGAAAACAGTTTACGGGTTCTCCAAATATGGATGTTAATCTATCGCTTGTTCAGATTCCAGAATTTTGAAAACAGTTTATGGGTTCTCCAGATATGGATGTTAATCTATCGCTTGTTCAAATTCAAGACTTCTGAAAACAGTTTACGGGTTCTCCAGATATGGATGTTAATCTATCGCTTGTTCAGATTCAAGACTTCTGAAAACAGTTTACGAGTTCTCCAGATATGGATGTTAATCTATCTCTTGTTCAGATTCAAGACTTCTGAAAACAGTTTACGGGTTCTCCATATATGGATGTTAATCTATCGCTTGTTCAGATTCAAGACTTCTGAAAACAGTTTACGGGTTCTCCAGATATGGATGTTAATCTATCGCTTGTTCAGATTCCAAACTTCTGAAAACAGTTTACGGGTTCTCCAGATATGGATGTTAATCTATCGCTTGTTCAGATTCAAGATCTCTGAAAACAGTTTACGGGTTCTCCAGATATGGATATTAATCTATCGCTTGTTCAGATTCCAGACTTCTGAAAACAGTTTACGGGTTCTCCAGATATGGATGTTAATCTATCGCTTGTTCAGATTCAAGACCTATGAAAACAGTTTACGGGTTCTCCAGATATGGATGTTAATCTATCGCTTGTTCAGATTCCAAACTTCTGAAAACAGTTTACGGGTTCTCCAGATATGGATGTTAATCTATCGCTTGTTCAGATTCCAAACTTCTGAAAACAGTTTACGGGTTCTCCAGATATGGATGTTAATCTATCGCTTGTTCAGATTCCAAACTTCTGAAAACAATTTACGGGTTCTCCAGATATGGATGTTAATCTATCGCTTGTTCAGATTCAAGACCTCTGAAAACAGTTTACGGGTTCTCCAGATACGGATGTTAATCTATCGCTTGTTCAGATTCAAGACTTCTGAAAACAGTTTACGGGTTCTCCAGATATGGATGTTAATCTATCGCTTGTTCAGATTCAAGACTTCTGAAAACAGTTTACGGGTTCTCCAGATATGGATGTTAATCTATCGCTTGTTCAGATTCAAGACTTCTGAAAACAGTTTACGGGTTCTCCAGATATGGATGTTAATCTATCGCTTGTTCAGATTCAAGACTTCTGAAAACAGTTTACGGGTTCTCCAGATATGGATGTTAATCTATCGCTTGTTCAGATTCAAGACTTCTAAAAATAGTTTACGGGTTCTCCAGATATGGATGTTAATCTATCGCTTGTTCAGATTTAAGACTTCTGAAAACAGTTTATGGGTTCTCCAGATATGGATGTTAATCTATCGCTTGTTCAGATTCTAGACTTATGAAAACAGTTTACGGGTTCTCCAGATATGGATGTTAATCTATCGCTTGTTCAGATTCAAGACCTCTGAAAACAGTTTACGAGTTCTCCAGATATGGATGTTAATCTATCTCTTGTTCAGATTTAAGACTTCTGAAAACAGTTTACGGGTTCTCCATATATGGATGTTAATCTATCGCTTGTTCAGATTCAAGACTTCTGAAAATAGTTTACGGGTTCTCCAGATATGGATGTTAATCTATCGCTTGTTCAGATTCAAAACTTCTGAAAACAGTTTACGGGTTCTCCAGATATGGATGTTAATCTATCGCTTGTTCAGATTCAAGACCTCTGAAAACAGGTTACGGGTTCTTCAAATATGGATGTTAATCTATCGCTTGTTCAGATTCTAGACTTCTGAAAACAGTTTACGGGTTCTCCTGATATGGATGTTAATCTATCGCTTGTTCAGATTCAAGACCTATGAAAACAGTTTACGGGTTCTCCAGATATGGATGTTAATCTATCGCTTGTTCAGATTCAAGACCTCTGAAAACAGTTTACGGGTTCTCCAGATATGGATGTTAATCTATCGCTTGTTCAGATTCCAGTCTTTTGAAAACAGTTTATGGGTTCTCCAGATATGGATGTTAATCTATCGCTTGTTCAAATTCAAGACTTCTGAAAACAGTTTACGGGTTCTCCAGATATGGATGTTAATCTATCGCTTGTTCAGATTCAAGACCTCTGAAAACAGTTTACGGGTTCTCCAGATATGGATGTTAATCTATCTCTTGTTCAGATTCAAGACTTCTGAAAACAGTTTACGGGTTCTCCAGATATGGATGTTAATCTATCGCTTGTTCAGATTCAAGGCTTCTGAAAACAGTTTATGGGTTCTCCAGATATGGATGTTAATCTATCGCTTGTTCAGATTCCAAACTTCTGAAAACAGTTTACGGGTTCTCCAGATATGGATGTTAATCTATCGCTTGTTCAGATTCAAGACCTCTGAAAACAGTTTACGGGTTCTCCAGATACGGATGTTAATCTATCGCTTGTTCAGATTCAAGACTTCTGAAAACAGTTTACGGGTTCTCCAGATATGGATGTTAATCTATCGCTTGTTCAGATTCAAGACTTCTGAAAACAATTTACGGGTTCTCCAGATATGGATGTTAATCTATCGCTTGTTCAGATTCAAGACTTCTGAAAACAGTTTACGGGTTCTCCAGATATGGATGTTAATCTATCGCTTGTTCAGATTCAAGACTTCTGAAAACAGTTTACGGGTTCTCCAGATATGGATGTTAATCTATCGCTTGTTCAGATTCAAGACTTCTAAAAATAGTTTACGGGTTCTCCAGATATGGATGTTAATCTATCGCTTGTTCAGATTTAAGACTTCTGAAAACAGTTTATGGGTTCTCCAGATATGGATGTTTATCGCTTGTTCAGATTCTAGACTTATGAAAACAGTTTACGGGTTCTCCAGATATGGATGTTAATCTATCGCTTGTTCAGGTTCAAGACCTCTGAAAACAGTTTACGAGTTCTCCAGATATGGATGTTAATCTATCTCTTGTTCAGATTCAAGACTTCTGAAAACAGTTTACGGGTTCTCCATATATGGATGTTAATCTATCGCTTGTTCAGATTCAAGACTTCTGAAAACAGTTTACGGGTTCTCCAGATATGGATGTTAATCTATCGCTTGTTCAGATTCAAAACTTCTGAAAACAGTTTACGGGTTCTCCAGATATGGATGTTAATCTATCGCTTGTTCAGATTCAAGACTTCTGAAAACAGTTTACGGGTTCTCCAGATATGGATGTTAATCTATCGCTTGTTCAGATTCCAGACTTCTGAAAACAGTTTACGGGTTCTCCAGATATGGATGTTAATCTATCGCTTGTTCAGATTCAAGACCTCTGAAAATAGTTTACGGGTTCTCCAGATATGGATGTTAATCTATCGCTTGTTCAGATTTAAGACTTCTGAAAACAGTTTATGGGTTCTCCAGATATGGATGTTAATCTATCGCTTGTTCAGATTCTAGACTTATGAAAACAGTTTACGGGTTCTCCAGATATGGATGTTAATCTATCGCTTGTTCAGATTCAAGACCTCTGAAAACAGTTTACGAGTTCTCCAGATATGGATGTTAATCTATCTCTTGTTCAGATTCAAGACTTCTGAAAACAGTTTACGGGTTCTCCATATATGGATGTTAATCTATCGCTTGTTCAGATTCAAGACTTCTGAAAACAGTTTAGGGGTTCTCCAGATATGGATGTTAATCTATCGCTTGTTCAGATTCAAAACTTCTGAAAACAGTTTACGGGTTCTCCAGATATGGATGTTAATCTATCGCTTGTTCAGATTCAAGACCTCTGAAAACAGGTTACGAGTTCTTCAAATATGGATGTTAATCTATCGCTTGTTCAGATTCTAGACTTCTGAAAACAGTTTACGGGTTCTCCTGATATGGATGTTAATCTATCGCTTGTTCAGATTCAAGACCTATGAAAACAGTTTACGGGTTCTCCAGATATGGATGTTAATCTATCGCTTGTTCAGATTCAAGACCTCTGAAAACAGTTTACGGGTTCTCCAGATATGGATGTTAATCTATCGCTTGTTCAGATTCCAATCTTTTGAAAACAGTTTATGGGTTCTCCAGATATGGATGTTAATCTATCGCTTGTTCAAATTCAAGACTTCTGAAAACAGTTTACGGGTTCTCCAGATATGGATGTTAATCTATCGCTTGTTCAGATTCAAAACTTCTGAAAACAGTTTACGGGTTCTCCAGATATGGATGTTAATCTATCGCTTGTTCAGATTCAAGACTTCTGAAAACAGTTTACGGGTTCTCCAGATATGGATGTTAATCTATCGCTTGTTCAGATTCCAGACTTCTGAAAACAGTTTACGGGTTCTCCAGATATGGATGTTAATCTATCGCTTGTTCAGATTCAAGACCTCTGAAAATAGTTTATGGGTTCTCCAGATATGGATGTTAATCTATCGCTTATTCAGATTCCAAACTTCTAAAAACAGTTTACGAGTTCTCCAGATATGGATGTTAATCTATCGCTTGTTCAGATTCCAAACTTCTGAAAACAGTTTACGGGTTCTCCAGATATGGATGTTAATCTATCGCTTGTTCAGATTCAAGACTTCTGAAAATAGTTTACGGGTTCTCCAGATATGGATGTTAATCTATCGCTTGTTCAGATTAAAGACTTCTGAAAACAGTTTACGGGTTCTCCAGATATGGATATTAATCTATCGCTTGTTCAGATTCAAGACCTATGAAAACAGTTTACGGGTTCTCCAGATATGGATGTTAATCTATCGCTTGTTCAGATTCCAAACTTCTGAAAACAGTTTATGGGTTCTCCAGATATGGATGTTAATCTATCGCTTGTTCAGATTCCAGACTTCTGAAAACAGTTTACGGGTTCTCCAGATATGGATGTTAATCTATCTCTTGTTCAGATTCAAGACTACTGAAAACAGTTTACGGGTTCTCCATATATGGATGTTAATCTATCGCTTGTTCAGATTCAAGACTTCTGAAAACAGTTTACGGGTTCTCCAGATATGGATGTTAATCTATCGCTTTTTCAGATTCCAAACTTCTGAAAACAGTTTACGGGTTCTCCAGATATGGATGTTAATCTATCGCTTGTTCAGATTCAAGATCTCTGAAAACAGTTTACGGGTTCTCCAGATATGGATATTAATCTATCGCTTGTTCAGATTCCAGACTTCTGAAAACAGTTTACGGGTTCTCCAGATATGGATGTTAATCTATCGCTTGTTCAGATTCAAGACCTATGAAAACAGTTTACGGGTTCTCCAGATATGGATGTTAATCTATCGCTTGTTCAGATTCCAAACTTCTGAAAACAGTTTACGGGTTCTCCAGATATGGATGTTAATCTATCGCTTGTTCAGATTCCAAACTTCTGAAAACAGTTTACGGGTTCTCCAGATATGGATGTTAATCTATCGCTTGTTCAGATTCAAGACTTCTGAAAACAGTGTACGGGTTCTCCAGATATGGATGTTAATCTATCGCTTGTTCAGATTCCAGACTTCTGAAAACAGTTTACGGGTTCTCCAGATATGGATGTTAATCTATCGCTTGTTCAGATTCAAGACCTATGAAAACAGTTTACGGGTTCTCCAGATATGGATGTTAATCTATCGCTTGTTCAGATTCCAAACTTCTGAAAACAGTTTACGGGTTCTCCAGATATGGATGTTAATCTATCGCTTGTTCAGATTCAAGACCTATGAAAACAGTTTACGGGTTCTCCAGATATGGATGTTAATCTATCGCTTGTTCAGATTCCAAACTTCTGAAAACAGTTTACGGGTTCTCCAGATATGGATATTAATCTATAGCTTGTTCAGATTCCAGACTTCTGAAAACAGTTTACGGGTTCTCCAGATATGGATGTTAATCTATCGCTTGTTCAGATTCAAGACCTATGAAAACAGTTTACGGGTTCTCCAGATATGGATGTTAATCTATCGCTTGTTCAGATTCCAAACTTCTGAAAACAGTTTACGGGTTCTCCAGATATGGATGTTAATCTATCGCTTGTTCAGATTCCAAACTTCTGAAAACAGTTTACGGGTTCTCCAGATATGGATGTTAATCTATCGCTTGTTCAGATTCCAGACTTCTGAAAACAGTTTACGGGTTCTCCAGATATGGATGTTAATCTATCTCTTGTTCAGATTCAAGACTTCTGAAAACAGTTTACGGGTTCTCCATATATGGATGTTAATCTATCGCTTGTTCAGATTCAAGACTTCTGAAAACAGTTTACGGGTTCTCCAGATATGGATGTTAATCTATCGCTTGTTCAGATTCCAAACTTCTGAAAACAGTTTACGGGTTCTCCAGATATGGATGTTAATCTATCGCTTGTTCAGATTCAAGATCTCTGAAAACAGTTTACGGGTTCTCCAGATATGGATATTAATCTATCGCTTGTTCAGATTCCATACTTCTGAAAACAGTTTACGGGTTCTCCAGATATGGATGTTAATCTATCGCTTGTTCAGATTCAAGACCTATGAAAACAGTTTACGGGTTCTCCAGATATGGATGTTAATCTATCGCTTGTTCAGATTCCAAACTTCTGAAAACAGTTTACGGGTTCTCCAGATATGGATGTTAATCTATCGCTTGTTCAGATTCCAAACTTCTGAAAACAGTTTACGGGTTCTCCAGATATGGATGTTAATCTATCGCTTGTTCAGATTCCAAACTTCTGAAAACAGTTTACGGGTTCTCCAGATATGGATGTTAATCTATCGCTTGTTCAGATTCAAGACCTCTGAAAACAGTTTACGGGTTCTCCAGATACGGATGTTAATCTATCGCTTGTTCAGATTCAAGACTTCTGAAAACAGTTTACGGGTTCTCCAGATATGGATGTTAATCTATCGCTTGTTCAGATTCAAGACTTCTAAAAACAGTTTACGGGTTCTCCAGATATGGATGTTAATCTATTGCTTGTTCAGATTCAAGACTTCTGAAAACAGTTTACGGGTTCTCCAGATATGGATGTTAATCTATCGCTTGTTCAGATTCAAGACTTCTGAAAACAGTTTACGGGTTCTCCAGATATGGATGTTAATCTATCGCTTGTTCAGATTCAAGACTTCTAAAAATAGTTTACGGGTTCTCCAGATATGGATGTTAATCTATCGCTTGTTCAGATTTAAGACTTCTGAAAACAGTTTATGGGTTCTCCAGATATGGATGTTAATCTATCGCTTGTTCAGATTCTAGACTTATGAAAACAGTTTACGGGTTCTCCAGATATGGATGTTAATCTATCGCTTGTTCAGATTCAAGACCTCTGAAAACAGTTTACGAGTTCTCCAGATATGGATGTTAATCTATCTCTTGTTCAGATTCAAGACTTCTGAAAACAGTTTACGGGTTCTCCATATATGGATGTTAATCTATCGCTTGTTCAGATTCAAGACTTCTGAAAACAGTTTAGGGGTTCTCCAGATATGGATGTTAATCTATCGCTTGTTCAGATTCAAAACTTCTGAAAACAGTTTACGGGTTCTCCAGATATGGATGTTAATCTATCGCTTGTTCAGATTCAAGACCTCTGAAAACAGGTTACGAGTTCTTCAAATATGGATGTTAATCTATCGCTTGTTCAGATTCTAGACTTCTGAAAACAGTTTACGGGTTCTCCTGATATGGATGTTAATCTATCGCTTGTTCAGATTCAAGACCTATGAAAACAGTTTACGGGTTCTCCAGATATGGATGTTAATCTATCGCTTGTTCAGATTCAAGACCTCTGAAAACAGTTTACGGGTTCTCCAGATATGGATGTTAATCTATCGCTTGTTCAGATTCCA
This sequence comes from Vicia faba, assembly GCA_948472305.1. Lineage (NCBI taxonomy): Eukaryota > Viridiplantae > Streptophyta > Magnoliopsida > Fabales > Fabaceae > Vicia > Vicia faba. The sequence continues at coordinate 299,172 of CATIWC010001529.1, read as the reverse complement.
AACTTCTGAAAACAGTGTACGGGTTCTCCAGATATGGATGTTAATCTATCGCTTGTTCAGATTCCAGACTTCTGAAAACAGTTTACGGGTTCTCCAGATATGGATGTTAATCTATCTCTTGTTCAGATTCAAGACTTCTGAAAACAGTTTACGGGTTCTCCATATATGGATGTTAATCTATCGCTTGTTCAGATTCAAGACTTCTGAAAACAGTTTACGGGTTCTCCAGATATGGATGTTAATCTATCGCTTGTTCAGATTCCAAACTTCTGAAAACAGTTTACGGGTTCTCCAGATATGGATGTTAATCTATCGCTTGTTCAGATTCAAGATCTCTGAAAACAGTTTACGGGTTCTCCAGATATGGATATTAATCTATCGCTTGTTCAGATTCCATACTTCTGAAAACAGTTTACGGGTTCTCCAGATATGGATGTTAATCTATCGCTTGTTCAGATTCAAGACCTATGAAAACAGTTTACGGGTTCTCCAGATATGGATGTTAATCTATCGCTTGTTCAGATTCCAAACTTCTGAAAACAGTTTACGGGTTCTCCAGATATGGATGTTAATCTATCGCTTGTTCAGATTCCAAACTTCTGAAAACAGTTTACGGGTTCTCCAGATATGGATGTTAATCTATCGCTTGTTCAGATTCCAAACTTCTGAAAACAGTTTACGGGTTCTCCAGATATGGATGTTAATCTATCGCTTGTTCAGATTCAAGACCTCTGAAAACAGTTTACGGGTTCTCCAGATACGGATGTTAATCTATCGCTTGTTCAGATTCAAGACTTCTGAAAACAGTTTACGGGTTCTCCAGATATGGATGTTAATCTATCGCTTGTTCAGATTCAAGACTTCTAAAAACAGTTTACGGGTTCTCCAGATATGGATGTTAATCTATTGCTTGTTCAGATTCAAGACTTCTGAAAACAGTTTACGGGTTCTCCAGATATGGATGTTAATCTATCGCTTGTTCAGATTCAAGACTTCTGAAAACAGTTTACGGGTTCTCCAGATATGGATGTTAATCTATCGCTTGTTCAGATTCAAGACTTCTAAAAATAGTTTACGGGTTCTCCAGATATGGATGTTAATCTATCGCTTGTTCAGATTTAAGACTTCTGAAAACAGTTTATGGGTTCTCCAGATATGGATGTTAATCTATCGCTTGTTCAGATTCTAGACTTATGAAAACAGTTTACGGGTTCTCCAGATATGGATGTTAATCTATCGCTTGTTCAGATTCAAGACCTCTGAAAACAGTTTACGAGTTCTCCAGATATGGATGTTAATCTATCTCTTGTTCAGATTCAAGACTTCTGAAAACAGTTTACGGGTTCTCCATATATGGATGTTAATCTATCGCTTGTTCAGATTCAAGACTTCTGAAAACAGTTTAGGGGTTCTCCAGATATGGATGTTAATCTATCGCTTGTTCAGATTCAAAACTTCTGAAAACAGTTTACGGGTTCTCCAGATATGGATGTTAATCTATCGCTTGTTCAGATTCAAGACCTCTGAAAACAGGTTACGAGTTCTTCAAATATGGATGTTAATCTATCGCTTGTTCAGATTCTAGACTTCTGAAAACAGTTTACGGGTTCTCCTGATATGGATGTTAATCTATCGCTTGTTCAGATTCAAGACCTATGAAAACAGTTTACGGGTTCTCCAGATATGGATGTTAATCTATCGCTTGTTCAGATTCAAGACCTCTGAAAACAGTTTACGGGTTCTCCAGATATGGATGTTAATCTATCGCTTGTTCAGATTCCAATCTTTTGAAAACAGTTTATGGGTTCTCCAGATATGGATGTTAATCTATCGCTTGTTCAAATTCAAGACTTCTGAAAACAGTTTACGGGTTCTCCAGATATGGATGTTAATCTATCGCTTGTTCAGATTCAAGACCTCTGAAAACAGTTTACGGGTTCTCCAGATATGGATGTTAATCTATCTCTTGTTCAGATTCAAGACTTCTGAAAACAGTTTACGGGTTCTCCAGATATGGATGTTAATCTATCGCTTGTTCAGATTCAAGGCTTCTGAAAACAGTTTATGGGTTCTCCAGATATGGATGTTAATCTATCGCTTGTTCAGATTCCAAACTTCTGAAAACAGTTTACGGGTTCTCCAGATATGGATGTTAATCTATCTCTTGTTCAGATTCCAAACTTCTGAAAACAGTTTACGGGTTCTCCAGATATGGATGTTAATCTATCGCTTGTTCAGATTCTAGACTTCTGAAAACAGTTTACGGGTTCTCCAGATACGGATGTTAATCTATCGCTTGTTCAGATTCATGACTTCTGAAAACAGTTTATGGGTTCTCCAGATATGGATGTTAATCTATCGCTTGTTCAGATTCAAGACTTCTGAAAACAGTTTACGGGTTCTCCAGATATGGATGTTAATCTATCGCTTGTTCAGATTCAAGACTTCTGAAAACAGTTTACGGGTTCTCTAGATATGGATGTTAATCTATCGCTTGTTCAGATTCAAGACTTCTAAAAACAGTTTACGGGTTCTCCAGATATGGATGTTAATCTATCGCTTGTTCAGATTCAAGACCTCTGAAAACAGTTTACGAGTTCTCCAGATATGGATGTTAATCTATCTCTTGTTCAGATTCAAGACTTCTGAAAACAGTTTACGGGTTCTCCAGATATGGATGTTAATCTATCGCTTGTTCAGATTCAAGACTTATGAAAACAGTTTACGGGTTCTCCAGATATGGATGTTAATCTATCGCTTGTTCAGATTCTAAACTTCTGAAAACAGTTTACGGGTTCTCCAGATATGGATGTTAATCTATCGCTTGTTCAGATTCAAGACCTCTGAAAACAGGTTACGAGTTCTTCAAATATGGATGTTAATCTATCGCTTGTTCAGATTCCAAACTTCTGAAAACAGTTTACGGGTTCTCCTGATATGGATGTTAATCTATCGCTTGTTCAGATTCAAGACCTATGAAAACAGTTTACGGGTTCTCCAGATATGGATGTTAATCTATCGCTTGTTCAGATTCAAGACCTCTGAAAACAGTTTACGGGTTCTCCAGATATGGATGTTAATCTATCGCTTGTTCAGATTCCAGTCTTTTGAAAACAGTTTATGGGTTCTCCAGATATGGATGTTAATCTATCGCTTGTTCAAATTCAAGACTTCTGAAAACAGTTTACGGGTTCTCCAGATATGGATGTTAATCTATCGCTTGTTCAGATTCAAGACCTCTGAAAACAGGTTACGAGTTCTTCAAATATGGATGTTAATCTATCGCTTGTTCAGATTCTAGACTTCTGAAAACAGTTTACGGGTTCTCCTGATATGGATGTTAATCTATCGCTTGTTCAGATTCAAGACCTATGAAAACAGTTTACGGGTTCTCCAGATATGGATGTTAATCTATCGCTTGTTCAGATTCAAGACCTCTGAAAACAGTTTACGGGTTCTCCAGATATGGATGTTAATCTATCGCTTGTTCAGATTCCAATCTTTTGAAAACAGTTTATGGGTTCTCCAGATATGGATGTTAATCTATCGCTTGTTCAAATTCAAGACTTCTGAAAACAGTTTACGGGTTCTCCAGATATGGATGTTAATCTATCGCTTGTTCAGATTCAAGACCTCTGAAAACAGTTTACGGGTTCTCCAGATATGGATGTTAATCTATCTCTTGTTCAGATTCAAGACTTCTGAAAACAGTTTACGGGTTCTCCAGATATGGATGTTAATCTATCGCTTGTTCAGATTCAAGGCTTCTGAAAACAGTTTATGGGTTCTCCAGATATGGATGTTAATCTATCGCTTGTTCAGATTCCAAACTTCTGAAAACAGTTTACGGGTTCTCCAGATATGGATGTTAATCTATCTCTTGTTCAGATTCCAAACTTCTGAAAACAGTTTACGGGTTCTCCAGATATGGATGTTAATCTATCGCTTGTTCAGATTCTAGACTTCTGAAAACAGTTTACGGGTTCTCCAGATACGGATGTTAATCTATCACTTGTTCAGATTCATGACTTCTGAAAACAGTTTATGGGTTCTCCAGATATGGATGTTAATCTATCGCTTGTTCAGATTCAAGACTTCTGAAAACAGTTTACGGGTTCTCCAGATATGGATGTTAATCTATCGCTTGTTCAGATTCAAGACTTCTGAAAACAGTTTACGGGTTCTCTAGATATGGATGTTAATCTATCGCTTGTTCAGATTCAAGACTTCTAAAAACAGTTTACGGGTTCTCCAGATATGGATGTTAATCTATCGCTTGTTCAGATTCAAGACCTCTGAAAACAGTTTACGAGTTCTCCAGATATGGATGTTAATCTATCTCTTGTTCAGATTCAAGACTTCTGAAAACAGTTTACGGGTTCTCCAGATATGGATGTTAATCTATCGCTTGTTCAGATTCAAGACTTATGAAAACAGTTTACGGGTTCTCCAGATATGGATGTTAATTTATCGCTTGTTCAGATTCTAAACTTCTGAAAACAGTTTACGGGTTCTCCAGATATGGATGTTAATCTATCGCTTGTTCAGATTCAAGACCTCTGAAAACAGGTTACGAGTTCTTCAAATATGGATGTTAATCTATCGCTTGTTCAGATTCCAAACTTCTGAAAACAGTTTACGGGTTCTCCTGATATGGATGTTAATCTATCGCTTGTTCAGATTCAAGACCTATGAAAACAGTTTACGGGTTCTCCAGATATGGATGTTAATCTATCGCTTGTTCAGATTCAAGACCTCTGAAAACAGTTTACGGGTTCTCCAGATATGGATGTTAATCTATCGCTTGTTCAGATTCCAGTCTTTTGAAAACAGTTTATGGGTTCTCCAGATATGGATGTTAATCTATCGCTTGTTCAAATTCAAGACTTCTGAAAACAGTTTACGGGTTCTCCAGATATGGATGTTAATCTATCGCTTGTTCAGATTCAAGACCTCTGAAAACAGTTTACGGGTTCTCCAGATATGGATGTTAATCTATCTCTTGTTCAGATTCAAGACTTCTGAAAACAGTTTACGGGTTCTCCAGATATGGATGTTAATCTATCGCTTGTTCAGATTCAAGGCTTCTGAAAACAGTTTATGGGTTCTCCAGATATGGATGTTAATCTATCGCTTGTTCAGATTCCAAACTTCTGAAAACAGTTTACGGGTTCTCCAGATATGGATGTTAATCTATCGCTTGTTCAGATTCAAGACCTCTGAAAACAGTTTACGGGTTCTCCAGATATGGATATTAATCTATCGCTTGTTCAGATTCCAGACTTCTGAAAACAGTTTACGGGTTCTCCAGATATGGATGTTAATCTATCGCTTGTTCAGATTCAAGACCTATGAAAACAGTTTACGGGTTCTCTAGATATGGATGTTAATCTATCGCTTGTTCAGATTCCAAACTTCTGAAAACAGTTTACGGGTTCTCCAGATATGGATGTTAATCTATCGCTTGTTCAGATTCCAAACTTCTGAAAACAGTTTACGGGTTCTCCAGATATGGATGTTAATCTATCTCTTGTTCAGATTCCAAACTTCTGAAAACAGTTTACGGGTTCTCCAGATATGGATGTTAATCTATCGCTTGTTCAGATTCTAGACTTCTGAAAACAGTTTACGGGTTCTCCAGATACGGATGTTAATCTATCGCTTGTTCAGATTCATGACTTCTGAAAACAGTTTACGGGTTCTCAAGATATGGATGTTAATCTATCGCTTGTTCAGATTCAAGACTTCTGAAAACAGTTTACGGGTTCTCCAGATATGGATGTTAATCTATCGCTTGTTCAGATTCAAGACTTCTGAAAACAGTTTACGGGTTCTCTAGATATGGATGTTAATCTATCGCTTGTTCAGATTCAAGACTTCTAAAAACAGTTTACGGGTTCTCCAGATATGGATGTTAATCTATCGCTTGTTCAGATTCAACACCTCTGAAAACAGTTTACGAGTTCTCCAGATATGGATGTTAATCTATCTCTTGTTCAGATTCAAGACTTCTGAAAACAGTTTACGGGTTCTCCAGATATGGATGTTAATCTATCGCTTGTTCAGATTCTAGACTTATGAAAATAGTTTACGGGTTCTCCAGATATGGATGTTAATCTATCGCTTGTTCAGATTCAAGACCTCTGAAAACAGTTTACGAGTTCTCCAGATATGGATGTTAATCTATCTCTTGTTCAGATTCAAGACTTCTGAAAACAGTTTACGGGTTCTCCAGATATGGATGTTAATCTATCGCTTGTTCAGATTCCAAACTTCTGAAAACAGTTTACGGGTTCTCCAGATATGGATGTTAATCTATCGCTTGTTCAGATTCAAAACTTCTGAAAACAGTTTACGGGTTCTCCAGATATGGATGTTAATCTATCGCTTGTTCAGATTCAAGACCTCTGAAAACAGGATACGGGTTCTTCAAATATGGATGTTAATTTATCGCTTGTTCAGATTCTAGATTTCTGAAAACAGTTTACGGGTTCTCTTGATATGGATGTTAATCTATCGCTTGTTCAGATTCAAGACCAATGAAAACAGTTTACGGGTTCTCCAGATATGGATGTTAATCTATCGCTTGTTCAGATTCAAGACCTCTGAAAACAGTTTACGGGTTCTCCAGATATGGATGTTAATCTATCTCTTGTTCAGATTCAAGACTTCTGAAAACAGTTTACGGGTTCTCCAGATATGGATGTTAATCTATCGCTTGTTCAGATTCAAGGCTTCTGAAAACAGTTTACGGGTTCTCCAGATATGGATGTTAATCTATCGCTTGTTCAGATTCCAAACTTCTGAAAACAGTTTACGGGTTCTCCAGATATGGATGTTAATCTATCGCTTGTTCAGATTCAAGACCTCTGAAAACAGTTTACGGGTTCTCCAAATATGGATGTTAATCTATCGCTTGTTCAGATTATAGACTTCTGAAAACAGTTTACGGGTTCTCCAGATATGGATGTTAATCTATCGCTTGTTCAGATTCAAGACCTATGAAAACAGTTTACGGGTTCTCCAGATATGGATGTTAATCTATCGCTTGTTCAGATTCAAGACCTCTGAAAATAGTTTACGGGTTCTCCAGATATGGATGTTAATCTATCGCTTGTTCAGATTCAAGACTTCTGAAAACAGTTTACGGATTCTCCAGATATGGATGTTAATCTATCGCTTGTTCAGATTCCAAACTTCTGAAAACATTTTACGGGTTCTCCAGATATGGATGTTAATCTATCGCTTGTTCAGATTCAAGACCTCTGAAAACAGTTTACGGGTTCTCCAGATACGGATGTTAATCTATCGCTTGTTCAGATTCAAGACTTCTGAAAACAGTTTATGGGTTCTCCAGATATGGATGTTAATCTATCGCTTGTTCAGATTTAAGACTTCTGAAAACAGTTTACGGGTTCTCCAGATATGGATGTTAATCTATCGCTTGTTCAGATTCAAGACTTCTGAAAACAGTTTACGGGTTCTCCAGATATGGATGTTAATCTATCGCTTGTTCAGATTCAAGACTTCTAAAAAATGTTTACGGGTTCTCCAGATATGGATGTTAATCTATCGCTTGTTCAGATTCAAGACTTCTGAAAACAGTTTACGGGTTCTCCAGATATGGATGTTAATCTATCGCTTGTTCAGATTCTAGACTTCTGAAAACAGTTTACGGGTTCTCCAGATATGGATGTTAATCTATCGCTTGTTCAGATTCAAGACCTCTGAAAACAGTTTACGAGTTCTCCAGATATGGATGTTAATCTATCTCTTGTTCAGATTCAAGACTTCTGAAAACAGTTTACGGGTTCTCCATATATGGATGTTAATCTATCGCTTGTTCAGATTCAAGACTTCTGAAAACAGTTTACGGGTTCTCCAGATATGGATGTTAATCTATCGCTTGTTCAGATTCCAAACTTCTGAAAACAGTTTACAGGTTCTCCAGATATGGATGTTAATCTATTGCTTGTTCAGATTCAAGACCTCTGAAAACAGTTTTCAGGTTCTTCTAATATGGATGTTAATCTATCGCTTGTTCAGATTCTAGACTTCTGAAAACAGTTTACGGGTTCTCCAGATATGGATGTTAATCTATCGCTTGTTCAGATTCAAGACCTATGAAAACAGTTTACGGGTTCTCCAGATATGGATGTTAATCTATCGCTTGTTCAGATTCAAGACCTCTGAAAACAGTTTACGGGTTCTCCAGATATGGATGTTAATCTATCTCTTGTTCAGATTCAAGACTTTTGAAAACAGTTTACGGGTTCTCCAGATATGGATGTTAATCTATTGCTTGTTCAGATTCAAGGCTTCTGAAAACAGTTTACGGGTTCTCCAGATATGGATGTTAATCTATCGCTTGTTCAGATTCAAGACTTCTGAAAACAGTTTACGAGTTCTCCAGATATGGATGTTAATCTATCTCTTGTTCAGATTCAAGACTTCTGAAAACAGTTTACGGGTTCTCCATATATGGATGTTAATCTATCGCTTGTTCAGATTCAAGACTTCTGAAAACAGTTTACGGGTTCTTCAGATATGGATGTTAATCTATCACTTGTTCAGATTCCAACCTTCTGAAAACAGTTTACGGGTTCTCCAGATATGGATGTTAATCTATCGCTTGTTCAGATTCAAGATCTCTGAAAACAGTTTACGGGTTCTCCAGATATGGATATTAATCTATCGCTTGTTCAGATTCCAGACTTCTGAAAACAGTTTACGGGTTCTCCAGATATGGATGTTAATCTATCGCTTGTTCAGATTCAATACCTATGAAAACAGTTTACGGGTTCTCCAGATATGGATGTTAATCTATCGCTTGTTCAGATTCCAAACTTCTGAAAACAGTTTACGGGTTCTCCAGATATGGATGTTAATCTATCGCTTGTACAGATTCCAAACTTCTGAAAACAGTTTACGGGTTCTCCAGATATGGATGTTAATCTATCGCTTGTTCAGATTCCAAACTTCTGAAAACAGTTTACGGGTTCTCCAGATATGGATGTTAATCTATCGCTTGTTCAGATTCAAGACCTCTGAAAACAGTTTACGGGTTCTCCAGATACGGATGTTAATCTATCGCTTGTTCAGATTCAAGACTTCTGAAAACAGTTTACGGGTTCTCCAGATATGGATGTTAATCTATCGCTTGTTCAGATTCAAGACTTCTGAAAACAGTTTACGGGTTCTCCAGATATGGATGTTAATCTATCGCTTGTTCAGATTCAAGACTTCTGAAAACAGTTTACGGGTTCTCCAGATATGGATGTTAATCTATCGCTTGTTCAGATTCAAGACTTCTGAAAACAGTTTACGGGTTCTCCAGATATGGATGTTAATCTATCGCTTGTTCAGATTCAAGACTTCTAAAAATAGTTTACGGGTTCTCCAGATATGGATGTTAATCTATCGCTTGTTCAGATTTAAGACTTCTGAAAACAGTTTATGGGTTCTCCAGATATGGATGTTAATCTATCGCTTGTTCAGATTCTAGACTTATGAAAACAGTTTACGGGTTCTCCAGATATGGATGTTAATCTATCGCTTGTTCAGATTCAAGACCTTTGAAAACAGTTTACGAGTTCTCCAGTTATGGATGTTAATCTATCTCTTGTTCAGATTCAAGACTTCTGAAAACAGTTTACGGGTTCTCCATATATGGATGTTAATCTATCGCTTGTTCAGATTCAAGACTTCTGAAAACAGTTTACGGGTTCTCCAGATATGGATTTTAATCTATCGCTTGTTCAGATTCAAAACTTCTGAAAACAGTTTACGGGTTCTCCAGATATGGATGTTAATCTATCGCTTGTTCAGATTCAAGACCTCTGAAAACAGGTTACGAGTTCTTCAAATATGGATGTTAATCTATCGCTTGTTCAGATTCTAGACTTCTGAAAACAGTTTACGGGTTCTCCTGATATGGATGTTAATCTATCGCTTGTTCAGATTCAAGACCTATGAAAACAGTTTACGGGTTCTCCAGATATGGATGTTAATCTATCGCTTGTTCAGATTCAAGACCTCTGAAAACAGTTTACGGGTTCTCCAGATATGGATGTTAATCTATCGCTTGTTCAGATTCCAGTCTTTTGAAAACAGTTTATGGGTTCTCCAGATATGGATGTTAATCTATCGCTTGTTCAAATTCAAGACTTCTGAAAACAGTTTACGGGTTCTCCAGATATGGATGTTAATCTATCGCTTGTTCAGATTCAAGACCTCTGAAAACAGTTTACGGGTTCTCCAGATATGGATGTTAATCTATCTCTTGTTCAGATTCAAGACTTCTGAAAACAGTTTACGGGTTCTCCAGATATGGATGTTAATCTATCGCTTGTTCAAATTCAAGGCTTCTGAAAACAGTTTATGGGTTCTCCAGATATGGATGTTAATCTATCGCTTGTTCAGATTCCAAACTTCTGAAAACAGTTTACGGGTTCTCCAGATATGGATGTTAATCTATCGCTTGTTCAGATTCAAGACCTCTGAAAACAGTTTACGGGTTCTCCAGATATGGATATTAATCTATCGCTTGTTCAAATTCCAGACTTCTGAAAACAGTTTACGGGTTCTCCAGATATGGATGTTAATCTATCGCTTGTTCAGATTCAAGACCTATGAAAACAGTTTACGGGTTCTCTAGATATGGATGTTAATCTATCGCTTGTTCAGATTCCAAACTTCTGAAAACAGTTTACGGGTTCTCCAGATATGGATGTTAATCTATCGCTTGTTCAGATTCCAAACTTCTGAAAACAGTTTACGGGTTCTCCAGATATGGATGTTAATCTATCTCTTGTTCAGATTCCAAACTTCTGAAAACAGTTTACGGGTTCTCCAGATATGGATGTTAATCTATCGCTTGTTCAGATTCTAGACCTCTGAAAACAGTTTACGGGTTCTCCAGATACGGATGTTAATCTATCGCTTGTTCAGATTCATGACTTCTGAAAACAATTTACGGGTTCTCCAGATATGGATGTTAATCTATCGCTTGTTCAGATTCAAGACTTCTGAAAACAGTTTACGGGTTCTCCAGATATGGATGTTAATCTATCGCTTGTTCAGATTCAAGACTTCTGAAAACAGTTTACGGGTTCTCTAGATATGGATGTTAATCTATCGCTTGTTCAGATTCAAGACTTCTAAAAACAGTTTACGGGTTCTCCAGATATGGATGTTAATCTATCGCTTGTTCAGATTCAAGACTTATAAAAACAGTTTACGGGTTCTCCAGATATGGATGTTAATCTATCGCTTGTTCAGATTCAAGACTTCTGAAAACAGTTTACGGGTTCTCCAGATATGGATGTTAATCTATCGCTTGTTCAGATTCTAGACTTATGAAAACAGTTTACGGGTTCTCCAGATATGGATGTTAATCTATCGCTTGTTCAGATTCAAGACCTCTGAAAACAGTTTACGAGTTCTCCAGATATGGATGTTAATCTATCTCTTGTTCAGATTCAAGACTTCTGAAAATAGTTTACGGGTTCTCCAGATATGGATGTTAATCTATCGCTTGTTCAGATTCCAAACTTCTGAAAACAGTTTACGGGTTCTCCAGATATGGATGTTAATCTATCGCTTGTTCAGATTCAAAACTTCTGAAAACAGTTTACGGGTTCTCCAGATATGGATGTTAATCTATCGCTTGTTCAGATTCAAGACCTCTGAAAACAGGATACGGGTTCTTCAAATATGGATGTTAATCTATCGCTTGTTCAGATTCTAGACTTCTGAAAACAGTTTACGGGTTCTCTTGATATGGATGTTAATCTATCGCTTGTTCAGATTCAAGACCTATGAAAACAGTTTACGGGTTCTCCAGATATGGATGTTAATCTATCGCTTGTTCAGATTCAAGACCTCTGAAAACAGTTTACGGGTTCTCCAGATATGGATGTTAATCTATCTCTTGTTCAGATTCAAGACTTCTGAAAACAGTTTACGGGTTCTCCAGATATGGATGTTAATCTATCGCTTGTTCAGATTCAAGGCTTCTGAAAACAGTTTACGGGTTCTCCAGATATGGATGTTAATCTATCGCTTGTTCAGATTCCAAACTTCTGAAAACAGTTTACGGGTTCTCCAGATATGGATGTTAATCTATCGCTTGTTCAGATTCAAGACCTCTGAAAACAGTTTACGGGTTCTCCAAATATGGATGTTAATCTATCGCTTGTTCAGATTATAGACTTCTGAAAACAGTTTACGGGTTCTCCAGATATGGATGTTAATCTATCGCTTGTTCAGATTCAAGACCTATGAAAAAAGTTTACGGGTTCTCCAGATATGGATGTTAATCTATCGCTTGTTCAGATTCAAGACCTCTGAAAATAGTTTACGGGTTCTCCAGATATGGATGTTAATCTATCGCTTGTTCAGATTCAAGACTTCTGAAAACAGTTTACGGATTCTCCAGATATGGATGTTAATCTATCGCTTGTTCAGATTCCAAACTTCTGAAAACAGTTTACGGGTTCTCCAGATATGGATGTTAATCTATCGCTTGTTCAGATTCAAGACCTCTGAAAACAGTTTACGGGTTCTCCAGATACGGATGTTAATCTATCGCTTGTTCAGATTCAAGACTTCTGAAAACAGTTTACGGGTTCTCCAGATATGGATGTTAATCTATCGCTTGTTCAGATTCAAGACTTCTGAAAACAGTTTACGGGTTCTCCAGATATGGATGTTAATCTATCGCTTGTTCAGATTCAAGACTTCTGAAAACAGTTTACGGGTTCTCCAGATATAGATGTTAATCTATCGCTTGTTCAGATTCAAGACTTCTGAAAACAGTTTACGGGTTCTCCAGATATGGATGTTAATCTATCGCTTGTTCAGATTCAAGACTTCTAAAAACAGTTTACGGGTTCTCCAGATATGGATGTTAATCTATCGCTTGTTCAGATTCAAGACTTCTGAAAATAGTTTACGGGTTCTCCAGATATGGATGTTAATCTATCGCTTGTTCAGATTCTAGACTTCTGAAAACAGTTTACGGGTTCTCCAGATATGGATGTTAATCTATCGCTTGTTCAGATTCAAGACCTCTGAAAACAGTTTACGAGTTATCCAGATATGGATGTTAATCTATCTCTTGTTCAGATTCAAGACTTCTGAAAACAGTTTACGGGTTCTCCATATATGGATGTTAATCTATCGCTTGTTCAGATTCAAGACTTCTGAAAACAGTTTATGGGTTCTCCAGATATGGATGTTAATCTATCGCTTGTTCAGATTCCAAACTTCTGAAAACAGTTTACGGGTTCTCCAGATATGGATGTTAATCTATTGCTTGTTCAGATTCAAGACCTCTGAAAACAGTTTTCAGGTTCTTCTAATATGGATGTTAATCTATCGCTTGTTCAGATTCTAGACTTCTGAAAACAGTTTACGGGTTCTCCAGATATGGATGTTAATCTATCGCTTGTTCAGATTCAAGACCTATGAAAACAGTTTACGGGTTCTCCAGATATGGATGTTAATCTATCGCTTGTTCAGATTCAAGACCTCTGAAAACAGTTTACGGGTTCTCCAGATATGGATGTTAATCTATCTCTTGTTCAGATTCAAGACTTTTGAAAACAGTTTACGGGTTCTCCAGATATGGATGTTAATCTATCGCTTGTTCAGATTCAAGGCTTCTGAAAACAGTTTACGGGTTCTCCAGATATGGATGTTAATCTATCGCTTGTTCAGATTCAAGGCTTCTGAAAACAGTTTACGGGTTCTCCAGATACGGATGTTAATCTATCGCTTGTTCAGATTCAAGACCTCTGAAAACAGTTTACGGGTTCTCCAAATATGGATGTTAATCTATCGCTTGTTCAGATTATAGACTTCTGAAAACAGTTTACGGGTTCTCCAGATATGGATGTTAATCTATCGCTTGTTCAGATTCCAAACTTCTGAAAACAGTTTACGGGTTCTCCAGATATGGATGTTAATCTATCGCTTGTTCAGATTCAAAACTTCTGAAAACAGTTTACGGGTTCTCCAGATATGGATGTTAATCTATCGCTTGTTCAGATTCAAGACCTCTGAAAACAGGATACGGGTTCTTCAAATATGGATGTTAATCTATCGCTTGTTCAGATTCTAGACTTCTGAAAACAGTTTACGGGTTCTCTTGATATGGATGTTAATCTATCGCTTGTTCAGATTCAAGACCTATGAAAACAGTTTACGGGTTCTCCAGATATGGATGTTAATCTATCGCTTGTTCAGATTCAAGACCTCTGAAAACAGTTTACGGGTTCTCCAGATATGGATGTTAATCTATCTCTTGTTCAGATTCAAGACTTCTGAAAACAGTTTACGGGTTCTCCAGATATGGATGTTAATCTATCGCTTGTTCAGATTCAAGGCTTCTGAAAACAGTTTACGGGTTCTCCAGATATGGATGTTAATCTATCGCTTGTTCAGATTCCAAACTTCTGAAAACAGTTTACGGGTTCTCCAGATATGGATGTTAATCTATCGCTTGTTCAGATTCAAGACCTCTGAAAACAGTTTACGGGTTCTCCAAATATGGATGTTAATCTATCGCTTGTTCAGATTATAGACTTCTGAAAACAGTTTACGGGTTCTCCAGATATGGATGTTAATCTATCGCTTGTTCAGATTCAAGACCTATGAAAAAAGTTTACGGGTTCTCCAGATATGGATGTTAATCTATCGCTTGTTCAGATTCAAGACCTCTGAAAATAGTTTACGGGTTCTCCAGATATGGATGTTAATCTATCGCTTGTTCAGATTCAAGACTTCTGAAAACAGTTTACGGATTCTCCAGATATGGATGTTAATCTATCGCTTGTTCAGATTCCAAACTTCTGAAAACAGTTTACGGGTTCTCCAGATATGGATGTTAATCTATCGCTTGTTCAGATTCAAGACCTCTGAAAACAGTTTACGGGTTCTCCAGATACGGATGTTAATCTATCGCTTGTTCAGATTCAAGACTTCTGAAAACAGTTTACGGGTTCTCCAGATATGGATGTTAATCTATCGCTTGTTCAGATTCAAGACTTCTGAAAACAGTTTACGGGTTCTCCAGATATGGATGTTAATCTATCGCTTGTTCAGATTCAAGACTTCTGAAAACAGTTTACGGGTTCTCCAGATATAGATGTTAATCTATCGCTTGTTCAGATTCAAGACTTCTGAAAACAGTTTACGGGTTCTCCAGATATGGATGTTAATCTATCGCTTGTTCAGATTCAAGACTTCTAAAAACAGTTTACGGGTTCTCCAGATATGGATGTTAATCTATCGCTTGTTCAGATTCAAGACTTCTGAAAATAGTTTACGGGTTCTCCAGATATGGATGTTAATCTATCGCTTGTTCAGATTCTAGACTTCTGAAAACAGTTTACGGGTTCTCCAGATATGGATGTTAATCTATCGCTTGTTCAGATTCAAGACCTCTGAAAACAGTTTACGAGTTATCCAGATATGGATGTTAATCTATCTCTTGTTCAGATTCAAGACTTCTGAAAACAGTTTACGGGTTCTCCATATATGGATGTTAATCTATCGCTTGTTCAGATTCAAGACTTCTGAAAACAGTTTATGGGTTCTCCAGATATGGATGTTAATCTATCGCTTGTTCAGATTCCAAACTTCTGAAAACAGTTTACGGGTTCTCCAGATATGGATGTTAATCTATTGCTTGTTCAGATTCAAGACCTCTGAAAACAGTTTTCAGGTTCTTCTAATATGGATGTTAATCTATCGCTTGTTCAGATTCTAGACTTCTGAAAACAGTTTACGGGTTCTCCAGATATGGATGTTAATCTATCGCTTGTTCAGATTCAAGACCTATGAAAACAGTTTACGGGTTCTCCAGATATGGATGTTAATCTATCGCTTGTTCAGATTCAAGACCTCTGAAAACAGTTTACGGGTTCTCCAGATATGGATGTTAATCTATCTCTTGTTCAGATTCAAGACTTTTGAAAACAGTTTACGGGTTCTCCAGATATGGATGTTAATCTATCGCTTGTTCAGATTCAAGGCTTCTGAAAACAGTTTACGGGTTCTCCAGATATGGATGTTAATCTATCGCTTGTTCAGATTCCAAACTTCTGAAAACAGTTTACGGGTTCTCCAGATATGGATGTTAATCTATCGCTTGTTCAGATTCAAGACCTCTGAAAATAGTTTACGGGTTCTCCAAATATGGATGTTAATCTATCGCTTGTTCAGATTATAGACTTCTGAAAATAGTTTACGGGTTCTCCAGATATGGATGTTAATCTATCGCTTGTTCAGATTCAAGACCTATGAAAACAGTTTACGGGTTCTCCAGATATGGATGTTAATCTATCGCTTGTTCAGATTCAAAACCTCTGAAAATAGTTTACGGGTTCTCCAGATATGGATGTTAATCTATCGCTTGTTCAGATTCAAGACTTCTGAAAACAGTTTACGGATTCTCCAGATATGGATGTTAATCTATCGCTTGTTCAGATTCCAAACTTCTGAAAACAGTTTACGGGTTCTCCAGATATGGATGTTAATCTATTGCTTGTTCAGATTCCAAACTTCTGAAAACAGTTTACGGGTTCTCCAGATATGGATGTTAATCTATCGCTTGTTCAGATTCAAGATCTCTGAAAACAGTTTATGGGTTCTCCAGATACGGATGTTAATCTATCGCTTGTTCAGATTCAAGACTTCTGAAAACAGTTTACGGGTTCTCCAGATATGGATGTTAATCTATCGCTTGTTCAGATTCAAGACGTCTGAAAACAGTTTACGGGTTCTCTAGATATGGATGTTAATCTATCGCTTGTTCATATTCAAGACTTCTGAAAACAGTTTACGGGTTCTCCAGATATGGATGTTAATCTATTGCTTGTTCAGATTCAAGACTTCTGAAAACAGTTTACGGTTTCTCCAGATATGGATGTTAATCTATCGCTTGTTCAGATTCAAGACTTCTAAAAACAGTTTACGGGTTTTCCAGATATGGATGTTAATCTATCGCTTGTTCAGATTCAAGACTTCTGAAAACAGTTTACGGGTTCTCCAGATATGGATGTTAATCTATCGCTTGTTCAGATTCCAGACTTCTGAAAACAGTTTACGGGTTCTCCAGATATGGATGTTAATCTATCGCTTGTTCAGATTCCAAACTTCTGAAAATAGTTTACGGGTTCTCTTGATATGGATGTTAATCTATCGCTTGTTCAGATTCCAAACTTCTGAAAACAGTTTACGGGTTCTACAGATATGGATGTTAATCTATCGCTTGTTCAGATTATAGACTTCTGAAAACAGTTTACGGGTTCTCCAGATATGGATGCTAATCTATCGCTTGTTCAGATTCCAGACTTCTGAAAACAGTTTACGGGTTCTCCAGATATGGATGTCAATCTATCGCTTGTTCAGATTCAAGACTTCTGAAAATAGTTTACGGGTTCTCCAAATATGGATGTTAATCTATCGCTTGTTCAGATTCAAGACTTCTGAAAACAGTTTACGGATTCTCCAGATATGGATGTTAATCTATCGCTTGTTCAGATTCCAAACTTATGAAAACAGTTTACGGGTTCTCCAGATATGGATGTTAATCTATCGCTTGTTCAGATTCCAAACTTCTGAAAACAGTTTACGGGTTCTCCAGATATGGATGTTAATCTATCGCTTGTTCAGATTCAAGATCTCTGAAAACAGTTTACGGGTTCTCCAGATATGGATGTTAATCTATCGCTTGTTCAGATTCAAGACTTCTGAAAACAGTTTACGGGTTCTCCAGATATGGATGTTAATCTATCGCTTGTTCAGATTCAAAACTTCTGAAAACAGTTTACGGGTTCTCCAGATATGGATGTTAATCTATCGCTTGTTCAGATTCAAGACTTCTGAAAACAGTTTACGGGTTCTCCAGATATGGATGTTAATCTATTGCTTGTTCAGATTCAAGACTTCTGAAAACAGTTTACGGGTTCTCCAGATATGGATGTTAATCTATCGCTTGTTCAGATTCAAGACTTCTAAAAACAGTTTACGGGTTTTCCAGATATGGATGTTAATCTATCGCTTGTTCAGATTTAAGACTTCTGAAAACAGTTTACGGGTTCTCCAGATATGGATGTTAATCTATCGCTTGTTCAGATTCAAGACCTATGAAAACAGTTTACGGGTTCTCCAGATATGGATGTCAATCTATCGCTTGTTCAGATTCAAGACCTCTGAAAACAGTTTACGGGTTCTCCAGATATGGATGTTAATCTATCTCTTGTTCAGATTCAAGACTTCTGAAAACAGTTTACGGGTTCTCCAGATATGGATGTTAATCTATCGCTTGTTCAGATTCAAGGCTTCTGAAAATAGTTTACGGGTTCTCCAGATATGGATGTTAATCTATCGCTTGTTCAGATTCCAAACTTCTGAAAACAGTTTACGGGTTCTCCAGATATGGATGTTAATCTATCGCTTGTTCAGATTCAAGACCTCTGAAAACAGTTTACGGGTTCTCCAAATATGGATGTTAATCTATCGCTTGTTCAGATTCAAGACCTCTGAAAACAGTTTACGGGTTCTCCAAATATGGATGTTAATCTATCGCTTGTTCAGATTATAGACTTCTGAAAATAGTTTACGGGTTCTCCAGATATGGATGTTAATCTATCGCTTGTTCAGATTCAAGACTTCTGAAAACAGTTTACGGGTTCTCCAGATATGGATGTTAATCTATCGCTTGTTCAGATTCAAGACTTCTAAAAACAGTTTACGGGTTTTCCAGATATGGATGTTAATCTATCGCTTGTTCAGATTCAAGACTTCTGAAAACAGTTTACGGGTTCTCCAGATATGGATGTTAATCTATCGCTTGTTCAGATTCCAGACTTCTGAAAACAGTTTACGGGTTCTCCAGATATGGATGTTAATCTATCGCTTGTTCAGATTCCAAACTTCTGAAAATAGTTTACGGGTTCTCTTGATATGGATGTTAATCTATCGCTTGTTCAGATTCCAAACTTCTGAAAACAGTTTACGGGTTCTACAGATATGGATGTTAATCTATCGCTTGTTCAGCTTATAGACTTCTGAAAACAGTTTACGGGTTCTCCAGATATGGATGCTAATCTATCGCTTGTTCAGATTCCAGACTTCTGAAAACAGTTTACGGGTTCTCCAGATATGGATGTCAATCTATCGCTTGTTGAGATTCAAGACTTCTGAAAATAGTTTACGGGTTCTCCAAATATGGATGTTAATCTATCGCTTGTTCAGATTCAAGACTTCTGAAAACAGTTTACGGATTCTCCAGATATGGATGTTAATCTATCGCTTGTTCAGATTCCAAACTTCTGAAAACAGTTTACGGGTTCTCCAGATATGGATGTTAATCTATCGCTTGTTCAGATTCCAAACTTCTGAAAACAGTTTACGGGTTCTCCAGATATGGATGTTAATCTATCGCTTGTTCAGATTCAAGATCTCTGAAAACAGTTTACGGGTTCTCCAGATACGGATGTTAATCTATCGCTTGTTCAGATTCAAGACTTCTGAAAACAGTTTACGGGTTCTCAAGATATGGATGTTAATCTATCGCTTGTTCAGATTCAAGACTTCTGAAAACAGTTTACGGGTTCTCCAGATATGGATGTTAATCTATCGCTTGTTCAGATTCAAGACTTCTGAAAACAATTTACGGGTTCTGCAGATATGGATGTTAATCTATTGCTTGTTCAGATTCAAGACTTCTGAAAACAGTTTACGGGTTCTCCAGATATGGATGTTAATCTATCGCTTGTTCAGATTCAAGACTTCTAAAAACAGTTTACGGGTTTTCCAGATATGGATGTTAATCTATCGCTTGTTCAGATTTAAGACTTCTGAAAACAGTTTACGGGTTCTCCAGATATGGATGTTAATCTATCGCTTGTTCAGATTCAAGACCTATGAAAACAGTTTACGGGTTCTCCAGATATGGATGTTAATCTATCGCTTGTTCAGATTCAAGACCTCTGAAAACAGTTTACGGGTTCTCCAGATATGGATGTTAATCTATCTCTTGTTCAGATTCAAGACTTCTGAAAACAGTTTACGGGTTCTCCAGATATGGATGTTAATCTATCGCTTGTTCAGATTCAAGGCTTCTGAAAATAGTTTACGGGTTCTCCAGATATGGATGTTAATCTATCGCTTGTTCAGATTCCAAACTTCTGAAAATAGTTTACGGGTTCTCCAGATATGGATGTTAATCTATCGCTTGTTCAGATTCAAGACCTCTGAAAACAGTTTACGGGTTCTCCAAATATGGATGTTAATCTATCGCTTGTTCAGATTCAAGACCTATGAAAACAGTTTACGGGTTCTCCAGATATGGATGTTAATCTATCGCTTGTTCAGATTCAAGACCTCTGAAAATAGTTTACGGGTTCTCCAGATATGGATGTTAATCTATCGCTTGTTCAGATTCAAGAGTTCTGAAAACAGTTTACGGATTCTCCAGATATGGATGTTAATCTATCGCTTGTTCAGATTCCAAACTTCTGAAAACAGTTTACGGGTTCTCCAGATATGGATGTTAATCTATCGCTTGTTCATATTCCAAACTTCTGAAAACAGTTTACGGGTTCTCCAGATATGGATGTTAATCTATCGCTTGTTCAGATTCAAAACTTCTGAAAACAGTTTACGGGTTCTCCAGATATGGATGTTAATCTATCGCTTGTTCAGATTCAAGACCTCTGAAAACAGTTTACGAGTTCTCCAGATATGGATGTTAATCTATCTCTTGTTCAGATTCAAGACTTCTGAAAACAGTTTACGGGTTCTCCATATATGGATGTTAATCTATCGCTTGTTCAGATTCAAGACTTCTGAAAACAGTTTACGGGTTCTCCAGATATGGATGTTAATCTATCGCTTGTTCAGATTCAAGACTTCTGAAAACAGTTTACGGGTTCTCCAGATATGGATGTTAATCTATCGCTTGTTCAGATTCAAGACTTCTGAAAACAGTTTACGAGTTCTCCAGATATGGATGTTAATCTATCGCTTGTTCAGATTCAAGACTTCTGAAAACAGTTTACGAGTTCTCCAGATATGGATGTTAATCTATCGCTTGTTCAGATTCAAGACTTCTAAAAACAGTTTATGGGTTTTCCAGATATGGATGTTAATCTATCGCTTGTTCAGATTCAAGACTTCTGAAAACAGTTTACGAGTTCTCCAGATATGGATGTTAATCTATCGCTTGTTCAGATTCCAGACTTCTGAAAACAGTTTACGGGTTCTCCAGATATGGATGTTAATCTATCGCTTGTTCAGATTCAAGACCTCTGAAAATAGTTTACGGGTTCTCCATATATGGATGTTAATCTATCGCTTGTTCAGATTCCAAACTTCTGAAAACAGTTTACGGGTTCTCCAGATATGGATGTTAATCTATCGCTTGTTCAGATTCCAGACTTCTGAAAACAGTTTACGGGTTCTCCAGATATGGATGTTAATCTATCGCTTGTTCAGATTCCAAACTTCTGAAAACAGTTTACGGGTTCTCTAGATATGGATGTTAATCTATCGCTTGTTCAGATTCAAGACTTCTGAAAATAGTTTACGGGTTCTCCAGATATGGATGTTAATCTATCGCTTGTTCAGATTTAAGACTTCTGAAAACAGTTTACGGGTTCTCCAGATATGGATGTTAATCTATCGCTTGTTCAGATTCAAGACCTCTGAAAACAGTTTATGGGTTCTCCAGATATGGATGTTAATCTATCGCTTGTTCAGATTCCAAATTTCTGAAAACAGTTTACGGGTTCTCCAGATATGGATGTTAATCTATCGCTTGTTCAGATTCCAGACTTCTGAAAACAGTTTACGGGTTCTCCAGATATGGATGTTAATCTATCGCTTGTTCAGATTCAAGACCTCTGAAAAATAGTTTACGGGTTCTCCATATATGGATGTTAATCTATCGCTTGTTCAGATTCCAAACTTCTGAAAACAGTTTACGGGTTCTCCAGATATGGATGTTAATCTATCACTTGTTCAGATTCTAGACTTCTAAAAACAGTTTACGGCTTCTCCAGATATGGATGTTAATCTATCGCTTGTTCAGATTCCAGAATTCTGAAAACAGTTTACGGGTTCCCAAGATATGGATGTTAATCTATCGCTTGTTCAGATTCAAGACTTCTGAAAACAATTTACGGGTTCTCCAGATATGCATGTTAATCTATCGCTTGTTCAGATTCAAGACATCTGAAAACAGTTTACGGGTTCTCCAGATATGGATGTTAATCTATCGCTTGTTCAGATTCCAAACTTCTGAAAACAGTTTACGGGTTCTCCAGATATGGATGTTAATCTATCGCTTGTTCAGATTCCAGACTTCTGAAAACAGTTTACGGGTTCTCCAGATATGGATGTTAATCTATCGCTTGTTCAGATTCTAGACTTCTGAAAACAGTTTACGGGTTCTCCAGATATGGATGTTAATCTATCACTTGTTCAGATTCCAGACTTTTGAAAACAGTTTATGGGTTCTCCAGATATGGATGTGAATCTATCGCTTGTTCAGATTCAAGACTTCTGAAAACAGTTTACGGGTTCTCCAGATATGGATGTTAATCTATCGCTTGTTCAGATTCAAGACTTCTGAAAACAGTTTACGGGTTCTCCAGATATGGATGTTAATCTATCTCTTATTCAAATTCAAGACTTCTGAAAACAGTTTACGGGTTCTCCAGATATGGATGTTAATCTATCGCTTGTTCAGATTCAAGACTTCTGAAAACAGTTTACGGGTTCTCCAGATATGGATGTTAATCTATCGCTTGTTCAGATTCCAAACTTCTGAAAACAGTTTACGGGTTCTCCAGATATGGATGTTAATCTATCGCTTGTTCAGATTCAAGACCTCTGAAAACAGTTTATGGGTTCTCCAGATATGGATGTTAATCTATCGCTTGTTCAGATTCCAAATTTCTGAAAACAGTTTACGGGTTCTCCAGATATGGATGTTAATCTATCGCTTGTTCAGATTCCAGACTTCTGAAAACAGTTTACGGGTTCTCCAGATATGGATGTTAATCTATCGCTTGTTCAGATTCAAGACCTCTGAAAAATAGTTTACGGGTTCTCCATATATGGATGTTAATCTATCGCTTGTTCAGATTCCAAACTTCTGAAAACAGTTTACGGGTTCTCCAGATATGGATGTTAATCTATCACTTGTTCAGATTCTAGACTTCTAAAAACAGTTTACGGCTTCTCCAGATATGGATGTTAATCTATCGCTTGTTCAGATTCCAGAATTCTGAAAACAGTTTACGGGTTCCCAAGATATGGATGTTAATCTATCGCTTGTTCAGATTCAAGACTTCTGAAAACAATTTACGGGTTCTCCAGATATGCATGTTAATCTATCGCTTGTTCAGATTCAAGACATCTGAAAACAGTTTACGGGTTCTCCAGATATGGATGTTAATCTATCGCTTGTTCAGATTCCAAACTTCTGAAAACAGTTTACGGGTTCTCCAGATATGGATGTTAATCTATCGCTTGTTCAGATTCCAGACTTCTGAAAACAGTTTACGGGTTCTCCAGATATGGATGTTAATCTATCGCTTGTTCAGATTCTAGACTTCTGAAAACAGTTTACGGGTTCTCCAGATATGGATGTTAATCTATCACTTGTTCAGATTCCAGACTTTTGAAAACAGTTTATGGGTTCTCCAGATATGGATGTGAATCTATCGCTTGTTCAGATTCAAGACTTCTGAAAACAGTTTACGGGTTCTCCAGATATGGATGTTAATCTATCGCTTGTTCAGATTCAAGACTTCTGAAAACAGTTTACGGGTTCTCCAGATATGGATGTTAATCTATCTCTTATTCAAATTCAAGACTTCTGAAAACAGTTTACGGGTTCTCCAGATATGGATGTTAATCTATCGCTTGTTCAGATTCAAGACTTCTGAAAACAGTTTACGGGTTCTCCAGATATGGATGTTAATCTATCGCTTGTTCAGATTCCAAACTTCTGAAAACAGTTTACGGGTTCTCCAGATATGGATGTTAATCTATCGCTTGTTCAGATTCAAGACCTCTGAAAACAGTTTACGGGTTCTCCAAATATGGATGTTAATCTATCGCTGGTTCAGATTATAGACTTCTGAAAACAATTTACGGGTTCTCCAGATATGGATGTTAATCTATCGCTTGTTCAGATTCAAGACCTATGAAAACAGTTTACGGGTTCTCCAGATATGGATGTTAATCTATCGCTTGTTCAGATTCAAGACTTCTGAAAACAGTTTACGGGTTCTCCAGATATGGATGTTAATCTATCGCTTGTTCAGATTCCAGACTTCTGAAAACAGTTTACGGGTTCTCCAGATATGGATGTTAATCTATCGCTTGTTCAGATTCCAAACTTTTGAAAACAGTTTACGGGTTCTCCAGATATGGATGTTAATCTATCGCTTGTTCAGATTCCAGACTTCTGAAAACAGTTTACGGGTTCTCTAGATACGGATGTTAATCTATCGCTTGTTCAGATTCAAGACCTCTGAAAACAGTTTACGAGTTCTCCAGATATGGATGTTAATCTATCTCTTGTTCAGATTCAAGACTTCTGAAAACAGTTTACGGGTTCTCCATATATGGATGTTAATCTATCGCTTGTTCAGATTCAAGACTTCTGAAAACAGTTTACGGGTTCTCCAGATATGGATGTTAATCTATTGCTTGTTCAGATTCAAGACTTCTGAAAACAGTTTACGGGTTCTCCAGATATGGATGTTAATCTATCGCTTGTTCAGATTCAAGACTTCTAAAAACAGTTTACGGGTTTTCCAGATATGGATGTTAATCTATCGCTTGTTCAGATTCAAGACTTCTGAAAACAGTTTACGGGTTCTCCAGATATGGATGTTAATCTATCGCTTGTTTAGATTCCAGACTTCTGAAAACAGTTTACGGGTTCTCCAGATATGGATGTTAATCTATCGCTTGTTCAGATTCAAGACCTCTGAAAATAGTTTACGGGTTCTCCATATATGGATGTTAATCTATCGCTTGTTCAGATTCCAAACTTCTGAAAACAGTTTACGGGTTCTCCAGATATGGATGTTAATCTATCGCTTGTTCAGATTCCAGACTTCTGAAAACAGTTTACGGGTTCTCCAGATATGGATGTTAATCTATCGCTTGTTCAGATTCCAGACTTCTGAAAACAGTTTACGGTTCTCCAGATATGGATGTTAATCTATCGCTTGTTCAGATTCAAGACTTCTGAAAATAGTTTACGGGTTCTCCAGATATGGATGTTAATCTATCGCTTGTTCAGATTTAAGACTTCTGAAAACAGTTTACGGGTTCTCCAGATATGGATGTTAATCTATCGCTTGTTCAGATTCAAGACCTCTGAAAACAGTTTACGGGTTCTCCAGATATGGATGTTAATCTATCGCTTGTTCAGATTCCAAACTTCTGAAAACAGTTTACGGGTTCTCCAGATATGGATGTTAATCTATCGCTTGTTCAGATTCCAGACTTCTGAAAACAGTTTACGGGTTCTCCAGATATGGATGTTAATCTATCGCTTGTTCAGATTCAAGACCTCTGAAAAATAGTTTACGGGTTCTCCATATATGGATGTTAATCTATCGCTTGTTCAGATTCCAAACTTCTGAAAACAGTTTACGGGTTCTCCAGATATGGATGTTAATCTATCACTTGTTCAGATTCTAGACTTCTAAAAACAGTTTACGGGTTCTCCAGATATGGATGTTAATCTATCGCTTGTTCAGATTCAAGACCTCTGAAAACAGTTTACGGGTTCTCCAGATATGGATGTTAATCTATCGCTTGTTCAGATTCCAAATTTCTGAAAACAGTTTACGGGTTCTCCAGATATGGATGTTAATCTATCGCTTGTTCAGATTCCAGACTTCTGAAAACAGTTTACGGGTTCTCCAGATATGGATGTTAATCTATCGCTTGTTCAGATTCAAGACCTCTGAAAAATAGTTTACGGGTTCTCCATATATGGATGTTAATCTATCGCTTGTTCAGATTCCAAACTTCTGAAAACAGTTTACGGGTTCTCCAGATATGGATGTTAATCTATCACTTGTTCAGATTCTAGACTTCTAAAAACAGTTTACGGCTTCTCCAGATATGGATGTTAATCTATCGCTTGTTCAGATTCCAGAATTCTGAAAACAGTTTACGGGTTCCCAAGATATGGATGTTAATCTATCGCTTGTTCAGATTCAAGACTTCTGAAAACAATTTACGGGTTCTCCAGATATGCATGTTAATCTATCGCTTGTTCAGATTCAAGACATCTGAAAACAGTTTACGGGTTCTCCAGATATGGATGTTAATCTATCGCTTGTTCAGATTCCAAACTTCTGAAAACAGTTTACGGGTTCTCCAGATATGGATGTTAATCTATCGCTTGTTCAGATTCCAGACTTCTGAAAACAGTTTACGGGTTCTCCAGATATGGATGTTAATCTATCGCTTGTTCAGATTCTAGACTTCTGAAAACAGTTTACGGGTTCTCCAGATATGGATGTTAATCTATCACTTGTTCAGATTCCAGACTTTTGAAAACAGTTTATGGGTTCTCCAGATATGGATGTGAATCTATCGCTTGTTCAGATTCAAGACTTCTGAAAACAGTTTACGGGTTCTCCAGATATGGATGTTAATCTATCGCTTGTTCAGATTCAAGACTTCTGAAAACAGTTTACGGGTTCTCCAGATATGGATGTTAATCTATCTCTTATTCAAATTCAAGACTTCTGAAAACAGTTTACGGGTTCTCCAGATATGGATGTTAATCTATCGCTTGTTCAGATTCAAGACTTCTGAAAACAGTTTACGGGTTCTCCAGATATGGATGTTAATCTATCGCTTGTTCAGATTCCAAACTTCTGAAAACAGTTTACGGGTTCTCCAGATATGGATGTTAATCTATCGCTTGTTCAGATTCAAGACCTCTGAAAACAGTTTACGGGTTCTCCAAATATGGATGTTAATCTATCGCTGGTTCAGATTATAGACTTCTGAAAACAATTTACGGGTTCTCCAGATATGGATGTTAATCTATCGCTTGTTCAGATTCAAGACCTATGAAAACAGTTTACGGGTTCTCCAGATATGGATGTTAATCTATCGCTTGTTCAGATTCAAGACTTCTGAAAACAGTTTACGGGTTCTCCAGATATGGATGTTAATCTATCGCTTGTTCAGATTCCAGACTTCTGAAAACAGTTTACGGGTTCTCCAGATATGGATGTTAATCTATCGCTTGTTCAGATTCCAAACTTTTGAAAACAGTTTACGGGTTCTCCAGATATGGATGTTAATCTATCGCTTGTTCAGATTCCAGACTTCTGAAAACAGTTTACGGGTTCTCTAGATACGGATGTTAATCTATCGCTTGTTCAGATTCAAGACCTCTGAAAACAGTTTACGAGTTCTCCAGATATGGATGTTAATCTATCTCTTGTTCAGATTCAAGACTTCTGAAAACAGTTTACGGGTTCTCCATATATGGATGTTAATCTATCGCTTGTTCAGATTCAAGACTTCTGAAAACAGTTTACGGGTTCTCCAGATATGGATGTTAATCTATTGCTTGTTCAGATTCAAGACTTCTGAAAACAGTTTACGGGTTCTCCAGATATGGATGTTAATCTATCGCTTGTTCAGATTCAAGACTTCTAAAAACAGTTTACGGGTTTTCCAGATATGGATGTTAATCTATCGCTTGTTCAGATTCAAGACTTCTGAAAACAGTTTACGGGTTCTCCAGATATGGATGTTAATCTATCGCTTGTTTAGATTCCAGACTTCTGAAAACAGTTTACGGGTTCTCCAGATATGGATGTTAATCTATCGCTTGTTCAGATTCAAGACCTCTGAAAATAGTTTACGGGTTCTCCATATATGGATGTTAATCTATCGCTTGTTCAGATTCCAAACTTCTGAAAACAGTTTACGGGTTCTCCAGATATGGATGTTAATCTATCGCTTGTTCAGATTCCAGACTTCTGAAAACAGTTTACGGGTTCTCCAGATATGGATGTTAATCTATCGCTTGTTCAGATTCCAGACTTCTGAAAACAGTTTACGGTTCTCCAGATATGGATGTTAATCTATCGCTTGTTCAGATTCAAGACTTCTGAAAATAGTTTACGGGTTCTCCAGATATGGATGTTAATCTATCGCTTGTTCAGATTTAAGACTTCTGAAAACAGTTTACGGGTTCTCCAGATATGGATGTTAATCTATCGCTTGTTCAGATTCAAGACCTCTGAAAACAGTTTACGGGTTCTCCAGATATGGATGTTAATCTATCGCTTGTTCAGATTCCAAACTTCTGAAAACAGTTTACGGGTTCTCCAGATATGGATGTTAATCTATCGCTTGTTCAGATTCCAGACTTCTGAAAACAGTTTACGGGTTCTCCAGATATGGATGTTAATCTATCGCTTGTTCAGATTCAAGACCTCTGAAAAATAGTTTACGGGTTCTCCATATATGGATGTTAATCTATCGCTTGTTCAGATTCCAAACTTCTGAAAACAGTTTACGGGTTCTCCAGATATGGATGTTAATCTATCACTTGTTCAGATTCTAGACTTCTAAAAACAGTTTACGGGTTCTCCAGATATGGATGTTAATCTATCGCTTGTTCAGATTCCAGAATTCTGAAAACAGTTTACGGGTTCCCAAGATATGGATGTTAATCTATCGCTTGTTCAGATTCAAGACTTCTGAAAACAATTTACGGGTTCTCCAGATATGGATGTTAATCTATCGCTTGTTCAGATTCAAGACATCTAAAAACAGTTTACGGGTTCTCCAGATATGGATGTTAATCTATCGCTTGTTCAGATTCCAAACTTCTGAAAACAGTTTACGGGTTCTCCAGATATGGATGTTAATCTATCGCTTGTTCAGATTCCAGACTTCTGAAAACAGTTTACGGGTTCTCCAGATATGGATGTTAATCTAAAGCTTGTTCAGATTCTAGACTTCTGAAAACAGTTTACGGGTTCTCCAGATATGGATGTTAATCTATCACTTGTTCAGATTCCAGACTTTTGAAAACAGTTTATGGGTTCTCCAGATATGGATGTGAATCTATCGCTTGTTCAGATTCAAGACTTCTGAAAACAGTTTACGGGTTCTCCAGATATGGATGTTAATCTATCGCTTATTCAGATTCAAGACTTCTGAAAACAGTTTACGGGTTCTCCAGATATGGATGTTAATCTATCGCTTGTTCAGATTCAAGACTTCTGAAAACAGTTTACGGGTTCTCCAGATATGGATGTTAATCTATCGCTTGTTCAGATTCATAACTTCTGAAAACAGTTTACGGGTTCTACAGATATGGATGTTAATCTATTGCTTGTTCAGATTCAAGACTTCTGAAAACAGTTTACCGGTTCTCCAGATATGGATGTTAATCTATCGCTTGTTCAGATTCAAGACTTCTAAAAACAGTTTACGGGTTTTCCAGATATGGATGTTAATCTATCGCTTGTTCAGATTTAAGACTTCTGAAAACAGTTTACGGGTTCTCCAGATATGGATGTTAATCTATCGCTTGTTCAGATTCAAGACCTATGAAAACAGTTTACGGGTTCTCCAGATATGGATGTTAATCTATCGCTTGTTCAGATTCAAGACCTCTGAAAACAGTTTACGGGTTCTCCAGATATGGATGTTAATCTATCTCTTGTTCAGATTCAAGACTTCTGAAAACAGTTTACGGGTTCTCCAGATATGGATGTTAATCTATCGCTTGTTCAGATTCAAGGCTTCTGAAAATAGTTTACGGGTTCTCCAGATATGGATGTTAATCTATCGCTTGTTCAGATTCCAAACTTCTGAAAACAGTTTATGGGTTCTCCAGATATGGATGTTAATCTATCGCTTGTTCAGATTCAAGACCTCTGAAAACAGTTACCGGTTCTCCAAATATGGATGTTAATCTATCGCTTGTTCAGATTCAAGACCTATGAAAACAGTTTACGGGTTCTCCAGATATGGATGTTAATCTATCGCTTGTTCAGATTCAAGACCTCTGAAAATAGTTTACGGGTTCTCCAGATATGGATGTTAATCTATCGCTTGTTCAGATTCAAGAGTTCTGAAAACAGTTTACGGATTCTCCAGATATGGATGTTAATCTATCGCTTGTTCAGATTCCAAACTTCTGAAAACAGTTTACGGGTTCTCCAGATATGGATGTTAATCTATTGCTTGTTCATATTCCAAATTTTTGAAAACAGTTTACGGGTTCTCCAGATATGGATGTTAATCTATCGCTTGTTCAGATTCAAGATCTCTGAAAACAGTTTACGGGTTCTCCAGATACGGATGTTAATCTATCGCTTGTTCAGATTCAAGACCTCTGAAAACAGTTTACGAGTTCTCCAGATATGGATGTTAATCTATCTCTTGTTCAGATTCAAGACTTCTGAAAACAATTTACGGGTTCTCCATATATGGATGTTAATCTATCGCTTGTTCAGATTCAAGACTTCTGAAAACAGTTTACGGGTTCTCCAGATATGGATGTTAATCTATTGCTTGTTCAGATTCAAGACTTCTGAAAACAGTTTATGGGTTCTCCAGATATGGATGTTAATCTATCGCTTGTTCAGATTCAAGACTTCTAAAAACAGTTTACGGGTTCTCCAGATATGGATGTTAATCAATCGCTTGTTCAGATTCCAAAATTCTGAAAACAGTTTACGGGTTCTCCAGATATGGATGTTAATCTATCGCTTGTTCAGATTCCAGACTTCTGAAAACAGTTTACGGGTTCTCCAGACATGGATGTTAATCTATCGCTTGTTCAGATTCTAGACTTCTGAAAACAGTTTACGGGTTCTCCAGATATGGATGTTAATCTATCACTTGTTCAGATTCCAGACTTTTGAAAACAGTTTATGGGTTCTCCAGATATGGATGTGAATCTATCGCTTGTTCAGATTCAAGACTTCTGAAAACAGTTTACGGGTTCTCCAGATATGGATGTTAATCTATCGCTTATTCAGATTCAAGACTTCTGAAAACAGTTTACGGGTTCTCCAGATATGGATGTTAATCTATCGCTTGTTCAGATTCCAGACTTCTGAAAACAGTTTACGGGTTCTCCAGATATGGATGTTAATCTATCGCTTGTTCAGATTCAAGACTTCTGAAAATAGTTTACGGGTTCTCCAGATATGGATGTTAATCTATCGCTTGTTCAGATTCAAGACCTCTGAAAACAGTTTACGGGTTCTCCAAATATGGATGTTAATCTATCGCTTGTTCAGATTATAGACTTCTGAAAACAGTTTACGGGTTCTCCAGATATGGATGTTAATCTATCGCTTGTTCAGATTCAAGACCTATGAAAACAGTTTACGGGTTCTCCAGATATGGATGTTAATCTATCGCTTGTTCAAATTCAAGACTTCTGAAAACAGTTTACGGGTTCTCCAGATATGGATGTTAATCTATCGCTTGTTCAGATTCCAGACTTCTGAAAACAGTTTACGGGTTCTCCAGATATGGATGTTAATCTATCGCTTGTTCAGATTCCAAACTTCTGAAAACAGTTTACGGGTTCTCCAGATATGGATGTTAATCTATCGCTTGTTCAGATTCCAGACTTCTGAAAACAGTTTACGGGTTCTCCAGATACGGATGTTAATCTATCGCTTGTTCAGATTCAAGACCTCTGAAAACAGTTTACGAGTTCTCCAGATATGGATGTTAATCTATCTCTTGTTCAGATTCAAGACTTCAGAAAACAGTTTACGGGTTCTCCATATATGGATGTTAATCTATCGCTTGTTCAGATTCAAGACTTCTGAAAACAGTTTACGGGTTCTCCAGATATGGATGTTAATCTATTGCTTGTTCAGATTCAAGACTTCTGAAAACAGTTTACGGGTTCTCCAGATATGGATGTTAATCTATCGCTTGTTCAGATTCAAGACTTCTAAAAACAGTTTACGGGTTTTCCAGATATGGATGTTAATCTATCGCTTGTTCAGATTCAAGACTTCTGAAAACAGTTTACGGGTTCTCCAGATATGGATGTTAATCTATCGCTTGTTCAGATTCCAGACTTCTGAAAACAGTTTACGGGTTCTCCAGATATGGATGTTAATCTATCGCTTGTTCAGATTCAAGACCTCTGAAAATAGTTTACGGGTTCTCCATATATGGATGTTAATCTATCGCTTGTTCAGATTCCAAACTTCTGAAAACAGTTTACGGGTTCTCCAGATATGGATGTTAATCTATCGCTTGTTCAGATTCCAGACTTCTGAAAACAGTTTACGGGTTCTCCAGATATGGATGTTAATCTATCGTTGTTCAGATTCCAGACTTCTGAAAACAGTTTACGGGTTCTCCAGATATGGATGTTAATCTATCGCTTGTTCAGATTCAAGACTTCTGAAAATAGTTTACGGGTTCTCCAGATATGGATGTTAATCTATCGCTTGTTCAGATTTAAGACTTCTGAAAACAGTTTACGGGTTCTCCAGATATGGATGTTAATCTATCGCTTGTTCAGATTCAAGACCTCTGAAAACAGTTTACGGGTTCTCCAGATATGGATGTTAATCTATCGCTTGTTCAGATTCCAAACTTCTGAAAACAGTTTACGGGTTCTCCAGATATGGATGTTAATCTATCGCTTGTTCAGATTCCAGACTTCTGAAAACAGTTTACGGGTTCTCCAGATATGGATGTTAATCTATCGCTTGTTCAGATTCAAGACCTCTGAAAAATAGTTTACGGGTTCTCCATATATGGATGTTAATCTATCGCTTGTTCAGATTCCAAACTTCTGAAAACAGTTTACGGGTTCTCCAGATATGGATGTTAATCTATCACTTGTTCAGATTCTAGACTTCTAAAAACAGTTTACGGGTTCTCCAGATATGGATGTTAATCTATCGCTTGTTCAGATTCCAGAATTCTGAAAACAGTTTACGGGTTCCCAAGATATGGATGTTAATCTATCGCTTGTTCAGATTCAAGACTTCTGAAAACAATTTACGGGTTCTCCAGATATGGATGTTAATCTATCGCTTGTTCAGATTCAAGACATCTAAAAACAGTTTACGGGTTCTCCAGATATGGATGTTAATCTATCGCTTGTTCAGATTCCAAACTTCTGAAAACATTTTACGGGTTCTCCAGATATGGATGTTAATCTATCGCTTGTTCAGATTCCAGACTTCTGAAAACAGTTTACGGGTTCTCCAGATATGGATGTTAATCTATCGCTTGTTCAGATTCTAGACTTCTGAAAACAGTTTACGGGTTCTCCAGATATGGATGTTAATCTATCACTTGTTCAGATTCCAGACTTTTGAAAACAGTTTATGGGTTCTCCAGATATGGATGTGAATCTATCGCTTGTTCAGATTCAAGACTTCTGAAAACAGTTTACGGGTTCTCCAGATATGGATGTTAATCTATCGCTTATTGAGATTCAAGACTTCTGAAAACAGTTTACGGGTTCTCCAGATATGGATGTTAATCTATCGCTTGTTCAGATTCAAGACTTCTGAAAACAGTTTACGGGTTCTCCAGATATGGATGTTAATCTATCGCTTGTTCAGATTCAAGACTTCTGAAAACAGTTTACGGGTTCTCCAGATATGGATGTTAATCTATTGCTTGTTCAGATTCAAGACTTCTGAAAACAGTTTACCGGTTCTCCATATATGGATGTTAATCTATCGCTTGTTCAGATTCAAGACTTCTAAAAACAGTTTACGGGTTTTCCAGATATGGATGTTAATCTATCGCTTGTTCATATTTAAGACTTCTGAAAACAGTTTACGGGTTCTCCAGATATGGATGTTAATCTATCGCTTGTTCAGATTCAAGACCTATGAAAACAGTTTACGGGTTCTCCAGATATGGATGTTAATCTATCGCTTGTTCAGATTCAAGACCTCTGAAAACAGTTTACGGGTTCTCCAGATATGGATGTTAATCTATCTCTTGTTCAGATTCAAGACTTCTGAAAACAGTTTACGGGTTCTCCAGATATGGATGTTAATCTATCGCTTGTTCAGATTCAAGGCTTCTGAAAATAGTTTACGGGTTCTCCAGATATGGATGTTAATCTATCGCTTGTTCAGATTCCAAACTTCTGAAAACAGTTTACGGGTTCTCCAGATATGGATGTTAATCTATCGCTTGTTCAGATTCAAGACCTCTGAAAACAGTTTACGGGTTCTCCAAATATGGATGTTAATCTATCGCTTGTTCAGATTCAAGACCTATGAAAACAGTTTACGGGTTCTCCAGATATGGATGTTAATCTATCGCTTGTTCAGATTCAAGACCTCTGAAAATAGTTTACGGGTTCTCCAGATATGGATGTTAATCTATCGCTTGTTCAGATTCAAGAGTTTTGAAAACAGTTTACGGATTCTCCAGATATGGATATTAATCTATCGCTTGTTCAGATTCCAAACTTCTGAAAACAGTTTACGGGTTCTCCAGATATGGATGTTAATCTATCGCTTGTTCATATTCCAAATTTTTGAAAACAGTTTACGGGTTCTCCAGATATGGATCTTAATCTATCGCTTGTTCAGATTCAAGATCTCTGAAAACAGTTTACGGGTTCTCCAGATACGGATGTTAATCTATCGCTTGTTCAGATTCAAGACCTCTGAAAACAGTTTACGAGTTCTCCAGATATGGATGTTAATCTATCTCTTGTTCAGATTCAAGACTTCTGAAAACAATTTACGGGTTCTCCATATATGGATGTTAATCTATCGCTTGTTCAGATTCAAGACTTCTGAAAACAGTTTACGGGTTCTCCAGATATGGATGTTAATCTATTGCTTGTTCAGATTCAAGACTTCTGAAAACAGTTTACGGGTTCTCCAGATATGGATGTTAATCTATCGCTTGTTCAGATTCAAGACTTCTAAAAACAGTTTACGGGTTTTCCAGATATGGATGTTAATCTATCGCTTGTTCAGATTCAAGACTTCTGAAAACAGTTTACGGGTTCTTCAGATATGGATGTTAATCTATCGCTTGTTCAGATTCCAGACTTCTGAAAACAGTTTACGGGTTCTCCAGATATGGATGTTAATCTATCGCTTGTTCAGATTCAAGACCTCTGAAAATAGTTTACGGGTTCTCCATATATGGATGTTAATCTATCGCTTGTTCAGATTCCAAACTTCTGAAAATAGTTTACGGGTTCTCCAGATATGGATGTTAATCTATCGCTTGTTCAGATTCCAGACTTCTGAAAACAGTTTACGGGTTCTCCAGATAAGGATGTTAATCTATCGCTTGTTCAGATTCCAGACTTCTGAAAACAGTTTACGGGTTCTCCAGATATGGATGTTAATCTATCGCTTGTTCAGATTCCAAACTTCTGAAAACAGTTTACGGGTTCTCCAGATATGGATGTTAATCTATCGCTTGTTCAGATTCCAGACTTCTGAAAACATTTTACGGGTTCTCCAGATATGGATGTTAATCTATCGCTTGTTCAGATTCCAGACTTCTGAAAACAGTTTACGGGTTCTCCAGATATGGATGTTAATCTATCGCTTGTTCAGATTCTAGACTTCTGAAAACAGTTTACGGGTTCTCCAGATATGGATGTTAATCTATCACTTGTTCAGATTCCAGACTTTTGAAAACAGTTTATGGGTTCTCCAGATATGGATGTGAATCTATCGCTTGTTCAGATTCAAGACTTCTGAAAACAGTTTACGGGTTCTCCAGATATGGATGTTAATCTATCGCTTATTGAGATTCAAGACTTCTGAAAACAGTTTACGGGTTCTCCAGATATGGATGTTAATCTATCGCTTGTTCAGATTCAAGACTTCTGAAAACAGTTTACGGGTTCTCCAGATATGGATGTTAATCTATCGCTTGTTCAGATTCAAGACTTCTGAAAACAGTTTACGGGTTCTCCAGATATGGATGTTAATCTATTGCTTGTTCAGATTCAAGACTTCTGAAAACAGTTTACCGGTTCTCCATATATGGATGTTAATCTATCGCTTGTTCAGATTCAAGACTTCTAAAAACAGTTTACGGGTTTTCCAGATATGGATGTTAATCTATCGCTTGTTCATATTTAAGACTTCTGAAAACAGTTTACGGGTTCTCCAGATATGGATGTTAATCTATCGCTTGTTCAGATTCAAGACCTATGAAAACAGTTTACGGGTTCTCCAGATATGGATGTTAATCTATCGCTTGTTCAGATTCAAGACCTCTGAAAACAGTTTACGGGTTCTCCAGATATGGATGTTAATCTATCTCTTGTTCAGATTCAAGACTTCTGAAAACAGTTTACGGGTTCTCCAGATATGGATGTTAATCTATCGCTTGTTCAGATTCAAGGCTTCTGAAAATAGTTTACGGGTTCTCCAGATATGGATGTTAATCTATCGCTTGTTCAGATTCCAAACTTCTGAAAACAGTTTACGGGTTCTCCAGATATGGATGTTAATCTATCGCTTGTTCAGATTCAAGACCTCTGAAAACAGTTTACGGGTTCTCCAAATATGGATGTTAATCTATCGCTTGTTCAGATTCAAGACCTATGAAAACAGTTTACGGGTTCTCCAGATATGGATGTTAATCTATCGCTTGTTCAGATTCAAGACCTCTGAAAATAGTTTACGGGTTCTCCAGATATGGATGTTAATCTATCGCTTGTTCAGATTCAAGAGTTTTGAAAACAGTTTACGGATTCTCCAGATATGGATATTAATCTATCGCTTGTTCAGATTCCAAACTTCTGAAAACAGTTTACGGGTTCTCCAGATATGGATGTTAATCTATCGCTTGTTCATATTCCAAATTTTTGAAAACAGTTTACGGGTTCTCCAGATATGGATCTTAATCTATCGCTTGTTCAGATTCAAGATCTCTGAAAACAGTTTACGGGTTCTCCAGATACGGATGTTAATCTATCGCTTGTTCAGATTCAAGACCTCTGAAAACAGTTTACGAGTTCTCCAGATATGGATGTTAATCTATCTCTTGTTCAGATTCAAGACTTCTGAAAACAATTTACGGGTTCTCCATATATGGATGTTAATCTATCGCTTGTTCAGATTCAAGACTTCTGAAAACAGTTTACGGGTTCTCCAGATATGGATGTTAATCTATTGCTTGTTCAGATTCAAGACTTCTGAAAACAGTTTACGGGTTCTCCAGATATGGATGTTAATCTATCGCTTGTTCAGATTCAAGACTTCTAAAAACAGTTTACGGGTTTTCCAGATATGGATGTTAATCTATCGCTTGTTCAGATTCAAGACTTCTGAAAACAGTTTACGGGTTCTTCAGATATGGATGTTAATCTATCGCTTGTTCAGATTCCAGACTTCTGAAAACAGTTTACGGGTTCTCCAGATATGGATGTTAATCTATCGCTTGTTCAGATTCAAGACCTCTGAAAATAGTTTACGGGTTCTCCATATATGGATGTTAATCTATCGCTTGTTCAGATTCCAAACTTCTGAAAATAGTTTACGGGTTCTCCAGATATGGATGTTAATCTATCGCTTGTTCAGATTCCAGACTTCTGAAAACAGTTTACGGGTTCTCCAGATAAGGATGTTAATCTATCGCTTGTTCAGATTCCAGACTTCTGAAAACAGTTTACGGGTTCTCCAGATATGGATGTTAATCTATCGCTTGTTCAGATTCCAAACTTCTGAAAACAGTTTACGGGTTCTCCAGATATGGATGTTAATCTATCGCTTGTTCAGATTCCAGACTTCTGAAAACAGTTTACGGGTTCTCCAGATATGGATGTTAATCTATCGCTTGTTCAAATTCAAGACCTCTGAAAAATAGTTTACGGGTTCTCCATATATGGATGTCAATCTATCGCTTGTTCAGATTCCAAACTTCTGAAAACAGTTTACGGGTTCTCCAGATATGGATGTTAATCTATCACTTGTTCAGATTCTAGACTTCTAAAAACAGTTTACGGGTTCTCCAGATATGGATGTTAATCTATCGCTTGTTCAGATTCCAGAATTCTGAAAACAGTTTACGGGTTCCCAAGATATGGATGTTAATCTATCGCTTGTTCAGATTCAAGACTTCTGAAAACAATTTACGGGTTCTCCAGATATGGATGTTAATCTATCGCTTGTTCAGATTCAAGACATCTGAAAACAGTTTACGGGTTCTCCAGATATGGATGTTAATCTATCGCTTGTTCAGATTCCAAACTTCTGAAAACAGTTTACGGGTTCTCCAGATATGGATGTTAATCTATCGCTTGTTCAGATTCCAGACTTCTGAAAACAGTTTACGGGTTCTCCAGATATGGATGTTAATCTATCGCTTGTTCAGATTCTAGACTTCTGAAAACAGTTTACGGGTTCTCCAGATATGGATGTTAATCTATCACTTGTTCAGATTCCAGACTTTTGAAAACAGTTTATGGGTTCTCCAGATATGGATGTGAATCTATCGCTTGTTCAGATTCAAGACTTCTGAAAACAGTTTACGGGTTCTCCAGATATGGATGTTAATCTATCGCTTGTTCAGATTCAAGACTTCTGAAAACAGTTTACGGGTTCTCCAGATATGGATGTTAATCTATCTCTTATTCAAATTCAAGACTTCTGAAAACAGTTTACGGGTTCTCCAGATATGGATGTTAATCTATCGCTTGTTCAGATTCAAGACTTCTGAAAACAGTTTACGGGTTCTCCAGATATGGATGTTAATCTATCGCTTGTTCAGATTCCAAACTTCTGAAAACAATTTTCGGGTTCTCCAGATATGGATGTTAATCTATCGCTTGTTCAGATTCAAGACCTCTGAAAACAGTTTACGGGTTCTCCAAATATGGATGTTAATCTATCGCTTGTTCAGATTATAGACTTCTGAAAACAGTTTACGGGTTCTCCAGATATGGATGTTAATCTATCGCTTGTTCAGATTCAAGACCTATGAAAACAGTTTACGGGTTCTCCAGATATGGATGTTAATCTATCGCTTGTTCAGATTCAAGACTTCTGAAAACAGTTTACGGGTTCTCCAGATATGGATGTTAATCTATCGCTTGTTCAGATTCAAGACTTCTGAAAACAGTTTACGGGTTCTCTAGATATGGATGTTAATCTATCGCTTGTTCAGATTCAAGACCTATGAAGTTTAGAGGATCTCCAGATATGGATGTTAATCTATCGCTTGTTCAGATTCAAGACTTCTGAAAACAGTTTACGGGTTCTCCAGATATGGATGTTAATCTATCGCTTGTTCAGATTCCAGACTTCTGAAAACAGTTTACGGGTTCTCCAGATATGGATGTTAATCTATCGCTTGTTCAGATTCCAAACTTCTGAAAACAATTTACGGGTTCTCTAGATATGGATGTTAATCTATCGCTTGTTCAGATTCAAGACCTCTGAAAACAGTTTACGGGTTCTCCAGATACGGATGTTAATCTATCGCTTGTTCAGATTCAAGACTTCTGAAAACAGTTTACGGGTTCTCCAGATATGGATGTTTATCTATCGCTTGTTCAGATTCAAGACTTCTGAAAACAGTTTACGGGTTCTCCAAATATGGATGTTAATCTATCGCTTGTTCAGATTCAAGACCTCTGAAAACAGTTTACGGGTTCTCCAGATATGGATGTTAATCTATCGCTTGTTCAGATTCCAGACTTCTGAAAACAGTTTACGGGTTCTCCAGATAAGGATGTTAATCTATCGCTTGTTCAGAATCAAGACCTATGAAAACAGTTTATGGGTTCTCCAGATATGGATGTTAATCTATCGCTTGTTCAGATTCCAAACTTCTGAAAACAGTTTACGGGTTCTCCAGATATGGATGTTAATCTATCGCTTGTTCAGATTCCAAACTTCTGAAAACAGTTTGCGGGTTCTCCAGATATGGATGTTAATCTATCGCTTGTTCAGATTCTAAACTTCTGAAAACAGTTTACGGGTTCTCCAGATATGGATGTTAATCTATCGCTTGTTCAGATTCAAGACCTCTGAAAACAGTTTACGGGTTCTCCAGATATGGATGTTAATCTATCGCTTGTTCAGATTCCAGACTTCTGAAAACAGTTTACGGGTTCTCCAGATATGGATGTTAATCTATCGCTTGTTCATATTCTAAGACTTCTGAAAACAGTTTACGGGTTCTCCAGATACGGATGTTAACCTATCGCTTGTTCATACTCAACTTTTGAAAACAGTTTACGGACGCTTCCCAATATGGGTGCTGATCTATTGCTTATTCAACTCCAAGACTTCCGAAAACAGTTTAAGGGTTCTCCAGATACGGATGTTAACCTTTCGCTTGTTCAGACTAAACTTCTAAAAACAGTTCATAGGTTCTCCAGATATGGATGTTAATCTATCGCTTGTTCAGATTCCAGACCTCTGAAAACAGTTTACGGGTTCTCCAGATATGGATGTTAATCTATCGCTTGTTCAGATTCCAAACTTCTGAAAACAGTTTACGGGTTCTCTAGATAAGGATGTTAATCTATCGCTTGTTCAGATTCAAGACCTCTGAAAACAGTTTACGGGTTCTCCAAAAATGGATGTTAATCTATCGCTTGTTCAGATTCAAGACCTATGAAAACAGTTTATGGGTTCTCCAAATATGGATGTTAATCTAACGCTTGTTCAGATTCAAGGCCTCTGAAAATAGTTTACGGGTTCTCCAGATATGGATGTTAATCTATCGCTTGTTCAGATTCAAGAGTTCT
Source organism: Vicia faba (assembly GCA_948472305.1). NCBI lineage: Eukaryota > Viridiplantae > Streptophyta > Magnoliopsida > Fabales > Fabaceae > Vicia > Vicia faba. Next base: position 258,380 of record CATIWC010001529.1, on the reverse strand, counting down.
GAAAACAGTTTACGGATTCTCCAGATATGGATGTTAATCTATCGCTTGTTCAGATTCCAAACTACTGAAAACAATTTACGGGTTCTCCAGATATGGATGTTAATCTATCGCTTGTTCATATTCCAGACTTCTGAAAACAGTTTACGGGTTCTCCAGATATGGATGTTAATCTATCGCTTGTTCAGATTCAAGACTTCTGAAAATAGTTTACGGGTTCTCCAGATACGGATGTTAATCTATCGCTTGTTCAGATTTAAGATTTCTGAAAACAGTTTACGGGTTCTCCAGATATGGATGTTAATCTATCTCTTGTTCAGATTCAAGACTTCTGAAAACAGTTTACGGGTTCTCCATATATGGATGTTAATCTATCGCTTGTTCAGATTCCAAACTTCTGAAAACAGTTTACGGGTTCTCCAGATATGGATGTTAATCTATCGCTTGTTCAGATTCAAGACTTCTGAAAACAGTTTACGGGTTCTCCAGATATGGATGTTAATCTATCGCTTGTTCAGATTCAAGACCTCTGAAAAATAGTTTACGGGTTCTCCATATATGGATGTTAATCTATCGCTTGTTCAGATTCCAAACTTCTGAAAACAGTTTACGGGTTCTCCAGATATGGATGTTAATCTATCACTTGTTCAGATTCAAGACTTCTGAAAACAATTTACGGGTTCTCCAAATATGGATGTTAATCTATCGCTTGTTCAGATTATAGACTTCTGAAAACAGTTTACGGGTTCTCCAGATATGGATGTTAATCTATCGCTTGTTCAGATTCAAGACCTATGAAAACAGTTTACGGGTTCTCCAGATATGGATGTTAATCTATCGCTTGTTCAGATTCAAGACTTCTGAAAACAGTTTACGGGTTCTCCAGATATGGATGTTAATCTATCGCTTGTTCAGATTCAAGACTTCTGAAAACAGTTTACGGGTTCTCTAGATATGGATGTTAATCTATCGCTTGTTCAGATTCAAGACCTATGAAGTTTAGAGGTTCTCCAGATATGGATGTTAATCTATCGCTTGTTCAGATTCAAGACTTCTGAAAACAGTTTACGGGTTCTCCAGATATGGATGTTAATCTATCGCTTGTTCAGATTCCAGACTTCTGAAAACAGTTTACGGGTTCTCCAGATATGGATGTTAATCTATCGCTTGTTCAGATTCCAAACTTCTGAAAACAGTTTACGGGTTCTCTAGATATGGATGTTAATCTATCGCTTGTTCAGATTCAAGACCTCTGAAAACAGTTTATGGGTTCTCCAAATATGGATGTTAATCTATCGCTTGTTCAGATTCAAGACCTATGAAAACAGTTTATGGGTTCTCCAGATATGGATGTTAATCTATCGCTTGTTCAGATTCAAGGCCTCTGAAAATAGTTTACGGGTTCTCCAGATATGGATGTTAATCTATCGCTTGTTCAGATTCAAGAGTTCTGAAAACAGTTTACGGATTCTCCAGATATGGATGTTAATCTATCGCTTGTTCAGATTCCAAACTTCTGAAAACAGTTTACGGGTTCTCCAGATATGGATGTTAATCTATCGCTTGTTCATATTCCAAACTTCTGAAAACAGTTTACGGGTTCTCCAGATATGGATGTTAATCTATCGCTTGTTCAGATTCAAGATCTCTGAAAACAGTTTACGGGTTCTCCAGATACGGATGTTAATCTATCGCTTGTTCAGATTCAAGACCTCTGAAAACAGTTTACGAGTTCTCCAGATATGGATGTTAATCTATCTCTTGTTCAGATTCAAGACTTCTGAAAACAGTTTACGGGTTCTCCATATATGGATGTTAATCTATCGCTTGTTCAGATTCAAGACTTCTGAAAACAGTTTACGGGTTCTCCAGATATGGATGTTAATCTATCTCTTATTCAAATTCAAGACTTCTGAAAACAGTTTACGGGTTCTCCAGATATGGATGTTAATCTATCGCTTGTTCAGATTCAAGACTTCTGAAAACAGTTTACGGGTTCTCCAGATATGGATGTTAATCTATCGCTTGTTCAGATTCCAAACTTCTGAAAACAGTTTACGGGTTCTCCAGATATGGATGTTAATCTATCGCTTGTTCAGATTCAAGACCTCTGAAAACAGTTTACGGGTTCTCCAAATATAGATGTTAATCTATCGCTTGTTCAGATTATAGACTTCTGAAAACAGTTTACGGGTTCTCCAGATATGGATGTTAATCTATCGCTTGTTCAGATTCAAGACCTATGAAAACAGTTTACGGGTTCTCCAGATATGGATGTTAATCTATCGCTTGTTCAGATTCAAGACTTCTGAAAACAGTTTACGGGTTCTCCAGATATGGATGTTAATCTATCGCTTGTTCAGATTCAAGACTTCTGAAAACAGTTTACGGGTTCTCTAGATATGGATGTTAATCTATCGCTTGTTCAGATTCAAGACCTATGAAGTTTAGAGGTTCTCCAGATATGGATGTTAATCTATCGCTTGTTCAGATTCAAGACTTCTGAAAACAGTTTACGGGTTCTCCAGATATGGATGTTAATCTATCGCTTGTTCAGATTCCAGACTTCTGAAAACAGTTTACGGGTTCTCCAGATATGGATGTTAATCTATCGCTTGTTCAGATTCCAAACTTCTGAAAACAATTTACGGGTTCTCTAGATATGGATGTTAATCTATCGCTTGTTCAGATTCAAGACCTCTGAAAACAGTTTACGGGTTCTCCAGATACGGATGTTAATCTATCGCTTGTTCAGATTCAAGACTTCTGAAAACAGTTTACGGGTTCTCCAGATATGGATGTTTATCTATCGCTTGTTCAGATTCAAGACTTCTGAAAACAGTTTACGGGTTCTCCAGATATGGATGTTAATCTATCGCTTGTTCAGATTCAAGACCTCTGAAAACAGTTTACGGGTTCTCCAGATATGGATGTTAATCTATCGCTTGTTCAGATTCCAGACTTCTGAAAACAGTTTACGGGTTCTCCAGATAAGGATGTTAATCTATCGCTTGTTCAGAATCAAGACCTATGAAAACAGTTTACGGGTTCTCCAAATATGGATGTTAATCTATCGCTTGTTCAGATTATAGACTTCTGAAAACAGTTTACGGGTTCTCCAGATATGGATGTTAATCTATCGCTTGTTCAGATTCAAGACCTATGAAAACAGTTTACGGGTTCTCCAGATATGGATGTTAATCTATCGCTTGTTCAGATTCAAGACTTCTGAAAACAGTTTACGGGTTCTCCAGATATGGATGTTAATCTATCGCTTGTTCAGATTCAAGACTTCTGAAAACAGTTTACGGGTTCTCTAGATATGGATGTTAATCTATCGCTTGTTCAGATTCAAGACCTATGAAGTTTAGAGGTTCTCCAGATATGGATGTTAATCTATCGCTTGTTCAGATTCAAGACTTCTGAAAACAGTTTACGGGTTCTCCAGATATGGATGTTAATCTATCGCTTATTCAGATTCCAGACTTCTGAAAACAGTTTACGGGTTCTCCAGATATGGATGTTAATCTATCGCTTGTTCAGATTCCAAACTTCTGAAAACAATTTACGGGTTCTCTAGATATGGATGTTAATCTATCGCTTGTTCAGATTCAAGACCTCTGAAAACAGTTTACGGGTTCTCCAGATACGTATGTTAATCTATCGCTTGTTCAGATTCAAGACTTCTGAAAACAGTTTACGGGTTCTCCAGATATGGATGTTTATCTATCGCTTGTTCAGATTCAAGACTTCTGAAAACAGTTTACGGGTTCTCCAGATATGGATGTTAATCTATCGCTTGTTCAGATTCAAGACCTCTGAAAACAGTTTACGGGTTCTCCAGATATGGATGTTAATCTATCGCTTGTTCAGATTCCAGACTTCTGAAAACAGTTTACGGGTTCTCCAGATAAGGATGTTAATCTATCGCTTGTTCAGAATCAAGACCTATGAAAACAGTTTACGGGTTCTCCAGAAATGGATGTTAATCTATCGCTTGTTCAGATTCCAAACTTCTGAAAACAGTTTACGGGTTCTCCAGATATGGATGTTAATCTATCGCTTGTTCAGATTCCAAACTTCTGAAAACAGTTTGCGGGTTCTCCAGATATGGATGTTAATCTATCGCTTGTTCAGATTCTAAACTTCTGAAAACAGTTTACGGGTTCTCCAGATATGGATGTTAATCTATCGCTTGTTCAGATTCAAGACCTCTGAAAACAGTTTACGGGTTCTCCAGATATGGATGTTAATCTATCGCTTGTTCAGATTCCAGACTTCTGAAAACAGTTTACGGGTTCTCCAGATATGGATGTTAATCTATCGCTTGTTCATATTCTAAGACTTCTGAAAACAGTTTACGGGTTCTTTAGATACGGATGTTAACCTATCGCTTGTTCATACTCAACTTTTGAAAACAGTTTACGGACGCTTCCCAATATGGGTGCTGATCTATTGCTTATTCAACTCCAAGACTTCCGAAAACAGTTTAAGGTTTCTCCAGATACGGATGTTAACCTTTCGCTTGTTCAGACTAAACTTCTAAAAACAGTTCATAGGTTCTCCAGATATGGATGTTAATCTATCGCTTGTTCAGATTCCAGACCTCTGAAAATAGTTTACGGGTTCTCCAGATATGGATGTTAATCTATCGCTTGTTCAGATTCCAAACATCTGAAAACAGTTTACGGGTTCTCTAGATATGGATGTTAATCTATCGCTTGTTCAGATTCAAGACCTCTGAAAACAGTTTATGGGTTCTCCAAATATGGATGTTAATCTATCGCTTGTTCAGATTCAAGACCTATGAAAACAGTTTATGGGTTCTCCAGATATGGATGTTAATCTATCGCTTGTTCAGATTCAAGGCCTCTGAAAATAGTTTACGGGTTCTCCAGATATGGATGTTAATCTATCGCTTGTTCAGATTCAAGAGTTCTGAAAACAGTTTACGGATTCTCCAGATATGGATGTTAATCTATCGCTTGTTCAGATTCCAAACTTCTGAAAACAGTTTACGGGTTCTCCAGATATGGATGTTAATCTATCGCTTGTTCATATTCCAAACTTCTGAAAACAGTTTACGGGTTCTCCAGATATGGATGTTAATCTATCGCTTGTTCAGATTCAAGATCTCTGAAAACAGTTTACGGGTTCTCCAGATACGGATGTTAATCTATCGCTTGTTCAGATTCAAGACCTCTGAAAACAGTTTACGAGTTCTCCAAATATGGATGTTAATCTATCTCTTGTTCAGATTCAAGACTTCTGAAAACAGTTTACGGGTTCTCCATATATGGATGTTAATCTATCGCTTGTTCAGATTCAAGACTTCTGAAAACAGTTTACGGGTTCTCCAGATATGGATGTTAATCTATTGCTTGTTCAGATTCAAGACTTCTGAAAACAGTTTACGTGTTCTCCAGATATGGATGTTAATCTATCGCTTGTTCAGATTCAAGACTTCTAAAAACAGTTTACGGGTTTTCCAGATATGGATGTTAATCTATCGCTTGTTCAGATTCAAGACTTCTGAAAACAGTTTACGGGTTCTCCAGATATGGATGTTAATCTATCGCTTGTTCAGATTCCAGACTTCTGAAAACAGTTTACGGGTTCTCCAGATATGGATGTTAATCTATCGCTTGTTCAGATTCAAGACCTCTGAAAATAGTTTACGGGTTCTCCATATATGGATGTTAATCTATCGCTTGTTCAGATTCCAAACTTCTGAAAACAGTTTACGGGTTCTCCAGATATGGATGTTAATCTATCGCTTGTTCAGATTCCAGACTTCTGAAAACAGTTTACGGGTTCTCCAGATATGGAAGCTAATCTATCGCTTGTTCAGATTCCAGACTTCTTAAAACAGTTTACGGGTTCTCCAGATATGGATGTTAATCTATCGCTTGTTCAGATTCAAGACTTCTGAAAACAGTTTACGGGTTCTCCAGATATGGATGTTAATCTATCGCTTGTTCAGATTTAAGACTTCTGAAAACATTTTACGGGTTCTTCAGATATGGATGTTAATCTATCGCTTGTTCAGATTCAAGACTTCTGAAAACAGTTTACGGGTTCTCCAGATATGGATGTTAATCTATCGCTTGTTCAGATTCCAAACTTCTGAAAACAGTTTACGGGTTCTCCAGATATGGATGTTAATCTATCGCTTGTTCAGATTCCAGACTTCTGAAAACAGTTTACGGGTTCTCCAGATATGGATGTTAATCTATCGCTTGTTCAGATTCAAGACCTCTGAAAAATAGTTTACGGGTTCTCCATATATGGATGTTAATCTATCGCTTGTTCAGATTCCAAACTTCTGAAAACAGTTTACGGATTCTCCAGATATGGATGTTAATCTATCGCTTGTTCAGATTCCAAACTTCTGAAAACAGTTTACGGGTTCTCCAGATATGGATGTTAATCTATCGCTTGTTCAGATTCCAGAATTCTGAAAATAGTTTACGGGTTCCCAAGATATGGATGTTAATCTATCGCTTGTTCAGATTCAAGACTTCTGAAAACAATTTACGGGTTCTCCAGATATGGATGTTAATCTATCGCTTGTTCAGATTCAAGACATCTGAAAACAGTTTACGGGTTCTCCAGATATGGATGTTAATCTATCGCTTGTTCATATTCCAAACTTCTGAAAACAGTTTACGGGTTCTCCAGATATGGATGTTAATCTATCGCTTGTTCAGATTCCAGACTTCTGAAAACAGTTTACGGGTTCTCCAGATATGGATGTTAATCTATCGCTTGTTCAGATTCTAGACTTCTGAAAACAGTTTACGGGTTCTCCAGATATGGATGTTAATCTATCACTTGTTCAGATTCCAGACTTTTGAAAACAGTTTATGGGTTCTCCAGATATGGATGTGAATCTATCGCTTGTTCAGATTCAAGACTTCTGAAAACAGTTTACGGGTTCTCCAGATATGGATGTTAATCTATCGCTTGTTCAGATTCAAGACTTCTGAAAACAGTTTACGGGTTCTCCAGATATGGATGTTAATCTATCTCTTATTCAAATTCAAGACTTCTGAAAACAGTTTACGGGTTCTCCAGATATGGATGTTAATCTATCGCTTGTTCAGATTCAAGACTTCTGAAAACAGTTTATGGGTTCTCCAGATATGGATGTTAATCTATCGCTTGTTCAGATTCCAAACTTCTGAAAACAGTTTACGGGTTCTCCAGATATGGATGTTAATCTATCGCTTGTTCAGATTCAAGACCTCTGAAAACAGTTTACGGGTTCTCCAAATATGGATGTTAATTTATCGCTTGTTCAGATTATAGACTTCTGAAAACAGTTTACAGGTTCTCCAGATATGGATGTTAATCTATCGCTTGTTCAGATTCAAGACCTATGAAAACAGTTTACGGGTTCTCCAGATATGGATGTTAATCTATCGCTTGTTCAGATTCAAGGCTTTTGAAAACAGTTTACGGGTTCTCCAGATATGGATGTTAATCTATCGCTTGTTCAGATTCCAGACTTCTGAAAACAGTTTACGGGTTCTCTAGATATGGATGTTAATCTATCGCTTGTTCAGATTCAAGACCTATGAAGTTTAGAGGTTCTCCAGATATGGATGTTAATCTATCGCTTGTTCAGATTCAAGACTTCTGAAAACAGTTTACGGGTTCTCCACATATGGATGTTAATCTATCGCTTGTTCAGATTCCAGACTTCTAAAAACAGTTTACGGGTTCTCCAGATATGGATGTTAATCTATCGCTTGTTCAGATTCCAAACTTCTGAAAACAATTTACGGGTTCTCTAGATATAGATGTTAATCTATCGCTTGTTCAGATTCAAGACCTCTGAAAACAGTTTACGGGTTCTCCAGATACGGATGTTAATCTATCGCTTGTTCAGATTCAAGACTTCTGAAAACAGTTTACGGGTTCTCCAGATATGGATGTTAATCTATCGCTTGTTCAGATTCAAGACTTCTGAAAACAGTTTACGGGTTCTCCAGATATGGATGTTAATCTATCGCTTGTTCAGATTCAAGACCTCTGAAAACAGTTTACGGGTTCTCCAGATATGGATGTTAATCTATCGCTTGTTCAGATTCCAGACTTCTGAAAACAGTTTACGGGTTCTCCAGATAAGGATGTTAATCTATCGCTTGTTCAGAATCAAGACCTATGAAAACAGTTTACGGGTTCTCCAGATATGGATGTTAATCTATCGCTTGTTCAGATTCCAAACTTCTGAAAACAGTTTACGGGTTCTCCAGATATGGATGTTAATCTATCGCTTGTTCAGATTCCAAACTTCTGAAAACAGTTTGCGGGTTCTCCAGATATGGATGTTAATCTATCGCTTGTTCAGATTCCAAACTTCTGAAAACAGTTTACGGGTTCTCCAGATATGGATGTTAATCTATCGCTTGTTCAGATTCAAGACCTCTGAAAACAGTTTACGGGTTCTCCAGATATGGATGTTAATCTATCGCTTGTTCAGATTCCAGACTTCTGAAAACAGTTTACGGGTTCTCCAGATATGGATGTTAATCTATCGCTTGTTCATATTCTAAGACTTCTGAAAAAAGTTTACGGGTTCTCCAGATACGGATGTTAACCTATCGCTTGTTCATACTCAACTTTTGAAAACAGTTTACGGACGCTTCCCAATATGGGTGCTGATCTATTGCTTATTCAACTCCAAGACTTCCGAAAACAGTTTAAGGGTTCTCCAGATACGGATGTTAACCTATCGCTTGTTCAGACTAAACTTCTAAAAACAGTTCATAGGTTCTCCAGATATGGATGTTAATCTATCGCTTGTTCAGATTCCAAACTTCTGAAAACAGTTTACGGGTTCTCTAGATATGGATGTTAATCTATCGCTTGTTCAGATTCAAGACCTCTGAAAACAGTTTACGGGTTCTCCAGATACGGATGTTAATCTATCGCTTGTTCAGATTCAAGACTTCTGAAAACAGTTTACGGGTTCTCCAGATATGGATGTTAATCTATCGCTTGTTCAGATTCAAGACCTCTGAAAACAGTTTACGGGTTCTCCAGATATGGATGTTAATCTATCGCTTGTTCAGATTCCAGACTTCTGAAAACAATTTACGGGTTCTCCAGATATGGATGTTAATCTATCGCTTGTTCATAATCAAGACCTATGAAAACAGTTTACGGGTTCTCCAGATATGGATGTTAATCTATCGCTTGTTCAGATTCCAAACTTCTGAAAACAGTTTACGGGTTCTCCAGATATGGATGTTAATCTATCGCTTGTTCAGATTCCAAACTTCTGAAAACATTTTGCGTGTTCTTCAGATATGGATGTTAATCTATCGCTTGTTCAGATTCCAAACTTCTGAAAACAGTTTACGGGTTCTCCAGATATGGATGTTAATCTATCGCTTGGTCAGATTCAAGACCTCTGAAAACAGTTTACGGGTTCTCCAGATATGGATGTTAATCTATCGCTTGTTCAGATTCCAGACTTCTGAAAACAGTTTACGGGTTCTCCAGATATGGATGTTAATCTATCGCTTGTTCATATTCTAAGACTTCTGAAAACAGTTTACGGGTTCTCCAGATACGGATGTTAACCTATCTTTTGTTCATACTCAACTTTTGAAAACAGTTTACGGACACTTCCCAATATGGGTGCTGATCTATTGCTTATTCAACTCCAAGACTTCCGAAAACAGTTTAAGGGTTCTCCAGATACGGATGTTAACCTATCGCTTTTCAGACTAAACTTCTAAAAACAGTTCATAGGTTCTCCAGATATGGATGTTAATCTATCACTTGTTCAGATTCCAGACCTCTGAAAACAGTTTACGGGTTCTCCAGATATGGATGTTAATCTATCGCTTGTTCACATTCCAAACTTCTGAAAACAGTTTACGGGTTCTCTAGATATGGATGTTAATCTATCGCTTGTTCAGATTCAAGACCTCTGAAAACAGTTTACGGGTTCTCCAGATACGGATGTTAATCTATCGCTTGTTCAGATTCAAGACTTCTGAAAACAGTTTATGGGTTCTCCAGATATGGATGTTAATCTATCGCTTGTTCAGATTCAAGACTTCTGAAAACAGTTTACGGGTTCTCCAGATATGGATGTTAATCTATCGCTTGTTCAGATTCAAGATCTCTGAAAACAGTTTACGGGTTCTCCATATATGGATGTTAATCTATCGCTTGTTCAGATTCTAGACTTCTGAAAACAGTTTACGGGTTCTCCAGATATGGATGTTAATCTATCGCTTGTTCATAATCAAGACCTATGAAAACAGTTTACGGGTTCTCCAGATATGGATGTTAATCTATCGCTTGTTCAGATTCCAAACTTCTGAAAACAGTTTACGGGTTCTCCAGATATGGATGTTAATCTATCGCTTGTTCAGATTCCAAACTTCTGAAAACAGTTTGCGGGTTCTCCAGATATGGATGTTAATCTATCGCTTGTTCAGATTCCAAACTTCTGAAAACAGTTTACGGGTTCTCCAGATATGGATGTTAATCTATCGCTTGTTCAGATTCAAGACCTCTGAAAACAGTTTACAGGTTCTCCAGATATGGATGTTAATCTATCGCTTGTTCAGATTCCATACTTCTGAAAACAGTTTACGGGTTCTCCAGATATGGATGTTAATCTATCGCTTGTTCATATTCTAAGACCTCTGAAAACAGTTTACGGGTTCTCCAGATACGGATGTTAACCTATCGCTTGTTCATACTCAACTTTTGAAAACAGTTTACGGACGCTTCCCAATATGGGTGCTGATCTATTGCTTATTCAACTCCAAGACTTCCGAAAACAGTTTACGGGTTCTCTAGATACGGATGTTAACCTATCGCTTGTTCAGACTAAACTTCTAAAAACAGTTCATAGGTTCTCCAGATATGGATGTTAATCTATCGCTTGTTCAGATTCCAGACCTCTGAAAACAGTTTACGGGTTCTCCAGATATGGATGTTAATCTATCGCTTGTTCAGATTCCAGACCTCTGAAAATAGTTTACGGGTTCTCCAGATATGGATGTTAATCTATCGCTTATTCAGATTCAAGACTTCTGAAAACAGTTTACGGATGCTTCCAAATACGGATGTCAATCTATTGCTTATTCAGACCCCCAACTCAGAGATGTTCCAAACATGGATACCTTTCTGATACTCTTTCACTCACCAACAACATAACAGTTCAACATACATTCCAGATGGCATCTTTAAGCCCATCCCCGACAAGATTCTGTCACATTCCAGATGGCATCTTTAAGCCCATCCCCCGACAAGATTCTCTCACATTCCAGATGGCATCTTTAAGCCCATCTCAAAATGGCATCTTTAAGCCCATTCCCTCTACCATCACATCACCGAGTGCAAATTTTTGGGCACTCTAGTGTTCAATCATCTTTCACCTTCAAGTCACAAATGGCAGATTCGCCAATCTAATTCTTCAGGTGTAAGAAGATTAAACAGGGGCAACTGTTATACCCCAAAATTTGCCCTCCCCTTTTTCACAAGAAATCACAGTTTTAGGCTTTTCCTGATTTTTCAGGTTGGCTCAAGAATCGGTCAAACAGACTTTTCTTATCAGTCAAACAAAATTATGGTTTCCATTAACTTTTGAATCAGTCCAGACTGATTATTAGGGTTTCTATTGATTTGGTTGAGTTTGGCTCAGAGTTTGATCAATAAGACGTTTCTTTGACAGTAAATCCAAAATTAGGGTTTGCACACGCATTCTCAGAAGAGTTTGAATTCACGGTAGTTCAATTGACTGTCACACTACTTTGACGCTTGTTCAAGATTTCTGTTTGTTTCTCAAAGCCTAAAACATCTGGGATAGAAGCTGAGGCATTTGAATTGAAAGTTTGAAGCTTTAGTTTGATCAGTAAGGTAAAAGGCGTGTGGACGTTTGTTTGTTTAACTGTGCAATGCATTTGGTTATTTGGAACGCCGAACGTTTGTTGATTATTTATATTATCTGAGTTACAATTATTGGGATGCATTTCCAATTATTATAATTCAAGAAATTTAAATAATTGAATAAACAAGTGCAGAAGAAATAAAGAATTATCTGACAAAAGATTTTTTATTCGTTTTCAATTGTTGTTACAAATGTTATTTGGATACTGTAATTTTATTTACAATATTTACAATGATATTTATTACAAATAATTGAAAAAGAAAATAAATCTAAATCGCTTGAAGTCTTCTATCTTCTACTGCTGCTTCCCTTACCCAATTGATATTTACCTGCAAAGCCAGAAAAGGAGAAGTCAATACAGTTAAATTGGAAAAGCATTTTTCAGACAGATAAGCAAAAACTCATCATTAAAGGTTGTTGGCCGGAATCAGTTTGTTTTGGTTTTCATCGTATTTTGCTCGTCCTCTCTGCAAATCGCAAGAAGATTTCTCTTCTTGGTTCACAAAGAGGAAAAGTAAAATTATTTTGCAAACATATAAACCAATTAAAAAAGAAGGCACAAGGCTGCATATTTTGCAAGAGACAAAAATGCACAAAGCTGCATAAGTGCAAACTGAAATGCCAAACAAATTGCAAAGTTCAAACTGAACAGCTAAGTTACAAATTCAAAACTAAGGCAAACCAAACTGTCAACTAAGCTGTCAACAAATTGTTAACTAAGCTATCAAAACAGAAAAGCTGCATACAAGTATACAAAAGGCAATGCAGAAAATCTGGAAGATAAGAAAATATGCAGAGGAAAACCAAGTTGCAAGCAATTCTTCATCATTTTCCAGGCCAACACCTTTTCAGAAAAAGACTTATTAAGCAATAAAATATGCTTTTTAAATGGAGAGAGAAAGAGAGAGAAGTAGGCTTTACAGTTTGGCAGGCTATGCAGAGCAAGAAAAAAGATATAGATAAATATAACAAGAACAGAACAGTTCAAGGGGGGCAGAACACAAAGAAAAAAGGCCACAAATTGAGTTGCAAGCAAGCCTACCTGTACCAGTTACAAACCTGTTAAAACCTCCAAAACAACAAAAAATATCAACAAGCCTGTATCAGTAACCTGCTTCAAGCTTGTCTGCTAAAAACCAGTTACCAAACCTTCAACAAAACCTGTTTCAAACCTGAGCCTGCTTCAAACTGCCTCAAGCCTGCCTTCAAGCAAGCAAACAACAGCCTGCCCAAAGCCATATCAACCTGCATAACCTTTAGCCTGTCTAAAAAACTACACAAACTTGTTTTCAAAACAAGCCTAAAAACCTGTTACAGAAGCAAGCATTCAAGCCAAAGCCCAGCAAGCCTGTCAAAGCCAAAACTCCAAACAAGCCTGCTTTCCTAAAACTTCAAGCACACTTGCCTTCAAACAAAAACATATCACAAACAAGTACTCTCAGAACAATGTTCATCACAGAGTCAACATAGCCAAACGATACCAACCAAGTTCAAGAGAGGAAGAAGTCAGAAGTAAAAACAACAACAAAAGCAAGCATTCTCATAATAGAATTCCTCACAAAATCGACAAGGCAAGCATTTAGATAAGCAAAAGAGAGAACTCAGAAGCAAATAATACAGTGTCTCCAGAATTAGGGATCATCACAAAACGAAGCTGAAGATACAAATACCAGGAGACTAGCATCACCATCATCGCTCCCACGCCTTGGCCACCGGAGAAGCGCCACCGTCCAATCCTCCGCCTCCTCTCAGAAACAAAAACCTAAAGGTATTGTCCCCTCTTCCTTTTTTACACCTCATACAAATGTACCAATCAAAGGTCAATAGCAGTCAAAGGTCAAAACATGTAAAAGATAAAACATGCAAGATGGAAATCTAAAAGCCCTAAAACACACGAAGACGAAAAAGCTGAGGGTATCGGTACCTTTATCATCGCATCGTACAATCACGGAGACGAGAGTGGAGGTGGTGTCTAGTAGCCGGAGGCGAGGAGAGGAGACATCAGAAGCCATGTTTGAGAACGAGGAAGAGGCGATGAAGAAGATGGAAAGCAGCGCCGCTCACAAAACTGTGAAACCTAATTTTGAAGCAAGACAACTCAAACCCTAAAAACTTTGTCAATAACACTGGGCCTGTCCCTTGCACAAAACCCTTAAGCCCAATCAATTATGGCGTACACCCCCCTTTTTTCTTTTTTCTTAATCCGTTTTTGTTGTTATTTGGGCCAAGCATAACTCCAAAAGCCCATTTAATTTTCTTTTTATTTTCTCTTATGTTTACAAACTAATACTTTTTTTATTATTATCACCTTATTTCCCTTATATAACTTAATTCCTAATTCTTTCTTGTTAAAAATAATATATTAATTTTTCATATTAATTTTTTATTAACAATACTTTTTATCACACTTGAAATACATAAAAATAGAATTTATCAAGTTAATTGATTTTTCTCTTTAAAACCCTTTTTGTTTATATAACACTAACAAAAATACAAAAAAAAAATAATACTTAATTATACATTAGGTTAACATTTTGATCATTTGTAAATAACCATATACATCATACAATACTTTTGATTCTCTTTATTCTAAACCTTGCTATATTTTTACATTGAGAATGCAACGATTCGATTTGGTTGTAAATAATATTTGGACACTACTATTCTGATAAGACTCATCCCCATTTGTAAACATTTGTACCCCCATCCCCGGATACTTATTTGTAATAGCTTAGACTTTAAATTCCCGCAATTTATCGCCTTTCATATACTGTATAGTAATTAGGGTTTGTATGCGAAGATTCAAAATCAACCGCTAGATAACCTAATACAAGATAAATGCATGAAAATCAATACACAATTCACACTTGCACCTCTAGGGTAACCTCGCCTGTTGCCTCGGAAAATGCAATCATGTCCCTCGAGTATGAGACACTCTAGCAAATGTCCCTTCGATAAACAAAGATCGTAGTCCCTCGATGACCCTCGATGTTGCCTTTGATAAAACGATCTCGTCCCTTACAAAATTGCTAGAGCGTCTCACAAGTTGCCTTCAATGATTGTATACGATGACCCGCGCCCGTCCCGTTAAACATCCTAACGCAAGGTTGTTCACCAAATACAATGGTGAAACAACACTGTTAAAAGGGTTAAAAACATAAGAAAGATCTTTGAGTAAAATAGGGTAGAAAACTCTTAGTTACTTGATCAAAAATCTTGCAAAACATCCTTGCCATTTTTCAAAACACACATCACAACACAACTTCAAAACAACTTTCAAAAACATTGAAACATCTTTTCAAAAAGACATACACCTTTATATATACTCAAACAAGAGTCATTACAAAGGTTGCCTAGACAAGGCATCTTTTTCAAAACATTTTCAAAACCACACACACAAAGCACCATTTCGAACAATTGAAAAGCAAAGGCAAGTGATCTAAAACAAGTAACTAAGAACCCATGGATAACCATGGATGAAAAGGGTGCTAGCACCTTCCCTTTTCATAATCTACCCCCCGAACCCACGAAAACATCTCAAAGGTCTTTCCTGTGCTTTTTGACCTTTCCTTAGGATAAAATAAAAGTTGGTGGCGACGCTTGCTAAACCGAACATTTGCGAACACAAACGCAAAATTCCAAGTCAGTTCTCCCACCGTATCACAATCAGTAATGACTATCATGATGATAAAGACAGAATCAGCGGCAAACCTCCAGTCTTTAATGGAGAGAACTTTGACTATTGGAAAGACATAATTGAAAGCTTCTTTCTGTCTCATGATGTTGATTTATGGGATATGGTAATTGATGGATACATGCATCCTGTGGATGAAAGTGGTCATAAGATTGATAGGAAAATAATGTCTGATCATCAAAAGCATGACTTCATAAATCATCACAAGGCTAGAACGATTCTCCTGAGTGCCATCTCATATTCAGAGTATGAGAAGATCACAAACAGAGAGACAGATAAAAACCTGTTTGATTCTCTAAGAATGACGCATGAAGGAAACATCCAAGTTAAAGAAATCAAAACCCTTGCGGTCATTCAGAAATACGAAGCCTTCAAGATGGAAGAAAGTGAATCCATTGAAGCAATGTTCTCAAGATTCCAGATTCTAGTTGCTGGGCTAAGAGTTCTTGACAAAGGGTATTCAACTTCTGATCATGTAAAGAAGATCATCAAAAGTTTACCGAAGCAATGGAGGCCCATGGTCACTGCGCTCAAGCTTGCAAAAGATCTTAACAAGATATCTCTGGAGGAACTTGTCAGCTCACTCAGAAGTCATGGGATAGAGTTAGTAGATGAAGAGCCTCAAAAGCAAGGTAAGCCTTTTGAGCTAAAATATAACAAAAAATATGATTCTAATGTTTTGTAGGCTATAGAAGAAACCTATGATGGATCCTCATCAGAAGAAGATGAATTGTCGCTTCTCTCCAGAAGAGTCAATCAGCTGTGGAAGCAGGGGCAAAGAAAATTCAGAAACTCTAGAAGAACAAAGAATCAGAAGAATCAACCTATGGATACAGAAAGTCTGAATCCTCCTCTGGACACAGAAAGTCCTAATATTCTTCTGGTCACAGAAAATCAAGCAATAGGGACATCGTCTGTTATGAGTGCAATGAACAAGGGCACTACAAAAGCGATTGTCCAAGGCTTCAGAAGGAGAAACCCAAAAAGAAGTTCTTCAAGGAGAAGAAGAAAATTCTCATGGCAACATGGGGTGACTCAGATACTTCTGACGCAAACACAAAGTCAGAAGATGAAAGATGCTCTTATGGCCAATGTAACAGAAGATAGTGAATCATCTGGGTCAGAATCAAGATCAGACACAGAAGAGGTATTTTATGACTTTACTGTTAACTTTACTAAAGTTGAATTAGGAGAAATTCTGAGTGAAATTCTGGAAAGATATCAGTAGCTTTGAGACAAATTCAAGAACCTGAAAAAGGATCTAGTTTCTAACTCTGAAGAAACTGAGAATTTGAGATTAGAAAATTCTGAGTTAAAAGAAAAGATTTCAAAAATTGAAAATGATTTACAAAAGTTTCAGAAGGAAATAATCTCAGAGGTTCCCAGTAATGCTGATAAGATCATAAAGGAATATGATCATAGCTTTCAGAAGTTTCTGGCTAAAAACATAGATAGAAGCAAGATGGCTTCAATGATCTATGGAGTTAGCAGAAATGGAAGAAAAGGTATAGGATACCAAGGTAAAGTATCCCAACTTAAGAAATTCATGGACTTAGTTATTAAACGCACACCATTAAAATCTCACTTCACCTATGGGCACGCACATGATTTGAAATACACCAGTAATGATTATTCTGCTAAACCAAAATTCAAACAGAATTTTGGTAACACTAACAAACATGGACCCAAAAACATATGGGTACCTAAGGACAAAATTATATATTTAACATATATCTTTGATAGCAAGACTAAAACACCATTCATGGTACCTAGACTCTGGATTATCTTGACACATGACGGGAAGAAAGCATATGTTCCAAAGTCTGGAACTTAAACCTGGAGGCTACGTGGGTTTTGGAGGCAATCAAAGAGGGAAGATCATTGGCTCTGGAACAGTAGGTAATGGTAACCTCGCTTCTATTAATAATGTTCTGTTAGTAGATGCATTAATGCATAACCTGTTATCCATAAGTCAATTAAGTGATAACGGTTATGATATAATCTTTAATCAAAATTCATGTAAAGCTGTTAGTCAGAAAGATGGATCTATCCTATTTAATGGAAAGAGGAAAAACAAAATTTACAAGATAAAACTTTTTGAACTAAAGAGTTAGAATGTAAAATTCCTTTTGTGTGTTAACAAAGAGCAATGGGTCTGGCACAGAAGATTGGGGCATGTTATTATGAGAAGAATATCTTAGATTGACAAACTCAATATGGTCAAAGGACTTCCTAATCTGAAGTTCAGCTCAGATGCTCTGTGTGAAGCATGTCAGAGAGGCAAATTTGCAAAACCTCCTTTTAAAGAAAAAATGTTGTGTCTACCTCTAGACTATTAGAACTTCTGCACATAGATCTATTTGGACCAGTGAAAACTGCATCCGTTAGTGGCAAGAAGTATAGGTTAGTTATCGTAGATGACTATAGCAGATAGACATGGTTAAATTTCTTAAGACATGAGGACGAGTCACATTCTGTGTCTGTTGCTTTCTGTAACCAAGTTCAGAATGAGAGAGATCTTAGAATTGTCAAAGTCAGAAGTGATCATGGTGGAGAATTTGAAAACAAAAAATTTGAAATATTTTTTAATGAAAATGGCATTTCTCATTATTTCTCTTGTCCTAGAACTCCCCAACAAAATGGAGTTGTAGAACGAAAGAACAGAACTTTACAAGAAATGGCCAAAACCATGATCAATGAGACTAACATTGCTAAGATCTTCTGGGCAGAAGCAATTAACACAACATGTTACATTCAGAATAGAATTTCCATAAGACCTATTCTGGAGAAGACTCCATGTGAATTATGGAAGAACAGAAATCCCAACATTTCTTTTTTACATCCTTTTGGATGTACCTGTTTTATACTTAACACTAAAGAACATTTGAACAAGTTTGACTCTAAAGCACAAAAGTGTATTATGTTAGGATACTCTGAACGCTCAAGAGGCTCCAGAGTATATAATACAGAAACATAGATTGTAGAAGAGTCAATCAGTGTTAGATTTGATGACAAGCTTGGCCCTCAAAAGTCAAAGCAGAATGAATCTCTTGCAGATATAGAAGTTGAATTCACAGGTACTGAAGGCAATTCATCATAAGTTCCCAACAAAGATGCTCTAACAACATCAGAAGGAAATGTCACAAGTACTTCAGCAACTTCTGTAGAACATCTCCAGAAAAGACTATCCAGAAGCAGCCTAGCTTACCCTGAAGACAGAATTCTAGGAAAGAAGGAAGATCCAATTAGAACAAGATACACGTTCAGAAATTCTGAAGAATCCCTCATGGGATTGATATCTCTGATTGAGCCAACAACAATTAATGAAGCTCTTCTGGACAGCGACTGGATTCTGGCCATGCAGGAGGAGTTAACTCAATTCACCAGAAATGACGTATTGTATCTGGTTCCCAAACCAAAAGGATTCAACGTCATTGGAAAAAAGTGGGTGTTCAGAAACAAACTGAATGAACAAGGAGAAGTCATTAGAAACAAGGCACGACTGCTTGCACAAGGTTATAGTCAGCAAAAGGGGATATATTATACAGAAATATTTACTCCAATCGCCAGGTTAGAATCTATCAGACTCTTAATCTCTTTTGTTGTAAATAATGGCATCACTCTGTATCAGATGGATGTCAAAAGTGCATTCTTAAATGGTTACATTGATGAAGCGGTTTATGTGCACAAACCCCCTGGGTTTGAAAATTCCAAACACCCAGAATATGTTTTCAAACTAAAGAAATCGTTTTATGGTCTGAAATAAGCTCCCAGAGCTTGGTATGAAAGACTAAGTAACTTTCTGTTAGAAAAGGAATTTACCAGAGGGAAAGTGGACACAACCTTGTTCTGTAAGACTTTTAAGAATGACATTTTAGTTTGTCAAATTTATGTAGATGATATAATATTTGGATCTACTAAACCTTATCCGGGAAGAGAAATTTCTACGTCTATGCAGGCAGAGTTTGAAATGAGCTTGATGGGAGAACTCAAACTCTTTCTGGGCATTCAGATCAATCAAACTCCATAAGGAACTTGCATTCAACAGAGCAAATACGTCAGAGAACTTCTGAAGAAGTTTAACCTATCAGAGTGTAAGCCATCAAAGACTCCAATGCATCCCACATGCATTCTGGAAAAGGAAGAGGTAAGTAAAAAGGTAGAACAGAAGATCTACAGAGGTATGATTGGTTCTCTCTTATATCTTACAGCTTCAAGGCCTGACATTTTATATAGTGTTTGCTTATGTGCCAAATTCCAATCAGATCCTAGAGAATCTCACTTAACAGTTGTTAAGAGAATTTTCAAGTATCTTAAAGGTACTACTAACCTGAGTTTGTTTTATAGAAAAACCAGTGAATACAGTTTAGTAGGGTACTATGATACTGACTTCGCTGGAGACAGAGTAGAACGAAAAAGTACTTCTGGAAGCTGCCAGTTTCTGGGAGATAATCTGATCTCATGGACCAGCAAGAGACAGTCCACAATTGCATTGTCCACAGGTGAAGCTGAATACATAGTAGCTGGATGCAGCACACAGATGCTCTGGATGAAAAGTCATCTTGAAGACTTCAACATATTTGAGAGTAACATCCCTATATTCTGTGATAATACTTATGCAATATGTTTATCTAGAAATCCAATTTTCCATTCTAGGGCTAAGCATATAGAAATAAAACATCATTTTATTAGGGACTATATTCAGAAAGGAATCCTTACTTTAAAATTTATTGACACAGACCATCAATGGGCTGATGTTTTTACAAAACCACTTTCCGAAGATAGGTTTAATTTCATTCTGAAACATCTCAGCATGAAAATATGTCCAGAATAAGAGTTTTATTTATATATTCATCAACCCTCAGAACTTAATATTTTCCTTGTGAACATCTGATCAACATGTCTTCAGAAGTTAGGAGTACAGTTGCATCAAAATCTATCTAAGAAAATCTGAACCTTTCATTTCAAAGATAGAGGCGTACAGTTTACACTATCAACATTTGTCATCCTCTCACAAGCTACCTTCTAAGGCTTAACACGCGTTCAAATTCTGAAGGGTCTAAGGCTCTGATTGGATGCATTGAGACACGTGTCATTGGTAAATATTTCTTATCTCCACACAAACCCCTATTTTCAGGTTTCATAATTGCAGTGTAATCATTAATTTGTTTTCTCTTTCTTACCGATTAAGTTTTCAAATTGGTTATAAATACACAATCACTATTACATTCACTTCTTCTCGCCTCTATTACTCTCTCTAGTTTTCGTTTTGCAAAAACCCTTTTTCTCAAAAATCTCAAAACAAACTGTGTGAACAATGGCATCTTCCTCAAGCGTCAAAAATCTTCAAAGTGCTCCTGGTTCTTCATCAACAGCAGAACATTACGAAGAACCAATAAGAACTTTGCTCACTTCAGTCGATTCTCTTGAAGTTCTATGTGAGCTTATCATTGATTTTGAAAGCTTGAAGGAGAATGGGTTTGATCTTTCTGAAGACGTAATTGCTCAAGGCTGGAACATGTACTTTGATCATCTTATAGGTCCAGTGTTCCCCATTCTGGTAAAGGAATTATGTATTCATGCAACTTCCTCTAATCATCAAGTTACGTCTTACGTAATGGGGAAGAAGATTGTAATTACTGAAGATTTGATTGGAAAACTGATTGGGTACAATGGCGGCAGAATTAGGTGCAACGACATGGCTGAGAAATGTTCTGACCTAAAAGCCATAGAAAGAATTATCTTCACTTCTGGACAGCCATGCATAAAGTTTAGGGATTTAAAGGATTACTATAGAATCTGGTCTAAGATCATTCTGGGATGTATAAACTACTGGAAGCCAACAAGATCTCTTGACTACATCAATATTGATCAACAGTTTCTGTTGTATTTCATCTCAAAGAAGACAAGAATAAATCTTCCTCACTGGCTTTTCAATCATCCGAGAACAAGCGTGAAGGAAACAAGGGAAGAAGAAAGGACCAAGAGGGATTGGATTCCTCTAGGCAGGTTAATCTCTGATATTCTGAGTGATAATAGATTGATAAAGCATATGACAGAAGCTCAGCAGATTAGCACACTGGAGGCATGTGCTGGAAAACCCCTTAATGTCAAGAATCTGAAAAGATGAAGATTATTGACAGCATTAAGAAGGAGCCAACAATTTCTACTCATGAAGTCATCACATCAAGGAGAATCCCTCTGAAATATTTTCCTTTATTTTCTGAGATTGATGCTTCACCAGAAATTGTGGTCAGATACTTAGAAGCTTGCAAGGAGGATGAAACTGCTCCAGAACTTAATATTCGTGATTTTCATAAGCAAGCTCTAGGTGTTGTGTTAAAGAAGTCCAGAAAGAGAAAAGCACCAGGAGAAGAATCTTCTCAGAGGACTCCCAAAGCTGCTAAAAAGAAAGGTAACACTTCCTTTATTTCTGTTGTAGAATCTGTAGTTTTTCCAACATCTAAAACACTCCCCTCTCAACCAACAGAATATCCCTCACCTCAAACTTTTGAACATTTTGATATAGAGTTTGATCCTTCTGTAACCCTTGGAAACTTCCTAAATGAACCTCACTCTCCCAATCCAAATATAGAACAAAATCAACCAGAACTTGAAAGAGTTCTTTATGAAATTGATCTATTTGATCAAGATTTTCAAACTCCTAACCCAGAAAATCCAAACCTTCATACTCCTCAACCAGAAAATAAAAACCCTCACACTCCCCAAGCAGAAAATCAAAACTTTGAAACCCCTCAACCGAAAAATCCAAACGCTACCGCAAACCAACCAGAAGATTCTTTCACAGACTCTGATACCACCACCCCTATTCCTGGAATAATAGAACCTCTCATGGTTCGTCAACCTCTCTCCATTATAGACATTTTAGAAATACCACCACCTTATCATTCCACACCACCAAACACACCTCGTTCACCAATCATAATTTCTGATTCTCCTACTCTCACTCCTATTAACCGTCCAGATGATCACCTTAGAACAATCATTGATTTAGAAACGCTGGACCACCTAGCCTCAACCTCTCATAAAATTGTCATTCCCAAACCTAAACCAACAATAACCAAAATAGATGTTGGTAAGAACTTATTGATTTTTCAAACGGAATTAATGGAATGGGTTAACTCCTTGAAGCAAGCAAGTCTAGAAAAATTCAAATCCTGTTACTTCTGATTCTCATTGGAATCGGTTTAGAAGATGGTTCAACTCAGAATCCCAGAGGCTGAAAGAATTAAGTTATGAACTGGCTCAACAGAACTTCAGTGATCAGCTAAAAGCTTTCAAAGATCAAGTTATGAGTCACTGGGAAAAGAAATTGATTCTTATGATGGACAATGCTCCCTGGAAAGAGCACCAACCTTCAGAAGTTATTGAACCATGTTCTGATATTCTTCCTCTGGCTATTATTCAATAAAAGGAAAAAGCAACTAAAGAATCAACTGAATCAGAAAATGCTGCAGAGTGTTCTGAAAGACTTGCATCCTCTAAGGATACACCTGGTCCATCTTTGGTTATGCAAACTCTAGAAGAGTTAAAGAAGGAGAATGCTATAATCAAAGAAAGATTGGATAAGCAAGAAGACACAAGAAAAGAAATCAAGGAAATGCTGGGAAAGTAAGAGGAATCAAGCACTCAGATTAAGAGCTTGCTGGAAGCATTGTTCACACGACTTCCCCCTCCATCTTATATTATTTTACTTGTTTTCTGCATTCATTATCTTGTCCTATCTGGCTCTGAAAATATTATTGAAATATGTTTTAATATAAATCGCCGTTTTGACTATGAATATTAGTGATTATATTGCTTTTTGATTCTTGACAAAAAAGGGGGAGAACGTAAGATATTTTTAATAACAGTATACCGGGACAAGGTCTCAAACATTCTAAATATATTAACTTCTCATTTTTCTGAAAGCATAACAGGAACAAAACTCTGATAAAGACAGAAGGATATGCATCAAAATCTCTAATCAGAATGAACTTCAGGGAAGTAATTCATCTCTATCTAAGTACTCAACTCAGGGGGAGACTCTCTAAAGATATATGTTCTATATATTTTTATTGAAAAATCCTAGTTTTTGTCATCATCAAAAAGGGGGAGATTGTTAGAACATAGTTTGATTCTACAACCCTCGTAAGATTTTTAATGATAACAAACACAAAGAATAAATATGCACTCTAAAATTGTGTTCTATTTTGTACAGAAGTTCTGACGGAAGTGGATCATTAGTTAAGCTACAAAGGTGTTCATGTTGTGTACGTAGACTGATCTCATAATGTTCTGATGAATGAAGATCAGAACTTGCGTTAAGAGAAAGACATCTTAACTCTGAACAGAAGTCTAACGCTGCAAACAGGACCTTATTATTCTGACATTCCAAGTTCTGAAGCAAAGCAGCAAGCATATTCCTTATGTTCTGAAGTGTTACTATTCCATCAAAACTGTATCAATTGCAATGGCTATAAACAGACAAGGATCTTCATATTAAGGAAAAGTGCATTAACTGTCAATTATCAAGTTTCCATTTGCACAAGATTGTTGCACCTATTTAAACAAGCAACAAGATTAAATCGTTCACGATTTTACATCTCTGCTATTCACAATCTAAAAACGCTGCAACTGCATATTCATACTATTCTCTAAAATTGTGTAATACATCACAAGTTTGTGATACAGTTTTTGTAACGAAAAACATCCTATACACAAATTAATTCTTACTTCTGTTAGTGAATTTCTTTGAGATAAATCGGATCGTGGTTGTACTCAAGAAGACTTTGGAAGTTGTCAAAGTAGATTTGTAATCAGTTTGATTAGTGAATTAAGACCTCATTAGAGAGAGGCAAAATCACTTTGGCGGGTGGACTAGAGTAGTTTGAGATCAAACGAACCAGGATAAAAATCACCGTGTCATTTGCATTTGATTTTAAAGTTACAATTCAACCCGCCCCCGTTCTTGTGTTTTTCACTTCTTCAGATAGAATTTTTGTTGAGCTTCTCATCAATGATTTCTATAAATTTTATAATTCCACGGGTATGAAGATAAATGCTAGTAAGAGAAAGATTTATTTTGGTTCTGTTGATTCACGCACGAAAAGTCAGATTTTGGCCTAGTCCAATTTCAAGGAGGGCATTCTTTCTCTCAGATACCTTAGGGTTCTGCTAACTTGCAAAAAATTAGGCTGCAGTCATTACCTGTTATTGATTGATAAAATTATTACTAGGATTAGCCATTGGTCTGTGATATTTCTCAACTATACAGGGCGGATCCAATTGGTTAAGAGTATATCCTTTGTCATTGCAAACTTCTGGCTTATGTGCTTCCCTCTTCCCAAAGTTGTCCTCAAGAAAACTGATCTGATTTGCTGATCCGTTATTTGGTCAAGGAAGGATTCTGTGAGCCGAAGAAATCTAGTTTCTTGGGCTAAAGTTTGTAAGCCTATTAAGCAAGGTGGCTTAGGCGTTATTGACCTGTATATTTGGAACATATGTGCTATCTTTAGGTTGTTATGGAATATTTGTAATAAATCTAACAGCCTGTGGGTGAAATGGGTCCATTCCTACTACTTGAAGAAGCAAAACATCATGGAGGTTAAGGCTAAACCCTCTAGTACCTGGATTATGCACAAAATCTTGGATCATAGTCCTCTCATTTAGTCTAACCTTCTTCTTTGGAATGATATATCTTCCAAAAGTAAATTTAGTATGTGTCATTGTTATCTGCTTCTTACTGATAATCAGCTGGTTCTGTGGAATAGTTTGATGCTGAATAATCCATCTAGGCCTAGAGCTTTGGTGATAATTTGATTGGATTTCCATAAGAAGCTGGCAACAAAGAGTAGGCTTTGCATATTTGGTATCCTTTTAGATCGTTGCTACTGTTTTTGCTCAAATATTGAAATTGTTTCCCACCTTTTATTTGAATGTGGTAACATTAGGAAGATTTGGAGTGGGGTCCTTGAGTGGCTTCAGATTCATCATCAGCCCAAGGTGTGGGAGGAGGAACTTTCGTGGCTTATACAGCTTGAAAAGGGCAAAGGTTGGAAATCTTTCTTTCTTAAATTGGCCATTACTGAAAGAATATATGGAGCTTGGCATTACCGTAATAGTGTGTGCTTTGGTTTTGTCTTGGATTTGAGTCTTGTAATCAAATATATCATTGATATTATTGTCTTATGGGGTTGGCATTGTAAATATTTGAAAGATAGGATTGTTAGATTATTGATTGCTTAGATTCTTTTGTCTGTTTGGTTGGCTGGATCCTTGCGATCACCGTGTACCTTGTTGGTTTTTGGTTTAATATAAGTTCTTTATTCCAAAAATGAATCTCAAACGATCACTAGGATCCAACAAACCAAACAACCTAAAAGACTAAGAAAGAACAAAAATCTCACAAAAGTAACATGCCTATATGCTTCCTAAACTTGGGTATGGTCCAGCAATAGTGGATCATAACATCCATGATTTTTTTCACTATGGCACTTTGCTCAATCTTATCTCCAAAACATATGGTATTCTTGTAATGCCACCATTCGTCAATTGTCTCAGTGAAAGCACACTGCATGATTTCTTTTTCCCATCCTTTTTCTTGCATATTTAAGTGATCCAAAGAACTTCCCCAGACCAACTACCAGGATCCCTGATTATGTTAACCCACTTCAGCACTTATTTCCAAATGGGATTGATACCAGGACATTTCATAAGCAGATCTTCCTATGTCTCAATGTCGCCACAGAAGCAGTGGGTTGGATCATTAATCGTTCCAAACCTCACTAATCTCTCCTTTGTGGAAAGAATAAGATGGAAATCCAACCAAAGGGTGTGAATAGATCTAGGTCTAGCAATATTTCCAAACATAATTATTCTCCAAGGCACATTTTGGTTTGTATCAATTAAATCATCATAGATGCTTCTGGTATGGAATTTACTTTTTTTCAGCATTTTCTCCCAAGCCTGGAGATCTTTAACAACAATTCTAACCTTAATGATACTTTTCATAATCCAAGAGCTCTACTTCTTAATTGGGGATTCCATGATATTTAGCCTTTAGAGTAGTAGATATTAACCCAGAGAATCCACAGGAAATCAGCCTTAGCCGAAAGATTCCATGGATTCTTAGAAAGGCATGCTTTCTTCCAGCCAGGCAGAGAAATTATGTTCAAACCTCCTTTGTTCTTTAGAGTACAAATCTTCCTCTAAGCTACAAGAGATTTCCTAGTGATAACATATGTTCATGCCCATAAAAATGACCTGCAAACTGCCTCCACCCTTTTGATTACCTGCTTGGGGATACACAAAGCCTGCATCCAAAAATTACTTATCGCAAATAAGATACTCTTAATGAGCTAGGTTCTTCCAACAAAGCTCAAGAGCCTAGAGCTCTAATGCTTGATCTTGTGAACACTTTTTCCCACCATTGTAATACAATGATTGGGAGAGAGAATTTTGCTAGTGAGAGGGATTCCCAGGTACCTAAAAGGCAAGGATCCTTCCACAAAACCAATTCTTTTTGAAATGTCCTGCTTCACCTCTGTTTCAACATTACCAAAATAGGTCTTGCACTTATTTGGGTTAATAGTTAAACTTGTGGACTCATAAAATGTTTTGAAGGCCTGCCTCAAAAGATTTATGGATCCAATGTCTACTCTATCAAAGAGAAGGAGATCATCTACAAAGCTAAGGTTAATAATATTAAGCTTCTCACATTTTGAGTGGAAATTAAAATTGTGGTTCAACTTCAATTTCTACAGCACTCCATGGAGATATTCCATAATAATAACAAAGATAATGGGAGACAAGGGGTATCCTTGTCTCAAGCCCCTTTTAGCTTGAATATTATATGTGATAGAATTATTAACCTTGTACATATATTGTCCAATTGATAAATTTGTTGGGGAAGATAAGCTCAGACAAAATATCCTTCATAGTCTTCCACTCCACACTATCATAAGCTTTTTGTAAATCAATTTAGAGAACACATCTAGGTGCACCTCCCTTAGTGTTATATCCTCTAATTAGCTCATAAGCAAGCATAACATGATCTTGCAAGCGCTGACCTGGAGCAAATGCAGCTTGGCTCATGTATACTATGCTACCCAAAATGCTACCAAGTCTATTAGCCGTGATTTTTAAAATAAGTTTGTAAATAGTGGTGCAACAAGAAATAAGTCTACAATCCTTGACAATACAAGCATTGAACACCCTAAAATCTAGATTTCTCTATTCCATTGATTATTTATGATTTATTGTTGATTTTATGTGATGTGTGATGATATGTGTGGGGTTGGTAGTGGGAAGTAGAGATTAAATTAGAATTATTTAGATTAAATAAATATGGTTAGTTGTAGTTAGTTGTAGTTAGATTGTGGTTAGTTATGGTTAGATTATGGTTAATTGGTTTACGAGTAAAATAATAACAATAATTAAATGGGAAATTAAGATAAGATCATAGAAAGGGTCTAAGGTTAACATAAAATAAGGGAGATAGAAGTTATCATGTATGATCGTGAAAAATTTGAGAAATTGAGAAGAGGCTATGGTACAGATAAAAGAGAACAGAAGATTCATCCTGTAGGGTTCTAAGAAATCAAAGCTGCTAGGAATTCGAGGTAATGGGGTAATCAGATTTATTATGATTGATATGAGTTTAAGATAGATATAGATTTTGTCTTATGTATGATTTGATGAATACCATGATGTAATTGTTTATTTAAGTATGTTTAATATTCATGAATTGAATCATTTATTTGTATGGAGAAATTGATTTCACATACAAAATTTTGTGAAATTAGATGTTGGTTGATAGATTTAGAGTGATGTAACAATAGGTAATTGACCTATAATAATATTTTATTTGAAATAATCTATTTGGATATGTTAGGGGATGTTTGGGATATGTTTAAGTTAAAAAATGAGTTTTGGAGTGAAATTCACGTAAGGAAATCGCAAGAAAATGCAAGATTTTTGTAAAACATCAAAAATTCAAAACTTGTGTTTATGGTCTCCAATTGACGCGTCGTTTGAAGCTATAGAGAGCCAAGATAACTTAATTTCATTTTAAAATAGTTTCATATTTCTAGAAATAATTTAAATGATGTGTAATGTTGTTTTAAGATTTGTAATTATATGTTGCAATATGATGTCTTGTTGTGAATGATGAAAATTGAGTGTTGGTGCAATGAGGTTGATGTGATGTTAATGATGGTATCGTGATGATGTTTT
The DNA here is from genome assembly GCA_948472305.1 of Vicia faba. Classification (NCBI taxonomy): domain Eukaryota; kingdom Viridiplantae; phylum Streptophyta; class Magnoliopsida; order Fabales; family Fabaceae; genus Vicia; species Vicia faba. The sequence goes on along the minus strand of CATIWC010001529.1, from coordinate 229,530 downwards.
AATGATGTGTATGTTCAAATGAATATACATGCTATATGAAGATGATTTATGTGAATAATGAAGCAGTTGACTAGTCGTGGTCGAACTTATATGTGAGGTCGTTGTGCATCATGCATTCATAGCATTTTTGAATGGTGGTTCGCTTGTGATGAACGTCAATCCCATTGTGTAGATTAGGTGCGAGTAGCTAGATCCTCGTTCAGGGATTTATTGAAGTGTTACTATAATGTTTGTAGCAATTTATGTTATACTCTCGTTCCAAGAGGAAATTGATCCTATGGTGGGGATCATGGAGGGTGATGAAGTAGGTGTTCATAAAATTTGATACCGCATGCATTGAGTCAGTGTTGTTGCATTAACATTCTATGTGGCATTTTCATGAGTTTTGTTGATGAAATGTGATATGATGATATTATTGAATTATGTAATTATATGATGTTTTTTCCGGAAAGATGTATAAGTGATATTATGACTTATGGGTGTGAGTATGACTTATTTTATAAATGATATGTGTTGATATGATGATGATGTTACTGCTAATATTTTTCTTAAATATTTTATAATGAATTATGATTACTCAACATTTCTATTTGAATGTTCCCTCCATATGGGTAATGCACTGATGCTAAAGAGTAGCTTGTTGATGCGTCCACAAGTGTACAAAATATTGAAATAATATAAAATATTTTCGAACTCACAAAGATCAATGTCAAACTTCTGTAATCTATCGCCGCTTTGTAAAGCTAAGTCTATAAATATTAGATTATGAGGAAACTAATAACTAAAACTGAAATAAAAAAAGATTAAGGTAAGTATTAGAAAACAGAGACCAGAATATGGATTCTATGTATCTTAGGGACTCTATAACTCGTTGGCTTATATTGATGTTAAAAATGTGTTTAGTAGAAAATATTAATTTAAAGACTAAACCTCACACTCTCGTGGTATTAAATAAAGCCATATTTCTTAACCATGAGATTTTTCTCTCGCTCGCCATTTTAATTAAGGAGTGTGCTTTGAAAATTGAACTGAACCAAAAGAGGTTTTGAATATTCTTTAACTGGAGAGAATCAGAGTATATCTTTGAGCGATCTGAACCAGAGAAAGTGCCCACTAGGAAGGAATCAGAATAAATCATTGAGAGATCTATCTGAACCAGCAGGGATTTGGGGAAGAATCAGAATAAATCGTTGAGAGATTTATCTGAACCAGAAATATTCATCAGGATAAATCATTGAGAGATTTAAACTGAACCAAAAGAGGTTTTGAATATTCTTTAACTGGAGAAAATCAGAGTAGATCTTTGAGAGATTTATCTGAACCAGAGAAAGTGCATACTAGGAAAGAATCAGAATAAATCATGGAGATATTTATCCGAACCAGCAGGGATTTGGAGAAGAATCAGAATAAATCGTTGAGAGATTTATCTGAACCAGAGAAGACGTTTGCAGGAAAGAATCAAAATAAATCATTGAGAGATTTAAACCGGACCAGCAGGGATCTGGAGAAGAACCAGAACAAATCATTGAGATATTTATCTAAACCAGAGAAAATGTATGCGGAAAAGAATCAGAATAAACCATTGAGAGATTTAAACTGAACCAGCAGGGGTCTAAAGGAAAAATTTGTTATGTAGTTGGTCGACCAGTCCTTTCTCGGGAATTAATCTATAATTGACTTGTTGAAATTTGCCGATAATTTTTTGTTGTTTGATCTTTCCTGAAAAGGTGAAGGGTTAGTTGCATGCAATTCCATGATGTATGAAATTCATGGTATAATGTTGTTTCTCAAAATAAATGAGATCACGATGTATGCATCTGCGTTATCAATGATATAACGTATGGATGTAATGTATGGACACATTAATTGTTATGCCACAGTGTCGCTGGAGTCGGGGAAAATAAATCCTTGAGTACTGCTGGTAATGAGGAGTTGTAAGTCTTCATATTTTGAAGTTGAAGTGTTGATGGATGAGTTTCCATTTATTATAGAAATAAACTCTGTTGTGGAAGGGAAACGCCGTGCATTGCTTGTGGACCTCGTGAAATCCTGTTGGGGAACCCTGAGAAACTGGGTGACTTTCACTGGGGAATCTTTGGAGCGGTAACTGGAAATTTTGTTCCTTCGGGGATGTGAGAGCACTTGATACCATTAGGCTGTATACTGGAGATGCATTAGTGATCCTGTAGTGGGATGCCTCAGTTTCCGCTCTTGCTGAAAAAAGTACCTGCGGGGGATTTTATGGAATGGTCTAAAGATATTATCCTATTTCTTAAAGCCATTAGTGACTGTCTTTCTACTTTTCTGTTCCTCTTTTTTTTGCTCATTTGTAAACAGTAGTCACGTTCAAATGCATATTGTGATCGGTGGATCTGGAACTGACTGTTTAACGCTGGTTCGCGAAATGTCGCGGAAGCAAGAGTCGCCACCGTCTTTTATTTTCTCCAAGTGGAAAGGACAAAAGCACAGAAAAATTCCTTAAAGAGATTGCTCTCGGTTCGGGAGGTAGGTTATAGAAAGGGAAGGTGTTAGCACCCTTTCTATCCATGGTTATCCATGGGCTCTTAGATACTTGCTCATTTGTGTTTTCAAAAATGGTTTGTTTGCTTTTCAACTGTGGGTTTTAAAAAAGTTTCTTTGAAAATTTCAGTTCGACTCTTGTATCGGTCCTCAAGAGTGTTTGAAAAATTGCTTTCGAAAGCTTTTGAAAAGGTGTCGGTGTGAAAAGTATTTTTTTTTGATTTGTTTTGAAATTAGAGCAAGTATCTAGAGTCGTCTACCTACCCTAAGGAATTCGTCTGTGTAGATGTCCTTTAAAGTAGTGCCATCCCACCATTGAGAGGTAGGTAGCACCACCGTTGGAGGTGTTCGGGTCAATTCGAGGTTCGGGACATGGTGATCACCAGAGCAATGGGAAGACACCTTAGAAGCTACCCTCATGCCAGGTTCCCGGATCATGAGGACTTACTAAGACATCCTCTACTCGACGATCACCTTTCGAGGCAAGGCAACAGTGAGGCGTACCCTAGGGGTGGTGTGTGATTTGTGTGTCGTTTTCATTTGCATTTATCTTGTCATGTTATTGGTGTTCTACGCTTGATTTTATTTGGACATTCATTCTTGCATGCTTTTGTTTAACAGTTAAGATATTTGCGAGAAAGTAAATCTAAAACTATTACAAATGGCGCGGGTCCACATCGCCAAAATTAACCAGGACCCGATTTGACAGAAAATAAAGAAATTAAAAGAATTAAAAAGTGCGAAAAGTAATTACAAGGCTTCGGGAGAGGTACATAATTATTTAAATGACATAAAATAAAGATGCGAAGAAATAAGAAATTACGAACGAAACGAGGGCGTTGGACCCTTTTGCAAAAAAAATTAAATTACATGGTGAAATTAATTAATTAATTAAAGAAAGACTTGTTTTTGGTATTTTTAGGATTTAATGAAAAAAAGGGAATTAATTAAAATTAAAATTGAATGCAAACCCTAATTCTAGTGGCTTTTAAATTTGTTATAAAAATATTAAAATATAACCTAAATTAAACCTAATTTTTTTATACAATTTTAATTGTGAAAATAAATAAAATAATGTTAAATACTTATGAAAGAAAAATAAAAATAATGAAAAATTGTTCAAACCCTAGTTCTATGTATTTTTGGATTTTTATTGAAAAGAGTTAAAATTAATCCTAATTTAAAACTAATCAATTAAAGTTAATTATTTAAAAATACTTAAAATAAAATATTTATTATATTTTTCCTTTTCTGATTTTTTTTGTGTGTTTTATATTTTTTGTGAGAATAATTAATTAAATTAAACAAATAAAGAAAATAAAACAATAATTGAAAATAAAATATAAGAAAAATATGGAAAATTGCAAACCAGGGGGGGTGGAAGTCCCAAATTGGAGGTGTAGATCCAAGAATCCTGGCCCAATAGCATTGGCCTGTTTGGACTTTTTTTGCTAGCATGCTGAAGCGTTGACCTATGCTCATGATGTGCTTCAGATCTAAACCTTTGGTTTGATCTCCAGGGGGACGTGTCACACTTGATTTAGGAATGCATGGTATGTCTTGACATGGGCGCTGCATGGGAATTGTTATTGCAAAATAATATGAGAAATTATACAGACCTGGGGCTCGAACCCAGGTCTTGGACGTCAATGCAATCAACACTTGCCAGCTGAGCCACTTCAACTATTTGTTATATAATAAACAACAAATAACAAAAGATGAAACTACGCGTTAGTGAGATAAAACGCGCGAATTTCAAATCAACCAACCAAATCATGCCACGGACTCATCTTCTTCATGGTGTTGGATTTTCCTGAAACACAAAAGTAATAGACAACGGTTTTTAAACCGTTCTATAATGCACCATTAGAAAAAATAACGAATAGGCCATAAGGCCATATAAATTAAGCGCGATTGTTGTATCTTCTTCGTCCAAATGCATTGATCAGAATGGCATGGGTCTGGGAGGCTAATTTTTCCTCTTTTAAGAATCCCTAATTTGAATCTTTGTAAACCCTAAAAATTATCAATGGCAAATCTCCAAATATGGCACGAAAACGAAATTAGACCACATGGTTAGCTTCAAAACTTCACAAGGAACATGAATCTACAATTAAAATGCTATGAGGATGTCTAGAAATTAAAATACGATCATGGATTTTTCTTGATACAGTTTGAGTTCGTTTTACCAATTCTTGGCGTGGTGATGGATGATTCTGATTGGAATGTGATCAGTAATCCTTGAGGAAGCTATTGAAACAGGTTTTGTGCTTTGAATCGACCTGTAACAATGATTTCAGTTTTTGAGTTCTTTAGAGAAAAATTCAAGTTTGCAATGGCCTCTTCTGAGCTGCTGCGCCTCTCTTTGCATTAGGGTTATCATCCAGCATTTGTATTGAGTGAATTAGGTTAAGAAAAGTAGCACAAATCCATGGCATTCATTGTTTTTGAAAATTTGATTTTAAGGATCTTTTCATATCTTTTTCCATGTGTTCTTTGTGTCAATTAGGATCCAATCACTCCAAATATTTCCACATTTAGCTAAGCACGAAATATTGAGTCCAAAATATGTATAAAAAGATTGGTTAGGTCAAGTTAGATATTTTTCATATATTTAAATGATTTAAATGAATTAATATAAATAATAATTCAAATAAATAAATAAAAAATGAGAAAATACTTCCCTTTGGGCCAAGTGGTCGTGCACATGCTTAGAATGATGAATCATGGAAGAAAAATGGGCCCATTAGCATTTTTAGGTCATTTGAAGTAGTGTTGACTTTTCAAAATATCCAAAAATTTCCCAACTTCCACAAGGCATAACTTGCTCAATTTTTAAGCTTTTCTCATGTTCTTGGACATTTTGGAAAGGTCTTTGAGTCCTCTAACCAATGTCTTTGGTCCCATGTCATTTTGATTTACCAATCTCAAGTTATGGCCTTTGACTTAAAGTCCCTTTTTGTTGACTTTTGAAAATGACCTATAATGTTGAAATTGATAACTTTTTGTGAGAGCATTTCTTGGACTTGAAGTATGAGGATGAGTTGTAGGAAATGTCTTTCTCTTCAAAATGAGCTTTGGATGGAATTTTTCTGATAATCCATGTGAAAGTTATGCCCTGGTCAATTTCAGTTGACTTTTTCAGCTGTCCAAATAAGGAAACTTTTGCATCTTGATGAATTCTGAGCCAAATTTTGAGAATCATGATCAAGCATTGATCAAATGATGTTTGTGGCTTCAAAATGATATGTTGACCAAAAATTTGAACTTTTGACTGCCAAATGACCATTTTGCCCCTACAGTTGACTGTAGTGCAATTTAGGGTTTTGACTGTGCAATTTTGAGCTGAATGCCTTGAAACTTGATATGAGGATATTTGACCATATTTGTAGGCATGTGAGGCTTGATTGGCCCTTTGAAAACTTCATTTCTTTGATCAGAACACAAACCCTAGTTTTGACTGTATAGGAGGCCTTTGCACTGTGCAACCCTTGGGGAATTTTGCAGCTTGACTTGGCAATTTCTTAGAGAATATGGGAGGGAAAATTTTGGGGTACAACACATATGTTCAAAAATAATCATTGGACGTTTTTCTAAACAAAACACAGAAATAAAAGAAAAACAGATAGTTTTGCACTTTCAAAGGAATATCTTTGTATTAACTTGAATAATTATTTTTTGTACAATGAGACAAACATCCTAGTAAGGGAGTGTCGTCGTAGAAAATGAAAATTGATACAAAGAAAAGATAGCTATGTGAAATAATCCCATGGGGTTCCCATTCTGCTATAACCCTTATGTCTCTGAGCATCTCGTCTACTTGCTGCTTTGTTCGAAGCTGATTGGATTGATTAGAATCGTTTGAGTTTGTCAGTCGATACTAAAGGTTGTTTGTAAGGTGATTCAACGGGACATAGTCATACGCTTTAATTCCCTAACTTTTGCCTGGACCGTCCTTTCGAGTTTTCAGTCCACCGGGATACCCTTTTTTTCCCAAGCCGCCCTTTCGGGTTTTCAGCTTGTCGGGTGTACAAATTTTTTTATATTTATCCCTAAGTTTTGCCCGAACCTTTTCGGTTCTCCGGGATGCCCTAATTTTTTACTAGGCCAGTCGACCTAGCGGGTCTTTATTCATGTGTAGTATCTTTTGACTATGTCCGCGTTTACAGGATGCGAAAGGTCGTCGCCATCCATAGTGGTTAAGATCATTGCTCCACTAGAGAATATGCTTTTGATCACAAATGGTCCTTCGTATGTAGGAGTCCATTTTCCCCTGGGATCACCTTGTGGTAATATGATACGCTTGATTACCAAATCACCAACCCGATATACCTGAAGTCTGACCTTCTTGTTAAAAGCTTTGATCATACGTTTTTGGTACATCTGACCATGACAGACAGCTGTAAGCCTCTTCTCATCAATGAAGTTCAACTGGTAAAGTCGAGTTTGAATCCATTCATCTTCATTCAGCCCTACATCTTTTATGATTCTCAGAGAAGGTATTTGGACTTCAATTGGTAGGAAGGATTCTATACCGTATACCAAAGAGAAAGGAGTTTCCCCTGTTGACGTGTGCACCGTGGTACGGTAACTATGGAGAGAAAATGGTAACATCTCATGCTAGTACTTTTAGGTCACTGCCATTTTTTTGTATGATCTTCTTGATGTTTTTATTTGAGGCTTCGACAGTGCCATTCATCTTTGGCCGATAAGGAGAAGAATTATGATGCTGGATCTTAAATTGCACGCATAGTGAGGTAATCATAGTATTGTTGAGATTGGTACCATTATCCGTAATGATTCTCTCCGGGATACCGTACCAACAGATGATATTCTGTTTGATGAATCGGGCCACAACGTTCTTGGTAACACAAGCGAAAGAAGCTGCCTCAACCCACTTCGTGAAGTAGTCAATGGCAACCAAGATGAAACTGTGTTCGTTAGAAGCTGTATGTTTGACTTCTCAAATCATGTCGATGCCCCACATCGCGAATGGCCAGGGAGCAGTCAGGAAGTTTAGAGGAACTGGAGGCACATGTACTTTGTCAACATAGATCTGAAACTTATGACAGGTCCGTGAATGGTGATGGCAATCTGCTTCTGTGGTAGACCAGTGGTACCCCGCCCTTAGGATCTTTTTAGCTATTGTGTGCCCACTAGAATGGGTGTCAAATGTTCCTTCATGTAGATCAGTCATGATCTTGTCTGCCTCACTCTTGTCTACGCAACGAAGCAAAGTAGAATCGTGGTTGTGCTTGTAGAGAATGCCATTACTGAGGAAGAACTTAGCAGAGAATATTCTCAAGAACTTCTTATCATTGACTGAAGCTCCCTCCGGATACTCTTGGCCCTTGAGATACCTCTTAACTTCATGGAACCAAGGCTTGTCCACTACTTCTTCAGTATCGATCTCGTGACAGTAAGATGGTCCATCCATCCGCTCAATGGTGATCTGGGGAGCCTCGTTATCTACTTGATTTTAAACATGGATGACATAGTGGCTAGCGTGCCCGCTAGTTGATTTTCCTCTCGTGGAAAATGCTCAAAGGTAATTTCCTCAAAATGTGGGATTAATGTCAACACATGTTCTTTGTAGGGGATGAGATTAGGGTGCTTCGTGTCCCATTCTCCTTTGATCTGACTGATGACTAAGGCTGAATCTCCAAATACACTTACGGACTTGATTCCCAAATCTATGGCATCTTTGAGACCCATAATACACGCTTCATATTCCGCCATATTATTGGTACAGTTGAAACAAAGTCTTGTAGTGAAGGGAGTATGACATCCCTCAGGGGATATGATCACAGCAGCTATGCCATTGCTGAGTGCGTTGGAAGCTTTGTCAAAAACCAAGGTCCATCGGGATCCTTGTTTAGGTCCATCATATGGTCTGAGTTCTTCACAATTGTTTACCAACATGATGTTTTCATCTAGGAACTCGAATTTCATGGACTGGTAGTCATCCACAGTCTGATGAGCAAGATGATTGGCGAGTACACTGCCCTTTATTTCTTTTTGGGTAGTGTATTGAATGTCGTATTCTGTCAGGATCATCTTCCATCTTCCTATTCTTCCCGAGAGGGCGAGCTTCTCGAATATGTATTTAATTGTATCCATCTTGGATATCAATAAGGTAGTATGGGTCAACATATACTGTCTTAGCCGGCGAGCAGCCCATGCCAGAGCGCAGCAAGTTTTCTCGAGAAGTGAATATCTGGTTTCACAGTCGGTAAAATTTTTACTCAGGTAGTATTTTGCATGCTCTTTTAAGCAAGACTCATCATGCTGCCCCAACACACACCCCATTGAATTTTCCAAGACAGTTAGATACATAATCAAAGGTCTTCCCTCGACCGGTGGCATCAAAACAGTAGGCTCTTGAAGGTAAACTTTGATCCTGTCGAAGGCAGTCTGGAAGTCGTCGTTCCAATCCAACACTTGATCTTTCTTTAGTAATTTGAAGATTAGTTCATAAGTAGCGGTTAGGTGAGAGATGAATCTAGTGATGTAGTTTAGCCGTCCTAAGAATCCTCTGACTTCCTTCTCGGTGCGAGGAGCAGGAATTTCTTGTATTGATTTTACCTTTGAAGGGTCCACTTTGATACCTTTACCACTGACGAAGAAGCCTAGGAGTTTACTGGACCTCACTCCAAATGTGCATTTACTCGGGTCCAACCTTAGCTTGTATTTCTTTAGCCTTTCAAACAGTTTCTGCAAATGGTCAAGATGTCCCTCTTCAGTTTGAGATCTGACTATCATGTCATCCACGTAGACCTCTATCTCGGGATGGATCATGTCGTGAAACAGAGCTACCACGACGCGCTGATAAGTTGCCCCATCGTTTTTCAACCCGAATGGAATAACTTTAAAATAGAATATGCCCCACTGTGTGACGAATGTCATTTTCTCCATGTCCTCGGGTGCCATTTTGATTTGATTGTACCCGGAGAAACCATCCATGAAGGAGAATACTTTATGTTATGCGGTATTGTCAACCAGAATATCGGTATGGGGAAGCGGGAAATCATCCTTAGGGCTTTCCCTATTCAAATCTCTGTAATCCACACACATGCGCAGTTTACCGTCCTTTTTAGGCACTGGAACAACATTGGCGACCCATTGTGGATAAGAGGTGACGGCTAAGAATATGGGGTTGAATTGTTTCCTGACTTTAGTCTTGATCTTCTCTGACATTTTTGGCCACATGCGACAGACTTTCTATTTTACCGGAGGGCAGTCTTCTTTTGTCGGTAGACGATGGACCATGATATTAGCGTCAAGTCCTGGAATGTCTTTGTATGACCAATCAAAGACCTCAACATAGTCATGTAGTAACTGAGTTAAGCGCTTCTTGACACTAGGTTCCAGATTAGCACCTACCTTGACTTCTTTCTTGTCCTCTTTGGTACATCAGTTAACTGTGTCGACCGGTTCCTCGTGGGGTTGTATGGTCCTTTCTTCCTGTTGTAGTAACCTGGCTAGTTCCCCTGGCACTTCACAATCCTCCTCACCTTCGTCTTCGAATTGGTAGATCGTATTTTCAAAGTTATAATAGGCTATAGCAGAATCATTACCAATGGGATCCTGAGTGGATGTGGATCTGCATTTTGATATGTGAGTGTGTGTAAGAGCATAGCTATCTTTGAAAAAAATAAAAATGTAGAAAAAGAAGAAACAAAGAGCGTAAAGTTTGCATGCAAAAACGTCCATGATTCATTGATGACATATGAAAATCAAGTAACAACCCTTACAAATGGACCATTGTGCCTCAAGTAAGATACAAGGTTTTAAAAGTCTAAATTGTTTAGTTATTACAAGTCCGACAAAAATTTAAAGACAATTACTATTGGATAAAATAAATAGGGACAAATTCTTTGGCATCCCAGTTGTTGAGTCCTCTGCCGGTAGTTGGAAAAATCCATTCTTCCAGGTCACAATTGTCATCACTAGCCTCCACTGCATTGACTCCATGGTTGCTGATCGCAAAGATGGTTCCCCGGCACGAGCACGACGAACAACTTTCTGGGCTCCTGAAGTAAAACCCAAACCAAATTTGTCAGACTTGTAGGGAATATACGGGAGTTGGCCCCAAATATTACACCCACCTTCTTCGACTACTGCCTTGGCATCTTTCAGAGAAGCCATCTTCCGCGGAAGTCTGGTAATATTCGGAACTTTGGAAACAGTCTTGGTTGCCGCAACTATTTGTGGGACTTCCTCGAAATGCTGACACGGAGTTTCGATGAATTCACCATCCATTTCCACATATCTGAAGGAGTACAGGTGACTGACCATATATTCCTCCTCTCCATGGACAGTGATGATTTTTCCCTTGGTTGGGTATTTCAACATCTAATGTAATGTAGAGGTGATGGCACCAGCGTCATAAATCCAAGGTCGGCCCAATAAACAAGAATAGGAAGGGAGAATATCCATTACATAGAAAGTTTAATCAAAGGTCTGAGTTCCAACTTTAATAGGGATGTCCACATCCCCGTGCATCATTCTCTTCGAACCGTCAAAGGCCCTTACCACTATGTTGCTGGGTTTTAATGTCAAACCTTTACAGTCTAGCCTATCTAGAGCCTTCTTTGGTAGCACATTCAATGATGAACCAGTATCTACCAGGACATGGGTCATTGCAGTGCTCTGTTTTTGAGTTTGGACATTGGTGGAAATGGAGTTACAGAACTGTAACAGGTATTGGGATGAGTTAGGGATGATGTTTTGGAACTTTTGGAATGATTTGGAGAGGAGACGCACGAGTAATTTGAGAGATGGGAGTGTAAGGTCAATTTCTGCACAAAAATGGAGTTTTGCGTGCAATATGAGTTTGTGGGTGTTTGAGTGAGTTTAAGGGCTTGTACATGCGTGTGTTATCTTGCAAATAGTGTATGTATTTAAATGCAAGAGGTTTTGTGTTCTACAACAAGTCATAATTTGAATTTACATGTTGTAAAACCTTTACTTGTTTTTGAAGCAAACATGACAAACATTTTCCCAAAGCTTGTACCATGCTATTGTAGAGTGGTTGAACTTTAAACAAGCTTTCTTCTGACTTGTAGATGTTGTGTGTGAAGAAGGATCCATTGAGAGGCTCAAGAAGGGTTGACATTTGCAAAAGCATACTTTTACAAAATGGAAGTCTTGCCTTTCTTCCAAAAATGGCAAGTTAACTTAGACAAAGCTTGGATTTAATGGATAATAGCCATAAATTTTGTGTAATCTTCTGATTAAGGATAGATACACAAGTTAGAGGGCCTTAAAAGTGGGATTATGCAACATGGATATGGATTTGAATTCTTGTTCATCATGAAATGGCTTGTAATTCAAGTTTGGAAACCCTAACTTCATCTCTTCGATTCTCCCTACTAAAACATGATCTTAATGAGTTCTTGGACATTTTGGAAAGCTTATAACATGCTTTACAACCCCTTTTTGAATCACTTTTCCAAATTCAAAATTGAGCTATGTGAAAATTTTCTATGAAGTTGGTACCAAAAATCTGCCTAACTAGGGCAAAATTTTCACTAAGTGTTTAATTTCATGACTATGTCTTCATAAAATCATAACTTGAAATCCATACATTTCTAGGAGAAGTTGTGTTCAAAAATGTTTTAGATCTCATTGAAATATACAACTTTCATGTTGAAAGTTTCCTTTAAATCATCTTGCGTCATGGTGAAAAATTGGCTCAAAGTTGTGAAAAATATAAAATTTTCAACACTTAGAAAAAATTTCTAAGTTTGGAAATTGACTTTCAAAATGAAATCTTGACTTTTTGATTTCTTGATGAACAAGTTTCATATTTTGACATGTTTTATGAATTGTGATCTTTGACACTTGATTTTGACCAAAAAGTCAAAGTTTGACTTTTTAGTGTGAAGTTGACTTTTGATCAGTTGACTGAAAATCAACTATCAATTAATTGACCTTGAGCAATGTTTTGAGTCACACCATTAGGTGAAAAATGATGCAATTTAATCCTTGAGATCATTTTTACAACCAATCAATCATTTGCTAGGTCAAAAATCAGAAATTGCCTTTTCTTAGTCAAAACCCTCTATTTGACCATTTTGCCCTTTTGATGATCTGATCAAATTTCTTGAGAAATTATGGTCCAAACTTGATCAAATTACATATATGAGTTCATAATGTTGACATGGATAAAAAATTATGAAGTTTGACTATAAATTGACCACAGTTGACTTTTCCCCCTATACAACTGATTTTTAGGTCAGCTAGTCAATTGACTGAGCAAAAATGTGATCCAAGACTTGAAACTTGACATGAGCAATCTTGAGGTTCCACATTGATCCATGAAAGTCATATGAGGAATTAAAAATTCAATTATCCTTGTGCAATCTCAAACCCTAATTTTCAATCATCAGAGCTTGAGGAGGTCTCTTGAGCTGATCAACCCTAGTGCAGTCTTGAACCAAAGGATATCTTGTGAGAAATTACTTGATAAATAAGAGGGTAAATTTTGGGGTACAACAGATAAAAATACCGATATAACAAGGAAAAAAAGGGAAAATATGCTAAAAATTCATGCGAGTCAAGTCAAATATACGATATAATTTCGTGTTATCAAATTCCCCCACACTTAAACCATTGCTTGTCCTCAAGCAATCAACCAACATAGTAAAATAAATGTTTAAATGTGATTTGAAACAAGGGATGCGGGGGATAAGACCGTATCCCGCCATACCAAGTATGGTACCAGTGACCTCTAGACCAACCAACAATGAATGCTTATTATTAAATCCTTACAGGCTTAACAACCGTTGGGCTAAACGACCGGATGAGGGTCACCTAACTTAGAAGGTTATTTTTCAATTAAATCATTTATTTATTAAAAACAGGATCATTCACTTATATTCATTAACTCCCTACGTAGTTTGTGTTTATGATGGTGCTGACTGCTGATATAAACTACTTAAAAGCTACTTTGAAAACTTGAGCCTAAGGTATCGACATAATGGGTACCCAAATTGATATCATATAATGAGGAGGTTTAGGGTGTCATAACAGTATTGGTTTTATCAAAACTTTCCCAAATCTCTCTAACACAATCTAAAGTGTGACAACCTATATACTTTCAGAGTGTGTGTCATGCATCAAAACAAAAATTTTCATCGCAGGTTTAAAATTTTAAAATTTTGGGGAATTCAATAACAACTGAAAAACAGGCATACAAACTCGACATCACATACAATGACTCGACCAAATGCTGAAAACAAATAAAATCCTAAAAACATGTAATAAACTAGAAAACAAATAAATCTAACTAAAAAGCGATAAATGGAAAATGGTAAAGTTCCTCCCCCACACTTAAACCAAAAGTTGTCCTCAATATTTTGATAAAAGGTGAAAAAGGAAATATAGAACATGTGTGAATGCTATTGTGTGCCAAATCCTCTCTGATCCTGCTCTTGTTGTTCATGCCTTCACTGGCCACTTTTGCTTCAGCGACGAGACTTTTGAGATACCTTCATTTGTTGAAACTTTTCTTTTTTGAAGTAGCTATCATGTTGTCAATTTCTGAAGGAAGTACATGCAAAAGTGTTAGAAAAATACAGTGTGGTGTGTACAGGTGGAACTTGACCATGCGAAAAATGAGGAGGAGGTGAGTTATGAATGATTGAGACATGCTTTCTCCTATTATACTTATCATTGGTGTCACCATAAGCAACGACATTCGCAGGAATATCCATGGGCACCTGGATCATTTCCAAGATTTCCATCTAGAGATATTTCTCCTAGAAATATCTGAGACATGACAAAAGATCCATCTCTTAATTTTTTGCATATTCACACAGTAAAAGGAAAACATTAAATTAAAACTCGTGGGTTTCCTCCCACATAGCACTTTGTTTAACTTCGATAGCTCGATGGCTCAAGAGTGCAAGCACTCATGGTGATTCTCTCGAGAATGACGCCTCGATCGAATTTTTAATCATCTTTGGTTTCCATGTCCACTTATCATGACATCTCACATGTCCCTCACATTTTATTTTCTTTTTTCTGTAGGGTGGTTCAGTCTTTTGAACTTGTGGTGGTGGTTCTGGATCTATCTTGAGTATCATCTTTTCAAGTTTGGGCTTAATTATTTCATCCACCACCTCAAAGGTTAGCTTTCCCCTCTTAAAATTGTTGATTTCCCTAGTTGCATGGTCCTCTATATTTCTCTTTTTATGCAAGACTTCAAACAAGGGCATATTGGTGTGGATATTTTCCAATACCTCATACGTTTTAGATTTGGAGTCTACCTTAGTATCCACAAACCTTTGCGGTAAATAAATCAGTGGGGTATAGAGAGGAGGAACAACAATAGGTTTCCTTATCTACCTCCTTGATAACCTCTCTTTTAGATGGCATCAGTGTATTTTTCTCAATCTCTACTCTTTTCTCATCAGATCTCTTCTCAACCTCATTATCACTCTCTTCAACCTCATTATCACTCGCATTAGGATTTTCAATTTGTTTTTCACTACTGGTTGTTACAACATCCACATGCTCCTTAGGGAAGGGTCCTAGAGGTTTTTGTTCAAGCAGGGAGATTTGAGTCTCCGAGGTCATGTTGTAAGTTGTAAGGGACTCAACTGCATTGTTCAGTTGCTTAATGGTTTCATTATTATGAAGACTTTGTTTTCTTAACTCTTCATTTTGGACATTTTGGATCTCTACAAAGTGTTATATCATAGATTCTATCCTAGAGTGAGTCAGCATCACATTGAAATCCTCCATTGATGTTTCGAGGTTTAAATAATGGGATTCTTATGGTTCCTCGAAGTGTCTTTTCGTCGCATTTTATGTCTCCACAAAGCACTTTGTCGTCATGGTTTCTAGCCTAGAGTGAGTTAGTGTCGCAGTGAGATCCTCCATTAATGTGTCGAGAGTGGAATTTCAAGATTCTTGCGACTCCTTAAAATATTGGGCGTGGTGATTGTAGAGGAAATTTGGTTGAGGATAAGTTAGCGTCGCATTATAATCCTACATTAATATTTAGAGATCATATTTACGGAATTCTTGCGACTCCTCAAAATATTTGGTATGGTGATCGTAGAGGAAATTTGGTTGAGGATAAGTTAGTGTCGCATTATAATCCTCCACTAATGTTTCGAGGTCGAATTTATGGGATTCTTGCTACTCCTCAAAATGTTGAGATTGGTAGTTGTAAAGGTAATTTGGGTGAGAGTGAGTTAGTGACGTGTTGAAATCCTCCATTAGTATTTAGAGGTCCGATTTATGGTATTCTTGTGATTCCTAGAAATATTAAGAGTGGAAGTTGTAGAAAAATTTTGGATGATACATAGTAATTAAGGTAAGAGTGCCTTAGTCTATATGGTGCGACAACGGAAATAACAATATTGATTGTTGGTCCCCGGCAACGGTGCCAAAAACTTGATGTGTCTGCAAGTGCACGAAAATATCGAAAGATATAAAATATTGTCGAACCCACAAAGACCAATGTCAACCTACTGTAATATATTGCCGCTTTGTAGAGATAAGGCTATGAATATTAGATTATGAGGAAACTGAGAACTAAAACTGAAATAAAATAAAGATTAAGGTAAATATAGGAAAACAGAGGCTGGAATGAGGATTACGTGTACCTCAGGGACACTGTAACTCATTTGCTTATATTGATGTTAAAAATGTGTTTAGTAGAAAATATAAATTTAAAGACTAAACCTCACACTCTCGTGGTGTTGAATAAAGCCACATTCCTTAACCATGAGATTTTTCTTTCGCTCACCCATTTTATTTAAGGAGTGTGTTTTGAAAATTGAACAAGTCTTAATCGATGCTTAAAGTGCTCTCTCCATCTTTAAGATTGTGTCTCGTTTCTACTATATGGTTCGACCCCATGCTCTCGCAATGTCGATTCGAACCTTAGTTAATTTCTCACTCTCGTGAAAAAATTGTGTAAGTAACTTCTCACTCTCGGGACAAATCTAATTAAATTGAGTTTAAATACAAAGACCGAAACAAATTTTTCCAATTAAATTATCAAGCCAATGTTGTTACCGAGTCCCGTCAGAAACGACGGTTCTCACCTATCGAACTCTATGTAATTTACCCAGACATAGTTTTTAACACTATTAGGCTAATGCAGTTATTAAATAGTAAACTAAACATTACTTTAGGAAAATATAACAACATCGATGTAAGACTAAAATAGAATCAAAGTTAAAACTAAAAATTATAGTAAAAATGGAACCTGGAATAAAATTTAATCTGATGAAACTCTAGAAAAATAATCCGCTTACAATACCTTGAACACAATCAAAGCTATGCCAACAGGCTTGTAATAATTTAATACAAAATTTTAAAGTAGAAAAAAAACTCCTCAAACTGAAGTTGTGATAATCCCCCAATGTGGAAGAGCTATCACTTTGATTGGTGAATTTTCTGCCTAAAAATCTAAACTACAAATCTCTGGCTGAAGCCAAAAACTTGACCCCCTTCACTGTAATTGTCTGCTCTCTTTTATAGTGAAAACTCATTTGCATTTAGGATGGTTATGCTGAACGAAGTAGACGAAACATTGAGGGATTTTTGGAGGAGAAAAAGCAGGCGTGAATAGTTGGAGAAAAGTCTGGAAAATAAGCTTCAGGGAGGGGGCAACGTTATGAAGAGGCAGGCGCCACTAAAAAAATTGGACGTGGAAAAGGCCAAGTTATGAGTGGCAGGATCCACTTAAAGGAAGTGGTGGGTTCCACCTTGCGTGACAGGGGCCACACTAGGTGTGGTGGGCGCCACTTATTTGTAAGATGGGCCTGGGCTTTGCAATTTTATTGTTGCTAATGCTTCACCCCTTCTTTTCTCTTTTACCATATTTCTTGAATTTATTTATTTATTTTCTTATTTTTACTCGAATTTCCAACATGCTCGATATACGTGAAATAGGACAACATTACTAGCACAACAAGGCAAAACTAAGGGGAAAATAAGCTAAAAATTTATGCGAGTCAAGTCAAATATATGATATAATTTCACGTTATCACTTATAGAAGCTTTGAATATAGCTTTGGAGTATTTTATAAGTTTCCATTATTATATTAGTGTCTTTCTATAATATGTTACATCGGGTTAGGAACACTTGTTTTGTGAATTTTATGTTTCTTTAGTTATCAAATTTTATGAGGATTTTTAGAGATGTTGAACTAGTTTTAATTCTAACTTTTGATGAGACTAAAGTACTCGGAGTTTTGACTTATGAAGAAGTTTATTTATGATGATGGATCTGCTGCGGTGATTTAAATGGTGTGTTGAACTATAATAAGATTTTATTTCTATTTGATGTAACCTGTGTTACGGAGCAGGATTTTATTTTTGTTGTTTTATTATGAAGTGTGACACCCTTGTGTAATGATTTTTAACTAAATTATTCGTGAATAATATGTGGGGTTTAGAAGGGTGTTACAATAGTTGTATCAGAGCAAGCGGTTAGCTCGACCAGGTTGTCTCATGTTTTTTGTTCCTTAGTACGCGACATGTGTATGAAACACTGTTAGTGCTTGCTTGCTTTCCTAATCAGTTGTCTGCGGGAGTAAGATTGAAACATGTGGGGGAGAAGCTTTTACTTCTCTGGGATGTTTCTGGTGTGAAGAGTTGGTTCAATGTGCTACTGATTGCAAGAGTACAAGTGTTGTTGAAACTGTGTTATTTCTCGAACCCGGAGAGAGCATGGAATCGAGATTCTTGTCTGTCAGTCAAGTTCGGATATCTTTAAGGGAGAACGATAAGGTATTGTTTATGTTTTCTTCTTAGAGACTAGAAATCAATGCGAATGCTAGTGATATTCCAGTGGTGTGTAATTCCTTATGCTTTTCCTGAAGATATTTATGACTTTCCTCCAGAGTGTGGATCTGAGTTTGGTGTCAGTGGAGAACTGATGTTTTTATTTACTAAGTAAGTAGAATAACTCTTAGAAGATGAACCTTAGATGTTTGTAATGTTTGTATCATTTAACATCGACATTGGAACTGCAAGTGTCAATTTACCTATTGTGTATGATTTCTAAGATATATTTCTAGATGACATCAGTGATTTGCCTCCAGAGCGCGAGGTAGAGTTTTCCGTAGACTTAATACTAGGTATGAGTTCGGTGTCAATGGCTCCTTACAATATTCCAATATCAAATTTAGTTGAGTTGAAGAAACAATTGGAAGAATTGCTTGAGAAGAATTTTTTTCGACCGAGTGTTTCTCTTGGGATGCACATATATTGTTGGTTAAGAAGAAAGACACAAATATGAGGTTGTGTATAGACTATAGACAGTTAAATAAAGTGACTATAAAGAATAAGTATCCACTTCCAAGAATCGATGATTTGATGGATCGATTGGTAGGTGCTTGTGTGTTCAACAATATTGATTTGAGGTCGGGTTACCATATGATTCATTTAAAACCAGATGAAGTTTCGAAGACGACATTCAGGATGAGGTATGGTAACTATGAGTACACTGTGATGCCGTTTAGGGTGTCGAATGCACCAGGAATTTTCATGGAGTATATGAACAGAATCTTTCACAAGTATTTAGATAAGTTTGTGGTGGTCTTCATTGATGATATTCTAATATATTTTAAATCAGAGGAAGAACATGTTGAGCATTTTTTGAATTGTGTTGCAAGTAATGAAAGAGAAAAAGTGGTATGCAAAGCTGGTAAAGTGTGAGTTTTGGTTGAAGGAAGTAAGTTTCCTTGGCCTTGTAATTTCTAGTGCTGGAATTTTTGTGGATCCTTCTACAGTTGATATTGTATTGCAATGGGAAACTCTGAAGTCTGTGACTGAGATACGAAGTTTTCTTGGTTTGGATAGTTATTATTGCAGGTTTATTGAGGGGTTCTTGAAGTTGGAATTATCGTTGACTCAGTTGACTCGAAAGGGTCAACCTTATGTGTGGGATGTAGCATGTGAAGAAAATTTTGTGGAGTTGAAGAAGAAGTTGATGACTGCTCTGATATTGTTTTTTCCTAATTCAAGTGAATCTATTATTATATATTATGATGCGTCGAAGATGGGTCTTGGTGGTGTGCTGATGCAGAATGGTCAAGTTTTTGCTTACGCCTCTAGACAACTGAAAGTTCATGAAAGTAATTATCCTATGCATGATTTAGAGTTGGAAGTTGTGGTGTTTATGTTGAAGATTTGGAGACATTATATTTTTGGCTCTAAGTTTGAGGTGTTTAGTAATCATAAGAGTCTGAAGTACTTGTTCGATAAGAAAGAGTTGAACATGAGGCAGAGGAGGTGGCTCAAACTTCTAAAATATTATGGTTTTGATTTGACTAACCATCTAGGTAAATCAAATGTTGTAGCTATGATTTTATTAGTAAGTCCTTTCATATGTCAATGCTTATGGTAAGAGAGTAAGAATAGATCAAACAATCCAGATACATGAGTTTACTGTGTGAAGAGACTCCTAACAGTGTGAAGTTGGGGATGTTGAAGTTGGCTAGTGGTATTCTTAAAGAGGTCAAGGTAGGTCAGCAATATGATTTGAGGTTGGTTGATTAGTTGACATTGATTAACCAACGTAATAGAGGCGAGTTACAAATTGATGAGAATAATTTAATGAGGTTTTGTGATAGAGTGTGTGTGTGCCAGAGGTGCTAGAGCTTAAGAAGTGTATTCTTGAAGAAGGACATCGAAGTGGTTTGAGTATTAATCTTGGTGATACAAAGATGTATCAAGACTTGAAGAAATTTTTTTGGTGGCCCGATATGAAAAAGGAGGTTGTTGAGTTTGTTTATGCTTGTTTGACTTGTCAAAAGTCGAAGATTGAACAATAAAAGCCTTTAAGTTTGATGCAACCGTTAAATATTTCAGAATGGAAGTGGGATATCATTTTTATGCATTTTGTGTCAGGTTTGCCAAATACTACTAAGGGAAATGACTCGATTTGGGTAATAGCGGATAGATTGACTAAATCAACTCATTTCTTATCGATGAAGATTAATCATCTTATGTAGAAATTGGTTGAGATGTATATTGAGGTGATTGTGATATTTCATGGAATACCTTCAAGTATAGTGTCAGATAGAGATTCGAGATTTACGTCGAGGTTTTAGGAAAGGTTGCAGAATGCCTTTGGTACTAAGCTGGAATTGAGTTCTGCATATCATCCACAGACAGACATTCATACAAAGAGGACTATCCAGTCTTAGGATAATTTGCTGAGGGTTTATGTGTTAGACCAAGGATGAGCTTGGGATTGCCACTTGTTGTTGATTGAGTTAACGTACAACAATAGTTTCAATACTAGTATTGGAATGATACCATATGAAGTGTTGTACGATATGGGGTGTAGGACTCTATTGTATTGGTGTGAGTCAGGAGAGAGTGTTGTGCTCGGACATGAGATTGTGTAGGAGACGAATGATAAAGTCAAGATGATTTGAGAAAGGATGATAGCTTCTCAGAGTCGTCAAAATAGTTAACATAATAAGAGGAGTAAAGCACTTGAATTCCAGAAGGGAAACCATGTGTTTTTTAGAGGTACTCTGGTAACAGGTGTTGGTGGAGCCATGAAGTCTAGAAATCTCACACTGCATTTTGTTGGTCCATACCAAATTTCATAAAGGATAGGTGAGGTATCTTATCAGATTACTTTACCATCTTCGCTTACAAATCTTTATGATGTGTTTCATGTGTCTCAATTAAGGAGATACATTCCGGATCCATCGCATATGATCCAAATGGATGATGTACAGGTGAGAGAGAAACTGATTATTATGGCATCACCCATGCATATAGATGGTCGAGAAGTGGAGCAATTGTGGGGTAAAGAGATTTCCTTAGTGAAGGTAGTGTAGAGTGGACCAGCGGGTATGACTTTGGAGTGTGATAATCAAATTAGAGAGTAGTACCCGACTCTGTTTTCCTCAAGTAATTTTCAAGGACAAAAATTCTTTAAGTAGGGGAGAGTTATAACACCCCAAAAATCTAGATGTATCTATTATATTGATTATTTGTGATATATTGTTGATTTTATGTAATGTGTGACGATATGTGTGGGGTTAGTGGTGGGAAGTAGAGATTAACTTAAAATTGTTTAGATTAAATCAATGTGATTAGTTATGGTTAAATTGTGGTTAGTTATGGTTAGATTATGGTTAATTATGGTTAAATTGTGGTTAATTGGTTTATGAGTAAAATAATAACAATAATTAAATGGGAAATTAATGTAAAAAGGAGAATAAGGGTATAAGAGTATGTGTGTGTGTGTGTGTGTGTGTAAGTGAGCGCATAATGGAAAGATCATAGAAAGAGTATAAGGTTAACAAATAAAATAAGGGAGATAGAAGTCATTCTGTATGATCATGAAAAATTGGAGAAATTGAGAAGAGGCTAGGACACGGAGAGAAAAGAAGAGGAGATTCGTCCTATAGGGTTCAAAGAAATCAAAGTTGTTAGGAATTCAAGGTAAGGGGTAATCACATTTATTATGATTGATTTGAGTTTAAGATAGATGTATGTTTTGTCTTATGTATGAATTGATGAATACCATGATGTAATTGTTGATTTAAGGATGTTTTATATGCCATGAATTGAATCATTTATTTGTTTGGAGAAATTGATTTCACAGACAAAATTTTGTGAAATTAGATGTTGGTTGATAGATTTAGAGTGAAATAATAGTAGGTAATTGAACTATAATAATATATTTTTGAAATAAGCTATTTGGACATGTTAGAGGATGTTTGGGATATGTTTAAGTTTAAAAAAAATGAGTTTTGGAATGAAATTCATGTAACGAAGATGCAAGAAAATGCAGGATTTTTGTAAAAACATCAAAAATTCATAACTTGAGTTTCGTGTCTCCGATTGACGCGCCATTTGAAGCTGTAGAGAGCTGAGACAATGTAATTTCATTTAAAAATAGTTTCATGTTTATAGAAATAACTTAAATAGTTTGTAATGTTGTTGTAATATTTGTAATTATATGTTTTACTATGATGTCTTGTTGAAAATGATGAAAATTGAGTGTTGTTGCAGTGAGGTTGATGTGATGTTAGTGATGGTACTATGATGATGTTTAATGATGGGAATGTTTAAATGTATATACATTCTATATGAATATGATTTATGTGAATGATGAATCAATTTACTAGTCATGGTCGAACTTATATATGACGTCGTTGTGCATCATACATTCATAGAATTTTTAGACGGTGGTCCGCTTGTGATGAGCCTCAATCCTATTGTGTAGATTGGGCACAAGTAACTAGATCCTCGTTCAGAGACTTAGTGAACGTTACTATGATGGTTGTAGAAATTTATATTGTGCTCCGGTTCCAAGAGGGAACCGATCCTATGGTGGGGATCATGAAGGGTGATGAAGCAGGTGTTCATAAAATTTGATACCATATGCATTGAGTAAGTGTTATTGCATTAACATTCTATGTGGAATTTGCATGATTTTTATTGATGAAATATAATTTGATGATATTTGTGAATTATGTAACTATATGATGGTTTTTATGACGAAAGATGTATAAGTGGTATTATGACTTGTGGGGTGTGAGTATGACTTGTTTTATAAATGATATGTGTTGATATGATAATGATGTTACTGGTAATATTTTTATTATATCTTTTATAATGAATTATAACTTGTATTATACTCAGAAAGTTGTTACAAGATATTACATATGAGTTACAAGAAAATAGTCTTTGTCTTTAGGTTCCCAAGAACAACCCTGAATGCTCTCAAGAATTACCCTATTTATTACCCAAGTGTTTCTCAACCTCTTCAACCTTCAATATAGGAATAACTCAAACCCAAGGTATAAACAAGTCTTTCCCAATTCCAAACTGTTTTCCAATTCCCAATAACCTTATATAACTCTAAAGGTTTCCAAAACCATTGCCTTTCTAAGGTTTCCCTTGAGAATAGCCAAAACCCTATGATTTACCTTTAAACCCTTATTCTCCCTTGTTGTTGTAAGCTCTAAGATTGTCACACCTGCAAGCATATAAGAGATACATATTTATAATAGAAAATACCCAACAAAGAATTCCCAAAATCACAATCTAATTATACACGAAGCCATGGACCGAATAAAAAAAGCCTGAAAACTCGAAATCACTATTCACCGTATGAATAAAACTATTTACCATACATACAACACTATTTATCCGCGCAGACATCACTATTCATCTGTACGGATGATACTATTTTCCGATCGATTTTTTTCTTTCTATTTTTTGACTTTTCATTTGACTTTCTAAAACTTCCGATTTTTTCCGTAAATGCAATCTCCAAAATATATTTTCTTTCTCTTCATCAACAAAGATTTTAAGGCACATTTACGATAATCTCCACCTTGACTTTAAACCTTGTTGATACTAATTTAACAATCAACAACATTTCTTCTCTCTACCAAGTTGAAACTCTAATCAATAACCTTGATTAAATTTAAGCAACCATTGAATCTTGATCTCGCAACTTGCATCCACTTGTTTTCAATTACCCTTTTCTACCTAGGTAATTTAACAAGCCTACAAGTATGATTTTTCAACCACCCTTGACTCCACCTATTTTCAAATGCCTCCTTGAAGGTTTTTCTTCTTTTATTTTGTAGTCCTTCAACCATATTAAAAGCATAATATTCAAGGATAGCATAACCATCCCTTTGAGATGCTACAATAACCCTCCTTACCTTACCATGAGTTAAATGATAATTAGAGATCTCTGTAACTGTAACACACCATTTCTACATAACAAATTATATAAAATCATAGTTACAAAATTTCCAATAACGAATGGAATGCTACACTTTCAACTTGGAAACAACGACATTTAATCGCCTATAGTTCAGATACATAACACATAAAACTCGAATGAACCGATAACAACCTTTTGAGTCTTTGAGAACAAAACAACTTTTATAATTAAGCAGCAGAATCACAATTTTCAACTCAAATGACATAATATCTTTGTCCAAATGAAAACAACTTCAAAACAACAAGTACTTAACGAAAATAACTTAAAATTCAGCAACTGAAGTAAAGTCAACAATAAAGCAACAAACGTTCATCCCTCCGAGTGTTACGTATCATAGCGATGAAATAGACTCAAACCACTGAAGGTAAACAACTTTCACTCTGGATTACATGCACGTTACCAACATGGGGTAACATTCAAACAAAAGGGGTGAGATATCGAACACTATAATAGAACACATGATAAATAATACATTAGAATTAGTTCATACAAAATCACCACTTCACAGCTCTTTAACAATATTTAACATGATTAATTCATCCACTCAACAACTCAGGATGCAACATGAAAAGCGACTTAATTTTATGAACATGCATGTGGTACCAAGGAGCAAAACTCCCAACTTAATAAGCCGCCAATTAATAGAGGCATCAACAAGGAATAACCCTTTAACTTTATATTTTCCAATCCAGGCCAACTTACCGAGCGTGAGCTCCCAACTTGATATGCTATGTATGAGACAACAATATGAATGTAGTAACAACAACAATAATAATTCAACAACAAATCAACACAATTCAAAATTGGTCATAAGCCTACAACTTAATAACTGCCATTAATTAGAGGCATTTCAACAAAATCATCATCACCTGCCAAATTCCCAAATTATAACAAGGTATACAATACACCATATTAACCAAAATATACTACGACATCCTGGATAGTTATTCGGGTAATTCGACTATATATTGTCAGTCAATTATTAATTATTTGATCTCGCCTGCTACTAACTTATTTTTACTAGAATTCAGTAATCTTATAGGGGTAAAATACCTTTAGAATTATAATTATCATACTGAGATTATTAAACTAAATTAAATAACTAATTAGCCTGCACAGAAACGGCAGGAAAGAATCAATAACAACGTATTATCCTCGACACAGTGGTAATACCGCTCGACACCTTCCCTTCGTGCCTCAGTACCGACCGACACACACTATACATCTCAGCACCTCGCGCAGCCTCGTGCCACCCGACACAACTACCTGTTCCCCACGATACACCTTGCAGCTTTGTGCCACTCGACACCCAGCACTAGTGCTCCTCGGCACATCTTGCAGCTTCATGCTGCTCGACACAATTACCTGTGCTCCTTGGCATGATGCATCTTCACATTTTTGCACAGATTTCGTCCAGTCTATGATGAACATTAACCTAGCCTTACAGTATTCTCTTCGACCATTAATTTCTAACCAACCACATGGAAAAACATAACAACAGGGCAACTATATCTCCTATTAACAGATTCATCAATTGTACAAGACAGTCATCCATAAGATCGCTAAACGACCACAATGTAAAAATGGGCATCTTTCAAGAACAGGCCCAGAACAATCAACGCACAACAGTTATACCCACGACAACCCCTATAGAGTATTCATCATTAGTCCGATTATAAAGTCATAACCCCACCCTTACCTTGGATTGAAGGTTTCTCGACACACTCCGACCGAAACCTTGCTTTGTTCTTCTCCTTATTCCTTTCCTCTGCATTTCTCACGACCAATTTTTCTAGCAACTTCTCAATTAACCCTATTCCTTTGTTTAAATATAACCTCACATTATCATTATTCTTAATGGGATTAAAAATACACCCTTTATATTACTACTTCCAACCATTAAAATAGGCCCAACATAATTATTCTATTACTCTACTAATTCTAATATTACTATTATTATTAACCAACTAATAAATCAACTAAATAACAAGTTAGAAACATAAAGTAACATCTCACAACTTCAATGAGTAATTCGAAAATAATTAATTAAATAATTAATTAAATTAACGGGCATTATAACTCTCCCCTACTTAGAATATTTTTTGAAGAAGTGAAAAACACAAGAAGGGGGGGTTGAATTGTAAAACTGAAACTTAATGCAATGAACAAGATATTTTTATCCTGGTTCGTTTGATCTCAAACTACTCCAGTCCACCCGTCAAGGTGATTTCGCCTCTCTCCAACGAGGTCTTAATCCACTATATTCAACTGAATATTACAATCTGCTTTAACAACTGCTAAAGCCTTCTTGATGCAAACCACAACTCGGTTTGTCAAGGAAACACTTTCTTACAAAGAAGATAAATCTAGGTATCTGAATGTTTTCTACAAAACTGTATCACAACTGTGATGTTACACAACTTAAGCTTATGAAACTAGATTGCTAAAATAGTGAGTAAGGAGATATGGAGCTTTTTAGCAAACTGAGAATGAGAAGATGTAGAATAGCTTTTAGGCGTGTAATATGTTGGAGAGCATTAGCCAATTCAATCTTCATAGTCTTGTTTATATAGCACTGAGATTATTGAACGTTGGAGCAATAATCTTGATTCAATGCTAATAACAAACTTTCCTTATTGAGCAGATCTTGTCTGGAATGATGCCGTTGGTAATAATACGCTTTCAATGCACAATACCGTTGCTTACTTAAGGCATGTTCTGGCTTGGCTTTATTCTGACTCTGCTTAGCTGCTGATGAACTGTTGTTGTCTTTATCAGAGTGTTGAGCGCAGTTCTATTCATCAAGCTTCAGCATACACGTGAGTTAATCTTCTGATTCTGGTATTCTGATATAGCAACTTCTGATGCTGATGTTAAGAACCAATATTCTGATGCTGATTAAGTGTGCCCTTGCTGATACCTATCAGAGTTTCTGCAAAGTAGAACGTAATATTTTTAGGTAGCGAATAGTTCATACATGAATCACATAAATAATATATCTTTTCATTTTGTTATCATCAAAACTTAAACATAGGGTAGTAGATTCAAACTTTGTTCTAACAATCTCCCCCTTTTTGATGATGACAAAAACTAGATATTTTTAAATGAAAATAACGTGAAAAAGCATCAGAGATAACTAAATGATAAGATGTATCAGAGCAAGAGGTTATCAAAGACAAGGGATAAGGAGATATAAGAGTTGAGAGATACTCCCCCTGAATTTATTACTTCCCTTTTTAATTCCAAGAGTTCTTCAGGATCAGATCTTTATCGCCTTTCTTTGAACATCAGAATGTCAGAGTTTTGACTATCAGAAGCTTTGGATCAGAATGTCAGAGCAGAGCTTCAGATCAGAGTATCAGAGCTTTTCTTATCAGAGCTTTGCTTTGGGTCAGAGTATCAGAGCTTTAGTCTTCAGAATATCATGGAGCATTCTTGTACCTGTAGACTTAAGCAAAAAACAGAAAACATATTCAAGTATATCAGAGTTAGAATGTTTGAGATTTTCTGTCTTAGTAATCCGTTATTATTTAAAATATCATTCCTGTTCTCCCCCTTTTTGTCAGCAATCAAAAATTGTAAGTGATGTGCTAAAACATTTAGAACAGAAAAACTTGTCATATTAAAAAGTTCAGAATCAATCAAAACAGTACAACAGATAATCAAAGAAAACATGAAAAAGACATGAATGAAAAACTAAGGTTGGGGAGGAAGGTGTGTGAACAGGTTCTCCATAATATTTTGAAATTGTAAACGTTTTCAAGAAAGAGAAATAAAATCATGATTACGTTTTAAAAACATGATTACTTTCATTTAATGCTTGCTGATTTTGGGGGATTTGAGAAAGATACTTAAAACGGTTACCAGACATGTGTCTCAATGCACCCAATCAGCGTTTTGCCTTCTCAGAAGCGTGCATGCGTTCTGCTTCAGAGATATGCTGATGATTGGATGACACTTGTTTGATGTAGTGATCAACACGTCTGTCTTTGAGCTTAGACTCTCAGATCTTTAGACTAGCATCTGATACAATCTGCATGTTCTATCTTTCTGAAAAGAGATTGATTAGAAGTTCACAGTAAAACAAATACATTCTGAAGATAAATATATGGAATTAAAACATTTTCACTCTGGGCAGATTTTCATGCTGAGATGTTTCAGAATGAAATTGAACCTATCTTCAGAAAGGGGTTTAGTGAAGATATCAGCCCATTGATGGTCTGTATCTATAAATTTTAAATTCAAAATTCCTTTCTGAATATAGTCCCTAATGAAGTGATGTTTTATTTCTATATGCTTAGCTCTAGAATGTAAAATGGGATTCTTACTTAAGCAAATAGCAGAAGTATTATCACAGAGTATAGGAATGTTACTCTCAAAAATCTGGAAGTCTTCAAGCTGACTTTTCATCCAGAGCATTTGTGTGCTACATCCTGCTGCTGCTATGTACTCAGCTTTTGCTATTGATAGCGCAATTGTTGATTGCCTTTTGCTGGACCAAGAGATCAGATTTTTTCCTAGAAACTGGCAGCTTCCAGAAGTACTTTTACGCTCCACTCTGTCTCCAGCAAAGTCAGCATCGCAGTAGCCTACTAAACTGTAATCACTAGATTTTCTATAAAACAAACCCAGATTAGTAGTACCTTTCAGACACTTGAAAATTCGCTTAACAGCTGTTAAGTGAGATTCTCTAGGATCTGATTGGAATCTAGCACAAATACAAACGCTGAATAATATATCAGGTCTTGAAGCTGTCAAATAAAGGAGAGAACCAATCATACCTCTGTAGACTTTTTGTTCTACATTTTTGCTTACCTCTTCTCTTTCCAGAATGCACGTGGGATGCATTGGAATCTTTGATGGCTTACATTCTGAGAGGTCAAATTTCTTCAGAAGATCTCTGATGTATTTTCTCTGATGAATGTAAGTTCCTTCTGGAGTTTGATTGATCTGAATTCCTAGAAAGAATTTCAGTTCCCCCATGAGGCTCATCTCAAATTATGCCTGCATACACTTAGCAAATTTTCTTCCAAGAGAAGGATTAGTAGAACCAAAAATAATATCATCAACGTAAATTTGACAGACTAAGATGTCATTCTTAACTGATTTACAGAATAAGGTAGTGTCCACCTTCCCTCTGGTGAATTCATTTTCTAACAAAAAGTTACTTAGCCTTTCATACCAAGCTCTGGGAGCTTGTTTCAGACCATATAGTGACTTCTTTAGTTTGAAAACATGTTCTGGATGTTTTGTATTTTCAAAACCAGGGGGTTGGTGCACGTAAACCTCTTCTTTTATATAACCATTTAAGAATGCACTCTTGACATCCATCTGATACAGAGTGATGCCTCTATTAACAGCAAATGAAATTAAAAGTCTGATAGATTCTAACCTGGCGACTGGAGCAAAGGTTTCTGTATAGTCTATCCCCTCTTGCTGACTATAACCTTGTGCAACCAGTCGTGCTTTGTTTCTGACGACTTCACCTTGTTCATTTAGCTTGTTTCTGAAGACCCATCTTGTTCCAATGACGTTGAATCCTTTTGGTATGGGAACAAGATCCCATACGTCATTTCTGGTGAATTGATTCAGCTCTTCTTGCATTGCCAGAATCCAGTCATTATCCAGAAGTGATTCATCAATAGAAGACGGTTCAATCAGAGACACAAGTCCCATGAGGGTTTCTTCAGAGTTTCTGAAGCTTGCTCTTGTTCTGATTGGATCTTCCTTTCTTCCTAAGATGGTCTCTTCTGGGTGATCCAAGCTGCTTCTGGGTAATCTCTTATGAGGTTGATCAACAGCTGTTGTAGGATTGCTAGCAGTGCTCCTTTCAGACGTTGAAGGAGTGTCTGTGTTGAGAGCTTCTGATGACTTGTCTTCAGAACCTGTAAATTCAATTTCCATACCTGCAAAAACTTCATTCTGCTTTGACTTTTCAGAGTCAAGCTTATCATCAAAACGAACACTGATTGATTCTTCCATAATCTGTGTTTCTGTATTGTATACTTTGTACCCTCTTGAGCGTTCAGAGTATCCTAACATAATACACTTCTGTGCTTTAGAGTCAAACTTGTTCAAATAATTCTTTGTATTTAACATAAAACAGGTACATCCAAATGGATGAAAATATGAAATGTTGGGATTTCTGTTCTTCCACAATTCATATGGAGTCTTTTCCAGAATAGGTCTTATTGAGATTCTATTTTGAATGTAGCACGCTGTGTTTATTGCCTCTGCCCAGAAGATCTTAGCAACGTTTGTCTCATTGATCATGGTTCTGGCCATTTCTTGCAATGTTCTGTTCTTTCGTTCTACAACTCCATTTTGTTGGGGAGTTCTAGGACAAGAGAAATCATGCAAAATGCCTCTGTCATTAAAGAATGACTCAAAATCTTTGTTTTCAAATTCTCCACCATGATCACTTCTAACTTTAACGATTCTAAGATACTTTTCATTCTGAAATTGGTTACAGAAGGTAACAAACACAGAGTGTGACTCGTCCTTGTGTCTTAAGAACTTTACCCATGTCCATCTGCTATAGTCATCTATGATTACTAACCCATACTTCTTGCCACTGACTGAAGCAGTTTTAACTGGTCCAAATAAGTCAATGTGTAGAAGTTCTAATGGCTTAGAGGTAGAAACAACATTTTTAGATTTAAAAGAAGGTTTTGCAAACTTGCCTTTCTGACATGCTTCACACAGAGAATCTGAATTGAACTTCAAGTTAGGAAGTCCTCTGACCAGATTGAGTTTGTTAATCTGAGATATTCTTCTCATACTAACATGTCCCAATCTTCTGTGCCAGATCCACTGCTCGTTGTTAACAGACAGAAGGCACTTTACATTCTGACTCTTTAGTTCAGAAAGTTTGATTTTGTAAATGTTGTTTTTCCTCTTACCATTAAACAGGATAGTCCCATCTTTCTGACTAACAGCTTTACATGATTTTTGATTAAAGATTATATCATAACCGTTATCACTTAATTGACTTATGGATAACAAATTATGCATTAATCCATCTACTAGCAGAACATTATTAATAGAGGGAAGATTTCCATTACCTACAGTTCCAGAGCCAATGATCTTTCCCCTCTGATTGCCTCCAAAGCAAACATGGCCTCCAGGCTTAAGTTCCAGGCTTTGGAACATATGCCTTCTTCCCTTCATGTGTCGCGAGCAGCCAGAGTCCAGGTACCATGACTGGTGTTTCTGACTTGCTGCTAAAGATATCTGCAACATGTATTATTTTATCCTTAGGTACCCAGATTTTCTTGGGTCCTGATTTGTTAGATTTACCAAAACTCTGGTTGAATTTTGGTTTCACAGAGTACTTACTGCTAGTGTATTTAATATCATGTGTGTGACCATACACAAAATGTGAATTCATAGGAGTGTGTTTAATGGTTAATTCCATGACATTCTTTGGTGTAGGAACCTTACCTTGGTATCCTATTCCTTTCCTGCCGTTTCTGCTAACTCCATAGATCATTGAAGCCATTTTGCTTCTATCTATGCTTTTAGCAAGGAACTTCTGGAAACTGTGATCATACTCCTTGATGATCTCATCAGCGTTGCTGGGAGTTTTAGAAATTGGTTCCTTCTGAGAGTTTTGTAAAGTATTTTCCAATTTTGAAATTTTAATTCTCAGTTCAGAATTCTCCAATTTAAGACTCTCAGTCTTATTAGAGTCAGATTCAAGATTCCTTTTCAGGTCTCTGAATTTAACTCTAATCTGCTGATACCTTTCCAGGATTTCATTATGGCTTTCAGCAAGTTCAGCCTTGGTAAAATTAACAGCAAAGTTAGGAAATACCTCTTCAGTATCTGATTCTGAGTCTGATTCAGAAGCTTCACTATCTTCTGAAGTGTTAGCCATGAGAGCTATGTTTTCCCTCTCATCATTCGATTCTGAGTCAGCTTCAGACGAGTCAGAGTCATCCCATGTAGCCATGAGACTTTTCTTCTTTTCTCTTCCAAACTTTTTTTTGGGCTTTTCCCTCTAAAGCTTTGGGCAGTCACTCTTGTAGTGTCCTTGCTCATTGCACTCATAGCAGATGATGTCCTTGGTGTTTGGCTTTCTGCTTCCTGAGGAGCCTTCAGATCTTCTGTATCCAGAGGAAGAATCTGTCCTTCTGTATCTGGAAGAAGACTCGTTCTGATCAGATCTTCTGGGATTCCTGAACTTCTTTTGTCTCTGCTTCCACAGTTGATTCACTCTTCTGGAGAGGAGGGAGAGTCCATCTTCTTCTGATGAGGATCCATCAGATGTTTCTTCAACTGCCTGCAAAACTTTAGACTCAGATTTTTTGTTAGATTTCAATGCTAAAGGCTTACCTTGCTTCTGAGGCTCGTCAGCTTCTAGCTCTATCTCATGACTTCTGAGGGAGCTGATAAGTTCCTCCAGAGTAATTTTGTTGAGATCTTTTGCTAGCTTCAGAGTTGTAACCATTGGTCTCCACTGCTTGGGTAAGCTTTTGATGATTTTCTTGACATGGTCAGCAGTAGAATATCCTTTGTCCAGAACCTTGAGACCAGCTACCAGAATCTGGAATCTTGAGAACATTGTTTCAATGGATTCAGATTCTTCCATTTTGAACGCCTCATACTTCTGAATGAGCGCCAGAGCTTTAGTTTCTTTGACCTGAACGTTTCCCTCATGCGTCATTCTGAGTGAGTCAAAAATGTTCTTTGCTGTGTCTCTGTTGGAGATATTTTCATATTCAATATAGGAGATGGCGCTGAGAAGGATGTTTCTGGCCTTGTGGTGATTCTTGAAGTCACGCTTTTTTTGGTCAGTCATTGTTTTTCTATCAATCTTCTGACCACTTGCATTCACAGGGTGCGTGTATCCATCTGTCACCATATCCCACAGATCAGCATCATGTGCCAGAAAGAAGCTTTCAATTCTGTCTTTCCAGTAATCAAAGTTTTCTCCATCAAAAACTGGAGGTTTCCCGCTGAATCTGTCTCTGTCCTCATGGTTGTCATTGCTGGTGTGAGAATAGTTTCCTGCCATTGTGTTTTTCTGACGCTGGATCTTGTACTGACACGGTTAAGTGTTTTAGCTCAGAACCAGGCGCTCTGATGCCAATTGAAGAAGTGAAAAACACAAGAAGGGGGGGTTGAATTGTAAAACTGAAACTTAATGGAATGAACAAGATATTTTTATCCTGGTTCGTTTGATCTCAAACTACTCCAGTCCACCCGTCAAGGTGATTTCGCCTCTCTCCAACGAGGTCTTAATCCACTATATTCAACTGAATATTACAATCTGCTTTAACAACTGCTAAAGCCTTCTTGATGCAAACCACAACCCGGTTTGTCAAGGAAACACTTTCTTACAAAGAAGATAAATCTAGGTGTGTGAATGTTTTCTACAAAATTGTATCACAACTGTGATGTTACACAACTTAAGCTTATGAAACTAGATTGCTAAAATAGTGAGTAAGGAGATATGGAGCTTTTTAGCAAACTGAGAATGAGAAGATGTAGAATAGCTTTTAGGCGTGTAATATGTTGGAGAGCATTAGCCAATTCAATCTTCATAGTCTTGTTTATATAGCACTGAGATTGTTGAACGTTGGAGCAATAATCTTGATTCAATGCTAATAACAAACTTTCCTTATTGAGCAGATCTTGTCTGGAATGATGCCGTTGGTAATAATACGCTTTCAATGCACAGTACCGTTGCTTACTTAAGGCATGTTCTGGCTTGGCTTCATTCTGACTCTGCTTAGCTGCTGATGAACTGTTGTTGTCTTTATCAGAGTGTTGAGCACAGTTCTGTTCATCAAGCTTCAGCATACACGTGAGTTAATCTTCTGATTCTGGTATTCTGATATAGCAACTTCTGATGCTGATGTTAAGAACCAATATTCTGATGCTGATTAAGTGTGCTCTTGCTGATACCTATCAGAGTTTCTGCAAAGTAGAACGTAATATTTTTAGGTAGCGAATAGTTCATACATGAATCACATAAATAATATATCTTTTCATTTTGTTATCATCAAAACTTAAACATAGGGTAGTAGATTCAAACTTTGTTCTAACATTTTCGTCCTCGAAAATTTACCTTGTTCGAACAACTCAGGATAGGAGTCTCGTATCTTATTTTCCATTTCCCATGTCATGCTTTCTCCAATAGCTCCTAACCATATTACTTTCACTAAAGCAATCTCCTTGCCTCTTAGAGTCTTCATTTCACGATCTGCAATTTGTAGAGGCATCGTCTCCATAGTGAGATTATCCCTTACTTGCACATCGTCCATATGAATCACATGAGATAGATCTGAAATATACTTCTGGAATTGTGACACGTGAAACACATCATGCAAATTTGAAAGATTAGGCGGTAAAGCCACTCTATAACAAACATTCACAACTCTGTCTGAAATCTGATATGGACCAATAAAACAAGGAGTGAGCTTCTTAGACTTTAATGCTCTCCCAACACCAGTCACAGACGTGACTCTCAAAAACACACGGTCACCTGCTTGAAATTCTAAATCTTTCCTTCGCTTGTCATGATAACTTTTATGTCTACTCTGGGAAGTTTTCATCTTTTCTCGAATCAACTTCACCTTCTCAGTAGTCTCTCGAACAATTTCAGGTCCAAGTAATACACTCTCTCTAGACTCATGCCAACATAAAGGAGTTCTACATCTTCGGCTATACAACGCTTCAAAAGGTGTCATTCCAATACTAGAATGGTAACTGTTATTATAGGTAAACTCTATCAACAGAAGATAAGTATCCCACGAACCTCCCTTCTCAAGAACACATTGTGATCGGTGGATCTGGAACTGACTATTTAACGCTAGTTCGCGAAATGTCGCGGAAGCAAGAGTCGCCACCGTCTTTTATTTTCTCCAAATGGAAAGGACAAAAGCACAGAAAAATTCCTTAAAGAGATTGCTCTCGGTTCGGGAGGTAGGTTATATAAAGGGAAGGTGTTAGCACCCTTTCTATCCATGGTTATCCATGGGCTCTTAGATACTTGCTCACTTGTGTTTTCAAAATGGTTTGTTTGCTTTTCAATTGTGGGTTTAAAAAGTTTCTTTGAAAATTCCAGTTCGACTCTTGTATCTGTCCTCAAGAGTGTTTGAAAAAATGCTTTCGAAAGCTTTTTGAAAATGTGTTGGTGTGAAAAGTATTTTTGAATTTGTTTTGAAATTAGAGCAAGTATCTAGAGTCGTCTACCTACCCTAAGGAATTCGTCTGTGTAGATGTCCTTTAAAGTAGTGCCATCCCACCATTGAGAGGTAGGTAGCACCACTATTGGAGTTGTTCGGGTCAATTCGAGGTTCGGGACATGGTGATCACCAGAGCAATGGGAAGACACCTTAGAAGCTACCCTCATGCCAGGTTCCCGGATCATGAGGACTTACTAAGACATCCTCTACTCGACGATCACCTTTCGAGGCAAGGCAACAGTGAGACGTACCCTAGGGATGGTGTGTGATTTGTGTGTCGTTTTCAGATATTTTTGTCTTGTCATGTCAAAGTGATCTATGCGTTTGTTTTTATTTTAGGCATTCATTCTTTCATGCATTTATTTGTTAACAGTTAAAATATTTGCGGGAAAGTAAAGATCTAAAGCTATTACAAAAGGCGCGGGTCCACATCGCCAAAATTAACCAGGACCCGATTTGACAGAAAATAAAGAAGGCAAAGAAAATAAAAGAATTAAAAGTGCGAGAAGTACTTAAAATGTTACAAGGCCTTGGGAGAGATACATAAATATTTAAGCGAAATAAAAGAAATATGCGAGTTAAGAATTAAATCGAAACGAGGGCGTTGGACCCTTTTGCAAAATTAAATTACATGGAATTGATTAATTAAAATTAAAAGAAAGAAAGAACTTGTTTTTGGTATTTTTTAATGTTCTAGGATTTAATATATATAAAAAAAGAATTAACTAAAATTAAAATAAGATGTAAACCCTAATTCTAGTGGCTTTTAATTTATTAAAAAATATTGAAGTTTTTAACCTAAATTAACCCTAATTTTTATATACAATTTTAATTATGAAAATAAGTAAAATAGATAATATTATTATAAAAAAAGAAAAATTAAAAAGGAATAAAAACATCAATTAAACCTAATTCTATGTTTTTTTAGATTTTAATTATGAAAAGAATTAAAATTACAACCTAATTTAAAACTAAATTCAATTACATGCAATTTATTTACAAGAAATATTAAAATATAAAAATATTTATTATTTTTTTTTCTTTTCTGATTTTTTATGGGTATTTTTTATATTTATGAAAATATTAAATTGATTAAAAGAATAATAATTAAAAGAAGATAAAAATAATGAAAAGATAAAAAATAACAAAATTTTTGCAAACCTTGGGGGTGTCAGTCCCCAGATAGGAGGTATAGTTTAGCAGCCTGGCCCAAGAATCTGAGGCCTTATGGACTTTTTTCTGGGAGCATACACGCGCGTTGACTTGAGTTCATCATAGTCTTGAGTTCATGGCCGTTGATCTGACGCTCTGGGACACGTGGGCGTTGATTTTTGAGGATGCATGATAATCTTCAGCACAAGCGCTACATATGAACTTTAATTGAAAAATAACAAATGGAAAGGGTGAAGACCTGGGATCGAACCCAGGTCATTAACATTACCAGTCCTTATGCTTGCCAGTGGAGCCAACTCACGCGTTTGATTAATAAGCAACTAACAAATATTATAAAAAGAAAACAAAAGGTTAGTGGGTCTGCGCGCGAATTTTAAACTGACCAATCCATGCTTCACACGTTATCGTCTTCCTCGCGTGGTTTTTTATTTTCCTGAAACAAAAGAAACATGGGCAACGGTTTTCACGCGTTGCCTAAGATAACATATCAAAAAATAGCGATTAGCCCTAGGGGCTCTATAAATTAGGCGCGAGGGTAGGTTTGAGATCGTCCAGATGCGCTGAAGTGAATGGTCTAATTCATATGCTCCAATTTTTCCTTGTTTCAAAATCCCTAATTCCAAGTCCTGTAAACCCTAAAAATTGCCAATGGCGAAATCGTATACAAGGCATAAAAACACAATTAAACACATGGGTTAGCTTCAGAATAGCATGAGGAATGTAAATTACCAAATTAAAACTTGCAATAAACGCATGAATGAAGATGCACGATTGTGAATTTTATTTGAAACAGTTTTACTCCATTTTACCAATTCCGGGTGTTTTGATGAGCGTTTGTGATTGGAAAACGTTCAGTAATGCTTGAGGAAGCTAATGAGATAGGTTTTGAGACTTGAATCGCCTTGCAAAGGTGTTTTCAGATTTGAGTTTCTTGCAAAAAATTTCAAGTTTGATGATCAATTTCTAGCTCAGCTTAATGGTTATTGGCATTAGGTTTTCGTTCATGCTTATGTAATGAATCAATTAGGTTAACAAATTTGATCAGAATCTCTTGTATTCATGATTTTGAGATTTGATTTCCAAGCTTTATTTTTTCAATCTTTTTCCATGTGTTTTTGCTCTCAATCATATCAAATTTCATTGGTTCTTTCCTTATTTGGCTAGGCACGAATTATTGAGTATAAAACATGCACAAAAAGATTTAAAACTTTAGGTTAAGTATTTTCCATGTATTTAATTTGATTTAAATGAATTAATATAAATAAAAATTCAAATAAATAAATAAAAAATGAAGAAATACTTCCCTTTGGGCCAAGTGGTCGTGCATATGCTATGGATGATGAATTGTGGAAGAAAAATGGGCCCATTAGCAATTTTAGGTCATTTGAACCAATGTTGACTTTTCAAAATATCCAAAAATTTCCCAACTTCCACAAGGCATAACTTGCTCCATTTTTAAGCTTTTCTCATGTTCTTGGACATTTTGGAAAGGTATTTGAGTCCTCTAACAAATGCCTTTGGTCCCATGTCATTTTGATTTACCAATATCAAGTTATGGCCTTTGACTTAAAGTCCCTTTTTGTTGACTTTTTAAAATGACCTATAATGTTGAAATTGATAACTTTTTGTGAGAGCATTTCTTGGACTTGAAGTATGAAGATGAGTTGTAGGAAATGTCTTTCTCTTCAAAATGAGCTTTGGATGGAATTTTTCTGATAATCCATGTGAAAGTTATGCCCTGGTCAATTTACAGTTGACTTTTTCAGCTGTCCAAATAAGGAAACTTTTGCATTTTGATGATTTTTGAGCCAAGCTTTGAGAATCATGATCAAGAATTGATCAAATGATGTTTATGGCTTCAAAATGATATGTTGACCAAAAATTTGAACTTTTGACTATCAAATGACCATTTTGCCCCTACAGTTGACTATAGTGCAATTAGGGTTTTTAACTGTGCAATTTTGTGCTGAATGTCTTGAAACTTGATATGAGGATGCTTGACCATGTTTGTAAGCATGTGAGACTTGATTGGACCTTTGGAAACTTCATTTTCTTGATCAGAACACAAACCCTAATCTTGACTGTTCATGAGGCCTTTGCACTGTGCAACCCTTGGGGAACTTTGAAGTTTGACTTGGCATTTTCTTGAAGAATATGGGAGGGCAAATTTTGGGGTACAAAAGTTGCCCCTGTTCAATCTTCTTAGACCTGAGGATGCAGATTGGCTGACGTGCCTTTCGTAATCCGAGGGTAGAAGATGATTGAACACTAGAGTGCCCAGAAATTTGCGCTCACATAGTAGCAGTGTGATGATGGGAATGGGCTTATAGATGCCATTTGGAGATTGGTGAATAGGATGATGGGCTTATAGATGCCATCTGGATGTTGATCGCGTAAGAGGTTCCTTAGCGCGAACCTGTATACCTGCAAAACAGAAAATGATTACCTGACACGTTGCAGGAGCTGATTTTCAGATGCTTTTGTGTAGATATGTCCTGACTGGTTACAGGAATCGGATCTTTGAATTCTTCAGACGTGCCCTGGCGAGATACAGGAATCGAGTCTGATAATGTTAGTCTTCAACGGATACACCCTGGCAAGATTCAGGCATCGGATCCTCGAACTCTTCAGACACACCCTGGCAAGATACAGGAATCGGATCTGGTATTGTTAGTCTTCAATGGATACACCCTGGCAAGATTCAGGTATCGGATCCTCGAACTCTTCAGACACACCTTGGCAAGATACAGGAATCGGATCTGGTAATGCTAGTCTTCAACGGATACACCCTGGCAAGATTCAGGTATCGGATCCTCGAACTCTTCAGACACACCCTGGCAAGATACAGGAATCGGATCTGGTAATGTTAGTCTTCAACGGATACACCCTGGCAAGATTCAGGTATCGGATCCTCGAACTCTTCAGACACACCCTGGCAAGATACAGGAATCGGATCTGGTACTGCTAGTCTTCAACGGATACACCCTGGCAAGATTCAGGTATCGGATCCTCGAACTCTTCAGACACACCCTGGCAAGATACAGGAATCGGATCTGGTACTGCTAGTCTTCAACGGATACACCCTGGCAAGATTCAGGTATCGGATCCTCGAACTCTTCAGACACACCCTGGAAAGATACAGGAATCGGATCTGGTAATGTTAGTCTTCAACGGATACACCCTGGCAAGATTCAGGTATCGGATCCTCGAACTCTTCAGACACACCCTGGCAAGATACAGGAATCGGATCTGGTACTGCTAGTCTTCAACGGATACACCCTGGCAAGATTCAGGTATCGGATCCTCGAACTCTTCAGACACACCCTGGCAAGATACAGGAATCGGATCTGGTAATGCTAGTCTTCAACGGATACACCCTGGCAAGATTCAGGTATCGGATCCTCGAACTCTTCAGACACACCCTGGCAAGATACAGGAATCGGATCTGGTAATGTTAGTCTTCAACGGATACACCCTGGCAAGATTCAGGTATCGGATCCTCGAACTCTTCAGACACACCCTGGCAAGATACAGGAATCGGATCTGGTAATGTTAGTCTTCAACGGATACACCCTGGCAAGATTCAGGCATCGGATCCTCGAACTCTTCAGACACACCCTGGCAAGATACAGGAATCGGATCTGGTAATTGGTCGTCAACAGATACACCCTGGCAAGATACAGGAATCGGATCTTTAGTTACGACCATTGATAGTGATCATTTTTGTACTTTTGTCCGGTAGGAGAAGATGACTCCGTTGGGGAATGAACTTGGCGAATGGATTACTGTGCGGGGAGAAAAGTACTCTAGCGACCATGCTGGGGAGTGATACTCTGTGGGGAGAGACGTACTTTGCTGAATTGTTGATAACAACTTGCTGAGGATACTCTTGTTGCGTTGGAAGTGTTGATAGACTTCGCTGGGGATAAGAAGACTTCGTCGAGGACGCTCTTTCCGTGGCTTTTGGCTGAGGATAACCCAGTTATATCCTGGTAGGGAAATAACTCTTTGAATAAAGCCGGGAGACGCGCTCGTGTTCTGCAAGGATAAGCTTCCAGAATCTACTGGGGATAAGCTTACTGCTTGGGGATATGGATTCCAACTTTCCTGGGGAACTAGATTGGACTCTCCTGGGGAAGTTTTGAACTGTATCGGGAAGTGACTCCACTGAATGTCTGGTATACCGCCGGGGAACAATCTTTAGGTCAAGACTGCCGGGGATGCTGGTTAAGAATATATATGCTGCTGGGGAATGTTGAGATCTGCTGGAGGATATCCAACTCCTTAAGTTTGGCTGTAACTTTGCTCGGGGAGAGTGTATTGACTTGCTGGCTCACTCTCTGGGGAATTAAGATATCCGGTTATGTTCTTCAGCTGAACTTACCTTGATACCTTGATGGACAGAACACTTAGATCGCTTAGACCACTTATTATTGCCCCTGTTTCTGAGGTGGGAGAAGAAGACTTGTGAGGTGCTGATAATTATTGATGGACCAACCTTCTTCTGGTAGGCAGGTGACAAGATAACAGGACATAGTCGTACGCTTTGATCCCTAACTTTTGCCTGGACCGCCCATTCGGGTTTTCAGTCCACCGGGATACCCATTTTTGCCCAAGCCGCCTTTTCAGGTTTTCGACTTGCCGGGTGTACAGATTTTTCATTTCATCCCTTCATTTTGCCCGAACCCTTTTGGTTCGCCGGGAAACCCTTATTTTTGCCTAGGTGTGTCAACCTAGCGGGTCTTTGATTATGCATAGTATTTTTTCTGACTATGTCCACGCTCTTAGAATGCAGGGAGGTGCCCCTGGCTGCTTATGTTGCCATATTACCAGAAGATGTCTGATCGTGCAAGATTCGTTGCTGGAGTGCCCCAAGTGACTCAGGTAGAGATTTGCCCCTACTGTTTGGCTTTTGAGAGATTCTCCGAATCTTGATTGGACTGCCCCGGATAATGGACCATGGTCATGTCTGCCCCTTGATTGGAAGTACTTCTGTTCATTAGGCATTCGTCGTGTGAATTTCTAGGCTGTTCAAACAAAAGTCATATGCAAACAAAGTTATGTTAAAAATGCAAAGCTTGTGTCTGTCTTGAAGATTTTGAAAATGCATTCTTTTTTCATAAAACAAATGAATGTTTGTAAAACTTGATGTCAACTCCGTATTTACCGTAGGCCTTAAGGAGTCAGGATACCTTTCGTAACAGTATGCTTTCGAACTAACCCATGCTTCAGCTAGGACTTTTGAGGGTTATAACGTGGCCTGGTTCACGGTTTAAGAAACAAAGGATAAAGGCTCAAATTTTATTTGTACCCACCCGCTCTTCGTGATGTTCTCCAAACCTAAACTCAGTTGATCATACGTTAGACCTTGTTTGAGTCTTTGCTCTGATATACCAGTGATGGTTCGGATGTTGATGATTTTTTTTGAATAGGCAGTCATTCTTTTTGTTGAGGGTTTGTAAGACCTCTTTCTTTTCTTGATTTTATTATCCCTGTTTTTTGCCTGACTGCTTCTTTTTGAATTTACAGTCAGCGGGATGCCCCAGTTTCGTAAGTCCCCTTTGTAGGTTTAGACTTTTGGGCTTTTATTTTTTTGAGAAGTAATGACTGCCTTTCTTTATTGAATATTCAGAACCGTCACTATCTTTTTTGTAAGGATCTCTTTGGTGCCATTCGTTATGCACTTGGATCAACTGAGAGACTACCCTGCCCCAGGTTATGATTAAGGGTTTTAAATTTCGAAAAGAAAAACTCCTACTTCTTTGGCTCTGAGGGGTTGACGAGGGATTATCATCCTTATAACTCCAGTGTTTAGGGATTGAAACAATGCCTGTACCTCATCAGCGGGGTCTGTTCAAAAGCATACTGTAGATTATGGTATCGTTTTTGTCATCCTCCCTCAAGAGGCTTAGAATTTTAGATCAAGAGTTGACATCAGAAAAAATATGAAAATAATTTGCATAGAGTGAATACGAATATATTGATTCAAAATAGACATAAGCGATGCATTAATGGAATAACAATGTTTAACATGAATAAATGTTTGAACAAAAGAAAATTGCAACTTGAACATTCGAATGAACAAAAATTTCCTAGTCTCAGGGCTTGTCACTTCACATAGTGGATCCTGTAGGGATGGTAGAAGCACTCAGCCTGGCCCTCTTGGGTGAATTCCACAGCTCCTTCCTCAATCAGGTCCTGGATTTTATTCTTCAAAGTCCAACAATCCTCTGTAGCATGCCCCGGGCTGTCAGAATGATAAGCGCAGTGAGCGTTGGGGTTATACCTTGAAGGTGTCCTGTTGGGATTCTTAGGAGGATCCTTTAGAGTTACCAAGTTCAACCTCAGCAGTTGTTGTAAGGCTTGAGGCAGCGACACGTTGAGCTTGGTGAATTGCCTTTTGGGCTTGTCTGGCTGAAGCTGGTGAGGTTGATACTGAATTGGTGATACTGGAGCCATATGAGGAGCTTTCTCCTTGCCTTTTTTTCTCAAAGATGGTCGAACGATGACTGGCTTTTTACCCTTAGATGTTTGCCCCAGTTGGTTACCCTGAAGCAGTTGGTTGACGAGAAACCGGAGCTCATCTTGTCTTTGAGCTAAACCTTGAATGGCATTCCTCTGCCCCAGCATTTGGGCTTTAATTGCATCCATCTCAGCTTGTAGGTGTTTCAACCTTTCATCCTCAGCACTGTTCTTGACAACGGTCTCCCTGAGAAGGGTCTTTAGCTCTTCCTGTCCCTTGGATAGATTCAGGAGGATTTCCCCGAACCGAGTCTCTTGAGCAAGAAGATCCTGGTTGTCTGGTTGGAAAGCCATTGCTGAAATAAACAGCGGGAAAGGTAAGTAACCTGCAACAAGGGTACCTGTTATGCAATGATGTGTAT
Organism: Vicia faba; assembly: GCA_948472305.1. Taxonomy (NCBI): domain Eukaryota; kingdom Viridiplantae; phylum Streptophyta; class Magnoliopsida; order Fabales; family Fabaceae; genus Vicia; species Vicia faba. The sequence goes on along the minus strand of CATIWC010001529.1, from coordinate 186,013 downwards.
GACATGCATGCAATGTTTTCAAGGACCTCGCGGGGTAAACAAGAAAATTGGTTAGCATTTGGATCCGGCAGTTTGGTTGAAAGAACTTCATATTTGTTGAGAGTCTTTCTTCCAAGGGTAAAAGGCTCACCATATCCAGTGGGTCATAGCCTCTGACAACCTTGGCTAGAGGAAAATAAATCCTCTTTGCCCCTTGCTGGGATAGTTGATTCATCATGACCTGCATCACAAGCCCTTGAGATCCTTGAAATGGGTTAGGATGTATGCAATGGTATGATGTTATGGTATGCATGGGGTAATGTGAGTAAACCCTGTTATGAGTCCTTAATTGAGGACTGCAAACCAAAACCTGCAAGAAACTTAGGATACCCTGTTATGAGTCCCAATTAAGGACTATAAACAAAACCTGCAAGAAATTTAGTACACCCTGTTAGGAGTCCTAATTAAGGATTATAAACAAAACCTGCAAGAAATTTAGTACACCCTGTTAGGAGTCCTAATTAAGGACTATAAACAAAACCTACAAGAAACTTAGTAAGACCTGTCATGGGTCCCAATTAAGGACTAAAACAAAACCTGCAAGTAGTTCATGTGTCAGTTAACAAGCATGCAAGTAGGCAAATACAAAGGCACACAAGTCACACAAGAGAAACCCTTAGAGTTTAGGCCAGCATGAGGTCTAGGTACTACCCTCTTTCAGTTTGTTGGTTCATACCTGTCCTATCAAAAGTAACCGGGTTCTTAGAGGATCCCAATATCATTGACTACCCTCAATCGGTCATAACTCCAGCATCGCAATCTTTTCTTGCGGCCAGAACCATCGCGAGAGTTTAGCCTCAATGGGCGTAGCATACTGCTACTGTTCTAATGGCCAAGTTGTGTCATTTAAGGTTCTAAGGTTGTTGGTGCTTAATGACTCCTCAGAAGACCCATATTCTCCTCGTTGCAACACAAGGGATATCGGTACAGACCAAGGTGCCACACCAACGTAGCCACTGTTTCACCCGTGTCGGTCTACGCCGGACAGGTCCCTCACAGCTTATGCTACCTAAACAGGGTACCCCCGGATCCGGGTTAGGATCTATGTAACTCCCATGCAACCCACAATTTTAAAGCAAGCAAATCAATACAATTGAAAACACAGTTATGAACTAACCCTAAGGTACACCTCACATTATAAAGTTTCCCCAGCAGAGTCGCCAGTTCTGTGATCGGTGGATCTGGAACTGACTATTTAACGCTGGTTCGCGAAATGTCGCGGAAGCAAGAGTCGCCACCGTCTTTTATTTTCTCCAAATGGAAAGGACAAAAGCACAGAAAAATTCCTTAAAGAGATTGCTCTCGGTTCGGGAGGTAGGTTATAGAAAGGGAAGGTGTTAGCACCCTTTCTATCCATGGTTATCCATGGGCTCTTAGATACTTGCTCACTTGTGTTTTCAAAATGGTTTGTTTGCTTTTCAATTGTGGGTTTAAAAAGTTTCTTTGAAAATTCCAGTTCGACTCTTGTATCTGTCCTCAAGAGTGTTTGAAAAAATGCTTTCGAAAGCTTTTTGAAAATGTGTTGGTGTGAAAAGTATTTTTGAATTTGTTTTGAAATTAGAGCAAGTATCTAGAGTCGTCTACCTACCCTAAGGAATTCGTCTGTGTAGATGTCCTTTAAAGTAGTGCCATCCCACCATTGAGAGGTAGGTAGCACCACTATTGGAGTTGTTCGGGTCAATTCGAGGTTCGGGACATGGTGATCACCAGAGAAATGGGAAGACACCTTAGAAGCTACCCTCATGCCAGGTTCCCGGATCATGAGGACTTACTAAGACATCCTCTACTCGACGATCACCTTTCGAGGCAAGGCAACAGTGAGACGTACCCTAGGGATGGTGTGTGATTTGTGTGTCGTTTTCATATATTTTTGTCTTGTCATGTCAAAGTGATCTATGCGTTTGTTTTTATTTTAGGCATTCATTCTTTCATGCATTTATTTTTTAACAGTTAAAATATTTGCGGGAAAGTAAAGATCTAAAGCTATTACAAAAGGCGCGGGTCCACATCGCCAAAATTAACCAGGACCCGATTTGACAGAAAATAAAGAAGGCAAAGAAAATAAAAGAATTAAAAGTGCGAGAAGTACTTAAAATGTTACAAGGCCTTGGGAGAGATACATAAATATTTAAGCGAAATAAAAGAAATATGCGAGTTAAGAATTAAATCGAAACGAGGGCGTTGGACCCTTTTGCAAAATTAAATTACATGGAATTGATTAATTAAAATTAAAAGAAAGAAAGAACTTGTTTTTGGTATTTTTTAATGTTCTAGGATTTAATATATATAAAAAAAGAATTAACTAAAATTAAAATAAGATGTAAACCCTAATTCTAGTGGCTTTTAATTTATTAAAAAATATTGAAGTTTTTAACCTAAATTAACCCTAATTTTTATATACAATTTTAATTATGAAAATAAGTAAAATAGATAATATTATTATAAAAAAAGAAAAATTAAAAAGGAATAAAAACATCAATTAAACCTAATTCTATGTTTTTTTAGATTTTAATTATGAAAAGAATTAAAATTACAACCTAATTTAAAACTAAATTCAATTACATGCAATTTATTTACAAGAAATATTAAAATATAAAAATATTTATTATTTTTTTTTCTTTTCTGATTTTTTATGGGTATTTTTTATATTTATGAAAATATTAAATTGATTAAAAGAATAATAATTAAAAGAAGATAAAAATAATGAAAAGATAAAAAATAACAAAATTTTTGCAAACCTTGGGGGTGTCAGTCCCCAGATAGGAGGTATAGTTTAGCAGCCTGGCCCAAGAATCTGAGGCCTTATGGACTTTTTTCTGGGAGCATACACGCGCGTTGACTTGAGTTCATCATAGTCTTCAGTTCATGGCCGTTGATCTGACGCTCTAGGACACGTGGGCGTTGATTTTTGAGGATGCATGATAATCTTCAGCACAAGCGCTACATATGAACTTTAATTGAAAAATAACAAATGGAAAGGGTGGAGACCTGGGATCGAACCCAGGTCATTAACATTACCAGTCCTTATGCTTGCCAGTGGAGCCAACTCACGCGTTTGATTAATAAGCAACTAACAAATATTATAAAAAGAAAACAAAAGGTTAGTGGGTCTGCGCGCGAATTTTAAACTGACCAATCCACGCTTCACACGTTATCGTCTTCCTCGCGTGGTTTTTTATTTTCCTGAAACAAAAGAAACATGGGCAACGGTTTTCACGCGTTGCCTAAGATAACATATCAAAAAATAGCGATTAGCCCTAGGGGCTCTATAAATTAGGCGCGAGGGTAGGTTTGAGATCGTCCAGATGCGCTGAAGTGAATGGTCTAATTCATATGCTCCAATTTTTCCTTGTTTCAAAATCCCTAATTCCAAGTCCTGTAAACCCTAAAAATTGCCAATGGCGAAATCGTATACAAGGCATAAAAACACAATTAAACACATGGGTTAGCTTCAGAATAGCATGAGGAATGTAAATCAACAATTAAAACTTGCAATAAACGCATGAATGAAGATGCACGATTGTGAATTTTATTTGAAACAGTTTTACTCCATTGTACCAATTCCGAGTGTTTTGATGAGCGTTTGTGATTGGAAAACGTTCAGTAATGCTTGAGGAAGCTAATGAGATAGGTTTTGAGACTTGAATCGCCTTGCAAAGGTGTTTTCAGATTTGAGTTTCTTGCAAAAAATTTCAAGTTTGATGATCAATTTCTAGCGCAGCTTAATGGTTATTGGCATTAGGTTTTCGTTCATGCTTATGTAATGAATCAATTAGGTTAACAAATTTGATCAGAATCTCTTGTATTCATGATTTTGAGATTTGATTTCCAAGCTTTATTTTTTCAATCTTTTTCCATGTGTTTTTGCTCTCAATCATATCAAATTTCATTGGTTCTTTCCTTATTTGGCTAGGCACGAATTATTGAGTATAAAACATGCACAAAAAGATTTAAAACTTTAGGTTAAGTATTTTCCATGTATTTAATTTGATTTAAATGAATTAATATAAATAAAAATTCAAATAAATAAATAAATAATGAAGAAATACTTCCCTTTGGGCCAAGTGGTCGTGCATATGCTATGGATGATGAATTGTGGAAGAAAAATGGGCCCATTAGCAATTTTAGGTCATTTGAACCAATGTTGACTTTTCAAAATATCCAAAAATTTCCCAACTTCCACAAGGCATAACTTGCTCCATTTTTAAGCTTTTCTCATGTTCTTGGACATTTTGGAAAGGTCTTTGAGTCCTCTAACCAATTCCTTTGGTCCCATGTCATTTTGATTTACCAATCTCAAGTTATGGCCTTTGACTTAAAGTCCCTTTTTGTTGACTTTTTAAAATGACCTATAATGTTGAAATTGATAACTTTTTGTGAGAGCATTTCTTGGACTTGAAGTATGAAGATGAGTTGTAGGAAATGTCTTTCTCTTCAAAATGAGCTTTGGATGGAATTTTTCTGATAATCCATGTGAAAGTTATGCCCTGGTCAATTTACAGTTGACTTTTTCAGCTGTCCAAATAAGGAAACTTTTGCATTTTGATGATTTTTGAGCCAAGCTTTGAGAATCATGATCAAGAATTGATCAAATGATGTTTATGTCTTCAAAATGATATGTTGACCAAAAATTTGAACTTTTGACTATCAAATGACCATTTTGCCCCTACAGTTGACTATAGTGCAATTAGGGTTTTTAACTGTGCAATTTTGTGCTGAATGTCTTGAAACTTGATATGAGGATGCTTGACCATGTTTGTAAGCATGTGAGACTTGATTGGACCTTTGGAAACTTCATTTTCTTGATCAGAACACAAACCCTAATCTTGACTGTTCATGAGGCCTTTGCACTGTGCAACCCTTGGGGAACTTTGAAGCTTGACTTGGCATTTTCTTGAAGAATATGGGAGGGCAAATTTTGGGGTACAACAGTTGCCCTTGTTCAATCTTCTTAGACCTGAGGATGCAGATTGGCTGACGTGCCTTTCGTAATCCGAGGGTAGAAGATGATTGAACACTAGAGTGCCCAGAAATTTGCGCTCACATAGTAGCAGTGTGATGATGGGAATGGGCTTATAGATGCCATTTGGAGATTGGTGAATAGGATGATGGGCTTATAGATGCCATCTGGATGTTGATCGCGTAAGAGGTTCCTTAGCGCGAACCTGTATACCTGCAAAACAGAAAATGATTACCTGACACGTTGCAGGAGCTGATTTTCAGATGCTTTTGTGTAGATATGTCCTGACTGGTTACAGGAATCGGATCTTTGAATTCTTCAGACGTGCCCTGGCGAGATACAGGAATCGAGTCTGATAATGTTAGTCTTCAACGGATACACCCTGGCAAGATTCAGGCATCGGATCCTCGAACTCTTCAGACACACCCTGGCAAGATACAGGAATCGGATCTGGTATTGTTAGTCTTCAATGGATACACCCTGGCAAGATTCAGGTATCGGATCCTCGAACTCTTCAGACACACCTTGGCAAGATACAGGAATCAGATCTGGTAATTCTAGTCTTCAACGGATACACCCTGGCAAGATTCAGGTATCGGATCCTCGAACTCTTCAGACACACCCTGGCAAGATACAGGAATCGGATCTGGTAATGTTAGTCTTCAACGGATACACCCTGGCAAGATTCAGGTATCGGATCCTCGAACTCTTCAGACACACCCTGGCAAGATACAGGAATCGGATCTGGTACTGCTAGTCTTCAACGGATACACCCTGGCAAGATTCAGGTATCGGATCCTCGAACTCTTCAGACACACCCTGGCAAGATACAGGAATCGGATCTGGTACTGCTAGTCTTCAACGGATACACCCTGGCAAGATTCAGGTATCGGATCCTCGAACTCTTCAGACACACCCTGGAAAGATACAGGAATCGGATCTGGTAATGTTAGTCTTCAACGGATACACCCTGGCAAGATTCAGGTATCGGATCCTCGAACTCTTCAGACACACCCTGGCAAGATACAGGAATCGGATCTGGTATTGCTAGTCTTCAACGGATACACCCTGGCAAGATTCAGGTATCGGATCCTCGAACTCTTCAGACACACCCTGGCAAGATACAGGAATCGGATCTGGTAATGCTAGTCTTCAACGGATACACCCTGGCAAGATTCAGGTATCGGATCCTCGAACTCTTCAGACACACCCTGGCAAGATACAGGAATTGGATCTGGTAATGTTAGTTTTCAACGGATACACCCTGGCAAGATTCAGGTATCGGATCCTCGAACTCTTCAGACACACCCTGGCAAGATACAGGAATCGGATCTGGTAATGTTAGTCTTCAACGGATACACCCTGGCAAGATTCAGGCATCGGATCCTCGAACTCTTCAGACACACCCTGGCAAGATACAGGAATCGGATCTGGTAATTGGTCGTCAACAGATACACCCTGGAAAGATACAAGAATCGGATCTTTAGTTACGACCATTGATAGTGATCATTTTTGTACTTTTGTCCGGTAGGAGAAGATGACTCCGTTGGGGAATGAACTTGGCGAATGGATTACTGTGCGGGGAGAAAAGTACTCTAGCGACCATGCTGGGGAGTGATACTCTGTGGGGAGAGACGTACTTTGCTGAATTGTTGATAACAACTTGCTGAGGATACTCTTGTTGCGTTGGAAGTGTTGATAGACTTCGCTGGGGATAAGAAGACTTCGTCGAGGACGCTCTTTCCGTGGCTTTTGGATGAGGATAACCCAGTTATATCCTGGTAGGGAAATAACTCTTTGAATAAAGCCGGGAGACGCGCTCGTGTTCTGCAAGGATAAGCTTCCAGAATCTACTGGGGATAAGCTTACTGCTTGGGGATATGGATTCCAACTTTCCTAGGGAACTAGATTGGACTCTCCTGGGGAAGTTTTGAACTGTATCGGGAAGTGACTCCACTGAATGTCTGGTATACCGCCGGGGAACAATCTTTAGGTCAAGACTGCCGGGGATGCTGGTTAAGAATATATATGCTGCTGGGGAATGTTGAGATCTGCTGGAGGATATCCAACTCCTTAAGTTTGGCTGTAACTTTGCTCGGGGAGAGTGTATTGACTTGCTGGCTCACTCTCTGGGGAATTAAGATATCCGGTTATGTTCTTCAGCTGAACTTACCTTGATACCTTGATGGACAGAACACTTAGATCGCTTAGACCACTTATTATTGCCCCTGTTTCTGAGGTGGGAGAAGAAGACTTGTGAGGTGCTGATAATTATTGATGGACCAACCTTCTTCTGGTAGGCAGGTGACAAGATAACAGGACATAGTCGTACGCTTTGATCCCTAACTTTTGCCTGGACCGCCCATTCGGGTTTTCAGTCCACCGGGATACCCATTTTTGCCCAAGCCGCCTTTTCAGGTTTTCGACTTGTCGGGTGTACAGATTTTTCATTTCATCCCTTCATTTTGCCCGAACCCTTTTGGTTCGCCGGGAAACCCTTATTTTTGCCTAGGTGTGTCAACCTAGCGGGTCTTTGATTATGCATAGTATTTTTTCTGACTATGTCCACGCTCTTAGAATGCAGGGAGGTGCCCCTGGCTGCTTATGTTGCCATATTACCAGAAGATGTCTGATCGTGCAAGATTCGTTGCTGGAGTGCCCCAAGTGACTCAGGTAGAGATTTGCCCCTACTGTTTGGCTTTTGAGAGATTCTCCGAATCTTGATTGGACTGCCCCGGATAATGGACCATGGTCATGTCTGCCCCTTGATTGGAAGTACTTCTGTTCATTAGGCATTCGTCGTGTGAATTTCTAGGCTGTTCAAACAAAAGTCATATGCAAACAAAGTTATGTTAAAAATGCAAAGCTTGTGTCTGTCTTGAAGATTTTGAAAATGCATTCTTTTTTCATAAAACAAATGAATGTTTGTAAAACTTGATGTCAACTCCGTATTTACCGTAGGCCTTAAGGAGTCAGGATACCTTTCGTAACAGTATGCTTTCGAACTAACCCATGCTTCAGCTAGGACTTTTGAGGGTTATAACGTGGCCTGGTTCACGGTTTAAGAAACAAAGGATAAAGGCTCAAATTTTATTTGTACCCACCCGCTCTTCGTGATGTTCTCCAAACCTAAACTCAGTTGATCATACGTTAGACCTTGTTTGAGTCTTTGCTCTGATATACCAGTGATGGTTCGGATGTTGATGATTTTTTTTGAATAGGCAGTCATTCTTTTTGTTGAGGGTTTGTAAGACCTCTTTCTTTTCTTGATTTTATTATCCCTGTTTTTTGCCTGACTGCTTCTTTTTGAATTTACAGTCAGCGGGATGCCCCAGTTTCGTAAGTCCCCTTTGTAGGTTTAGACTTTTGGGCTTTTATTTTTTTGAGAAGTAATGACTGCCTTTCTTTATTGAATATTCAGAACCGTCACTATCTTTTTTGTAAGGATCTCTTTGGTGCCATTCGTTATGCACTTGGATCAACTGAGAGACTACCCTGCCCCAGGTTATGATTAAGGGTTTTAAATTTCGAAAAGAAAAACTCCTACTTCTTTGGCTCTGAGGGGTTGACGAGGGATTATCATCCTTATAACTCCAGTGTTTAGGGATTGAAACAATGCCTGTACCTCATCAGCGGGGTCTGTTCAAAAGCATACTGTAGATTATGGTATCGTTTTTGTCATCCTCCCTCAAGAGGCTTAGAATTTTAGATCAAGAGTTGACATCAGAAAAAATATGAAAATAATTTGCATAGAGTGAATACGAATATATTGATTCAAAATAGACATAAGCGATGCATTAATGGAATAACAATGTTTAACATGAATAAATGTTTGAACAAAAGAAAATTGCAACTTGAACATTCGAATGAACAAAAATTTCCTAGTCTCAGGGCTTGTCACTTCACATAGTGGATCCTGTAGGGATGGTAGAAGCACTCAGCCTGGCCCTCTTGGGTGAATTCCACAGCTCCTTCCTCAATCAGGTCCTGGATTTTATTCTTCAAAGTCCAACAATCCTCTGTAGCATGCCCCGGGCTGTCAGAATGATAAGCGCAGTGAGCGTTGGGGTTATACCTTGAAGGTGTCCTGTTGGGATTCTTAGGAGGATCCTTTAGAGTTACCAAGTTCAACCTCAGCAGTTGTTGTAAGGCTTGAGGCAGCGACACGTTGAGCTTGGTGAATTGCCTTTTGGGCTTGTCTGGCTGAAGCTGGTGAGGTTGATACTGAATTGGTGATACTGGAGCCATATGAGGAGCTTTCTCCTTGCCTCTTTTTCTCAAAGATGGTCGAACGATGACTGGATTTTTACCCTTAGATGTTTGCCCCAGTTGGTTACCCTGAAGCAGTTGGTTGACGAGAAACCGGAGCTCATCTTGTCTTTGAGCTAAACCTTGAATGGCATTCCTCTGCCCCAGCATTTGGGCTTTAATTGCATCCATCTCAGCTTGTAGGTGTTTCAACCTTTCATCCTCAGCACTGTTCTTGACAACGGTCTCCCTGAGAAGGGTCTTTAGCTCTTCCTATCCCTTGGATAGATTCAGGAGGATTTCCCCGAACCGAGTCTCTTGAGCAAGAAGATCCTGGTTGTCTGGTTGGAAAGCCATTGCTGAAATAAACAGCGGGAAGGGTAAGTAACCTGCAACAAGGGTACCTGTTATGCAATGATGTGTATGACATGCATGCAATGTTTTCAAGGACCTCGCGGGGTAAACAAGAAAATTGGTTAGCATTTGGATCCGGCAGTTTGGTTGAAAGAACTTCATATTTGTTGAGAGTCTTTCTTCCAAGGGTAAAAGGCTCACCATATCCAGTGGGTCATAGCCTCTGACAACCTTGGCTAGAGGAAAATAAATCCTCTTTGCCCCTTGCTGGGATAGTTGATTCATCATGACCTGCATCACAAGCCCTTGAGATCCTTGAAATGGGTTAGGAAAGGCATCACCGAATACTCATAATGTGTATAACGCATTCTGAAAGCCATCTTCTAGATATATTAATCCTTCACTTTAATCAGATGATAACCCAACCTCAAATCAATCTTACTAAACACTCGAGCACCCACCAATTGATCCATCAAATAATCTATTCTTGGAAGAGGATACTTGTTCTTAATCATCACTTTATTCAATTATCTATAATCCATACAAAGTCTGATACTTCCATCTTTCTTCTTTACTAGCAACACTGGAGCTCCCCACGGTGATACACATGGTCTTACAAATTTCTTTTCCAGTAACTCTTCCAATTTATTTTTTAATTCTGACAATTCAGATGCAGACATCCTGTATGGTTCTATAGAAACATGTCTGGTACTAGGTACAAGATTAATAGCAAATTCGACTTCTCTCTCTGGTGGTACATCAGGAATTTCATCAGGGAAAACTTCAGGAAATTCACGCACCGCTTGCAATTCCTCAATTATAGCTTGATTCTCGACAGATAGCGATGCCATCAACGAGAGCGTCTAATTCTCTTCTTGCATCAACTACCTCAACTATTTAACAAATAACAAACTAGTTTGCTCCTCTTCAGGAGATGAAAATCTCACCAACTTGTTATAATAGTTAATATGAACATAGTTATGTTCTAACAAACTCATACCTAAAATCACATCTAACCCACTTAAAGGCAAACAAACTAAATCAACGATAAAGTCTCTGCCGAAGATCGACAACGGGCACTTTAAACACACAAAAGAAGTAGTCACCGATCTCTTGGTTAGAGTATCGATGACAATCTCTCTTTTCAAAGAAGATAACATAAGACCCAATCTTTCAACATAATCCGTAGCAATAAAGTAATGAGTAGCACCGGTGTCAATAATAGTAATTAAAGGAGTACTATTAATGAAACATGTACCTCTGATGAGTCTGTCCTCATTAGTTGTCTGAGTACCAGCCAATGTTAACACTTTACCACTGGTTTGCACCTTCTTCGGTTTCTGACACTGACTACCAATGTGTACTTATTCACCATAATTGAAGCAAATCATCTCTTTATGCTTGCACTCAAATATAGCATGTCCAGTCTTACCAAAACATAAACACCTCTTCACCTCAGCAGTACACACGTTGCTCTTATGACCAGGTTTTCCACATTTGAAACAGACCACACCAGCAGGAGAATCTCCCCCACTAGTTCTCTAATCCTGAGCAACTTTCTATTTACCTTTAACAGTTAGGGCATCGTAAGTCTTACCATGATTCTGTTGGTGCTTACCCCTCTTCTCATTGATAATCTTATAGTGAGAATTATTACCTTCTTCATAGATCCTGCAACTATCAATCAAATCAGCAAAGACATGAATCTTATGATATCCAACTGTCTTCTTGATCTTTGGGTGCAATCCGTTCTCAAACTTAATACACTTTGAAAACTCAACATTTGCCTCATTGTAGTGTGGGTAAAACTTAGTTGACTCAACAAACTTTGTAGAATATTCAGTAACCGGCATACTCCCTTGCTTTAGCTCAAGGAACTCAATTTCCTTCTTACCACAAACATCTTCATGGAAATACTTCCTCAAAAATTTCCTATGGAACACAACCCAAGTGATATTTTCACCTGCAACTTCCAACCTCAAATGATTCTCTAGCCGCCAGTCATCAGCCTCAACTGCTAGCATATGAGTACCATATCGAACCTTCTACGCTGGAGTGTAGTCCATCACACAGAATATTATCTCAATCTCTTTCAACCAATCCAATGCTCCATCAGGATCATACTTACCCTTGAAGGTACGCGCATTCTCCCTCTGGAAGGTCACCAAGCTACAAGATCTAGCATTCTTGTCAGCATTCGGCTGATTCTCCATAGCACGCGCAGTAGCTTCCAAAGCAGCAGCAAGTGCATCGTCATTCCTTCCAGCCATCTCAACTTATCACTACAACATAAACAACGGTTATAATTCAAGTTAACAATACTCGATTGTTATACAAAACTATGACTCGACAACTTGGTCGGACGGAATGACCTGCTCTAATACCACTAATGTAAAACCCCATTTCTACCCAACAAATTATATAAAATTAAAGTTACAAAATTCCCAACAACAAATGGAATGCTACACTTTCAACTTGGAAACAACGACATTTAATCTCCTATTGTTCATATACATAACACATAAAATTCGAATGAACTAATAACAACATGTTTAGTCTTTGAGAACAAAATAACTGTAATAATTAAGTAGCGGAATCACAATTTTCAACTCAAATGACATAATATCTTTGTCCAACTGAAAACAACTTCAAAACAAAAATTACTTAACGAAAATAACTTAAAGTTCAGCAATAGAAGTAAAATCAACAATAAAGCAACAAACATTCATCCCCTCGAGTGTTACGTATCAGAGCGACGACAGTGACTCGAACAACTAAAGGTAAATAGCCTTCATTCTTTATTACCTGCATGTTACCAACATGGGTTAACATTCAAACAGAAGGGGTGAGATATCGATAAATATAGTAAAACTCATGATAAATAATATATTAGAATAAGTTCATATAAAATCACCACTTCATAGCTCTTTAACAACATTTAACATAATTCATTTATCCACTCAACAACTCAGGATGCAACATGAAAGGCGACTTATTTTTATGCACATGCATGTGGTACCAACAAAGCAAAACTCCAAACTTAATAATATGCCAATTAATAGAGGCATCAACAAGGCATAAGCCTTCAACTTTATATTTTCCAATCTAGACCAACTTACCGAGCGTGAGCTCCCAACTTGATATGTTATGTATGCGACAACAATATGAATATAGTTACAACAACAACAATAATTCAACAACAACTAAACATAATTCAACATTAGCCATAAGCCTACAACATAATATCTGCCACTAATTAGAGGCATTTCAACAAAATCATCATCACCTGCCAAATTCTCAAATGATAACAAGGTATACAACACACCATATTAACCAAAATATACTACAACGTCTTGCATAATTATTCGGGTAATTCAAATATATATTGTCAGTCACTTATTAATTATATGATCTCTCCTGCTACTAACTTATTTTTACTAGAATTCACTAATCTTATAGGGGTAAAATACCTTAAGAATTCTAATTATTATACTGAGATTATTAAATAAATAAATAACTAATTAGCCTGCACATGAACGACAGCAAAGAATCAATAATGACGTATGCTCCTCAACATAATGGTAATTCCGCTCAACACCTTCCCTCCATGCCTCAGTACCGGTCGACACACACCATACATCTCGGCACCTCGCGCAGCCTCATGCCTCCCTACAAAACTACATGTTCCCCTCGGTGCACCTTGCAGCCTTGTGCCACTCGACACCTAGCACCAGTTCTCCTCGGCATATCTTGCAGCTTCATGTCGCTCGACACAATTACTTGTGCTCCTCGGTACGACACGTCTTCACATTTTTGCATAGATTTCATTCAGTCTGTGACGAACATTAACTTAGCCTTACAATATTCTCTTCGACCATTAATTTTCGACCAACAACATAGAAAAACATAAAAATAGGGTAACTATATCTCCTATTAACAGATTCATCAATTGTACAAGACATTCATCCATAAGATCCCTAAACAACCACAACGTAAAAACAGGAAACTTTCAAGAGCAGACCCGGAATAATCGACGCACAACAATTATACCCAAGACCAATCCCTGTAGAATATTCATCATTAGTCCCATTATAAGGTCAGAACACCACCCTTACCTTGGATTGAAGGTTACTCGACACACTCCGACTGGAACCTTGCTTTGCTCTTCTCCTTATTATGTTCCTCTGCGCTTCTCACAACCAATTTTTTCAGTAACTTCTCAATTAACCCTATTCCTTTGTTTAAATAGAACCTCACATTATCATTATTCTTAATGGGCTTAAAAATACACCCCCTATATTACTACTTCCAACCATTAAAATAGGCCCAACATAATTATTATATTACTATACTGTGATACGGTGGGAGAACTGACTTGAGGGTTTTGCGTTTTATTTCAAATGTTGCGGTCAGCAAGAGTCGCCACCGACTTTTATTTTATCCAATAAGGAAAGGTAAAAAAGCACGGGAAAGACCTTTCGAGATGTTTTCTTGAGTTCGAGGGGTAGATTATGAAAAGGAAAGGTATTAGCACCCTTTCCATCCATGGTTTTATATGGGCTCTTAGTTACTTTCTAAATCACTTGCTTTTTGTTTGAAAATTGTGCTTTGTGTGGTTTTGAAAGTATTTTAAAAAGGTGCCATCGTTTAGGCAAACTTTGCAATGATTCCCGTTCGTAAGAATGTATGAAAAGTGTTGAGCTTTTGAAAATATTTCAAGTTTTGGAAAGTGTATGTGAATGTTTTGAAAATAGCAAGGATATTTGTTTCGAAAGTGAGCAAGAAACTAAAAGTAATCTACCTACTCAAAAAGTCTTAGATGTGCTTTTCCTCCTCCTTTAGATGTTTCTATCTTACCATTGTTTTGGTAAGAAGCCTCATCGTTGGATGTGAAGGGACGGGCGTTGGGTCATTGTATGACCATGATAGCAATGTTGTGAGATGACTTAGAACTTTTCTTTAGGGACTAAGATCATTTTGAAAGAAACTGTGATAGCGTCATCGAGGGACTATGATCTTGTATTTTTGATTCGTTTGTGCTAAGACATCCCACATACATAACATGACCATTTTTGTAAGGCAACAAGCGAGATTACCCTAAGGGTGCATGTGTGCAAGTGTGTTTTATTGCATGCATTTGTCTTTGATTTTTGGTGGTCTATTTATTGGTTTTATCTTGCCATACACGCTTAATTAATAGCATTTACATTTGAAAGCGATAAATTGCGGAAATGTAAAGTCCTACGCTATTACAATATTTAGGGGATGAGGATACAAATTTATGAATGAGGGTTGCAAGTAAAAATAAGTCCTAAGTTACTATTACAACCATATTGAAATGTATAGTATAAGAAAGAAATGGACTTGTTTAGAAAATGTTTTTGTCTTAAGGAAATAAGTTAAAAGAAAAATGTTTTTATGTTTTTTATGTTAATAATAAAAAGACGAAAAGGAAAAATAAATGCAAGGTAGAAACAGCGTGTTGCTGCAAACAAAGAAACCAGGATCAGAAGTTCTGAAGCCAGGCGCGTGACTCAGAAGGAAGCGTCAGAATCATAAGTTCTGATTTGGTACACTCTGAGTTCCTGCAAAAAACGTCAGAGGGAAAGGGAACAGAGGTTCTGGATTGATACACTCTGAAGTCCTGCAAAAAAACGTTAGAGGGAAAATACATAGGTTCTGGGTGGTGTTTAGCCAGTGAACCAAAAGTCAGAAATTCTGTATTACATTGAAACAATGAGCAAACGTCAACAATTCAGTGTATGTGACATGTAAGGAGAACTCAGAAGTTATGTGTTGTGTTAGAACAGTGAGTGAATTATCAGAAGTTCTGTGTGTATTAATAGTGAGAAAAAATCGTAAAAGTTATGTGTGTTATCATCATGTAAAAATCAGAAGTTCTATATTACATTTCAACTCTTAATCAGCACATCAGCAATTTATTCAGTTCAGCAAATCAGAATAATCACAGCACAACAAATCACAGAAGTTTTCAGCCTAAGTCTGAGCCTAGCTTTATTCTAGAAGTTATGATCCATAGTTTTTATTCATACAATGATATGTACAACGTTAATACTATGATATTTACATATTAATGATGCTCATAATGAAAAAACAAGCAAAGTCGAAAGACTTACCTGGAACCTGGAACGTGCTTGGAGTTTTGAGTGGCTACCTTTGGATGTTCTGAGTCAGCAAGAGAAACAGAAGAGTGGGTGTGTCCTTTTATTCAAAGGGAAGGACAAAGGTTTGTTTTTATGTATGGGATTTCTGGATTTTTATGAAGGTTTCACAACTTCCTTTTCTCTCTTTTGTCCAATCTCTTTCTTCAAAAGCCAGCCCCTTGAATGTGTGATGGAGCCAAGTATTTATAGATGAATTTGCTGTGACTTTGGGGGAAAAACAAATAGGATTTGAACCTATTTTGGCATCCTGTTCCTTTGCTTTTTCACCACAGTTTTCGTATGCTAGTTTGGTGTAATCATGAGATGCAGGCGTAGGTTGAGCCAGCTGTTGGTCTTAGGTCTGCTACAAGTTGTATAAACAAGGTTTTGGGATTTGGTCATGTTCTGACCAAAGCATTGATATATAGCCTTCATGTGTTGAAGTGTTGCCTTGTCTTTGAAGCAAGCATGGTGGTTGTCAGCAGGAATTAAGGAAAAGCAAAAAGCAAAGTATGGGCTTAGTAGCAAAGTTGCTATCCCAAGACAGTAGAGGTACACGTGGTGAAAATCCTTTAGATAAAGACTCAGAAGGTGGTTGTGAGCATTAAATGATGATGAGACTTATCACAACCAGAAATCCTGCAACGTGAAACTCTACACTAAGGCTTTGTTCTGGATCAGAAGTTATGCTTCAGCGTAGCATCCCATCTTCTGATCCTCTTACCTTCTTGCTCCAGCATGTTTTGAAGGAGCTTTTAGGCTTCGTATTACGCTTTATTACCTTCTTTGCATTACCCTAGCAAACTCTAACTGAACTTGCGTAGATGCTGAAGAGCCATGTTCTGACTGAAAGCTATGTTCTGAACCATGTTTGTAACTTCTGACTGCATATGCCTGGAGGCTAACTCAGAAGTTCTGAAGTGTCATTTTTCATAAATACTTAGAAAAATTCTAAGTATTTAGAATTAGACTTTTCTAAGGTAAAAATTGACTTTTCAACTTGCTTGATGAAACAAACTTCATATTCCAACATGTCTTGATGAAATATAATTTTTTATTTTAATCCAAAATTCAAAGTTTGACTTTTCAGCGTGTAAATGACCATCTTGCCCTTGTGAGTGATTTCCTTGAAAAAAATGGCAGTTCAAGGCTTGGAAGCAAACTTGAAGATCCAGGGTGATTCTTTGAGAAAAGAGAGGGAAAATTTTGGGGTGCAACAGCTGCCCCTGTTTAATCTTCTTACACCTGAAGAGTCAGATTCGATATTCTGCCTTTCGTGACTTGAAGGTGGAAGACGATTGAACACTAGAGTGCCCAGAAAATTTTCACTCGAAGATGTGTTAGTTGATTATATAGGGAATGGGATTAAAGATGCCATCCAGAAATGATTGCTGGAATGCATCTATAATCTGGAACTGAATGATTATCAGCATGGCATCCGTGTATGGAGTGCATATGAGTTGTATCGGAAGGTTGGGTTGTTTGATGATGAGTCCGTGTAAAACTGTATCTGAAATTCCCCGAGAAGGAACCTGTGTGGGGTTGCTTCATGATGAGTCTGTGTAAAACTGCATCTGGAAGGGAGAAGGAACCTGGGTAGGGTTACCTGATGATGAGTCCGTATAAAACTGTATCTTAGAAAGGGAGGGAACCGGTGTAGGGTTGCCTGTTGATGAGTCAGTGTAAAACTTCACCTTGGAAAGAGAAGGAACCGGTGTAGGGTTTCTTCATGATGAGTCAGTGTAAAACTACATCTTGGAAAGAGAAGGAACCGTTGTAGGGTTGCTTAATGATGAGTCCGTGTAAAAATGCATCTGGAAAGGAGGAACTTGTATAGGGTTGCCTGATGATGAGTCTGTAAAACTTCATCTTGGAAAGAAGGAATCTGTGTAGGGTTGCTTCATGATGGTCGAGTAGATAGTTGTCCTGTCTGATTTTAGGTGTTAATCTTTGACCTGAGAAAGAAAGATAGTTTCCCTGGCTTGTTACAGGTGTTAATCTTCAATCTCTTCATGTAGATAGTTTTCCTGGCTTGTTACAGGTATTAATCTACAATCAGTCGTCCACAGATAGTTTTCCTGGCTTGTTACAGGTATTAATCTGGAACTTGAAAAGGTTGATGGTAGCCATTTGTTGATTGACCTTTTCCTGAAAAGGTAAAATGTTAGCTGTATGTAATGTCATGATGCATGAAATACATGATGTCATGATGTTCTCAAAATAAATGAGATTGTGTCGTATGCACTTATCATGTATGTAAATAGGAGGTATGAAATGTGAAATGTTTATGAATGTATTTTTGTCTGGGGAAAATAAATCCTTGATAAATGTCGGGGAGTCGTTAAATCCTTGACTGTTGTTGAAGAGTTGGTGTGTCTTCAAACTTTTCTTGGAATATTTCCACCGGGGATTCCTGTTTTGTTGTTTGAGGAGAACTCCACTGGGGATATTGAAAACTCTGCGGGGAGAATGTTTATTCCTACTTGGGAAAAGAGTTCAGCAGTCTCGGTTGTCTGTTGCTCTACTGGGGAGTCAAAGTTGAACTGATATCTGGTCGGGTCCAGGTTTCACAGTAACTTGTTGGGGATTGTAGAGTACTCTACTGGGGAAGAGGATTTGTGGTCCTTTTATTTGTAGTAGTTGGAGAGGCAAACTCAAGCTGGGGAATCTGTAGTTTGTTGGGGAAATAAACCCTGTTGTCGGTCTGTTAGAGAGGTGACAACTTTGTTGGGGAAGTCTTCGAGGATTCTTGAAGTTATCCCAGCTGGGGAAAGGTTTTCAAAGATTAAACTTTGGCTGGGGAAACATCCTATGAGAAGGATTTGGGGGATATTTGTCACTGCCCCTAGTAGCGAGTGTTTGTGGCACTGCCTGGAAATGCTTAACCGTACGTAACCCTTTGTCGGGATTGATGTTCAATGCCCCAAGTGACGGAGATGGAGTGTGATACAGTGTGAGAACTGACTTGAGGGTTTTGCAATTGATTGCAAATGTTGCGGTTAACAAGAGTTGCCACCGACATTTCTTTTATCCAAAAGGAAAGGTGAAAAAGCACAGGAAAGACCTTTGAGATGTTTTCTTGAGTTTGGGGGTAGATTATGAAAATGGAAGGTATTAGCACCCTTTTCATCCATGGTTTTCCATGGGCTCTTAGTTACTGGCTATATCACTTTCTTTTGTTGTTTGAAAATTTGTTTTGTGTGGTTTTGAAAGTATTTTGTAAAAGAGGTAATTCGTTTAGGCAATCTTTGTAATGATTCTCGTTCGTAAGAATGTATACAATGATGTTGATCTTTTGAAAATGTTTTCAATTTTTGTAAGATGTTTGAAGGTGTATGTGATTATTTTGAAAATAGCAAGGATGTTTGTTTTGAAATGGATCAAGTAATTAGGAGCAATCTACCTAATCGAATGTCTTTCTTGTTCATTTCCTTTTCCTTTGACATTGTTGTCTTACCATTGATTTGGTAAGCAACCCTATCTTTGGATGTAAAGGGGACGGGTGTGGGTCATCGCGTAACTATGATTAGCAATGTTGCAAAGTATCTGAGCATTTTTGAGGGACCAAGATCATTTTGTAAGGCAACTTAGAATAGCGTCATCGAGGGACTATGATCTTATACCCGTTTGTTTTGCCAAGATACTTCGCATGCATAATATGGCTATTTTGTAAGGCAACCAAGTGGAGAAACCCTAAGGGTGCTTATGTGTAAATGTGTTATTTTCATGCTTTGACTTTGTCTTGCATTTAGGGTTTTATATTTGTTTTGTTTTGATCTTGCCATTCAAACCCTAATTACTAACATGGCATGTAAAGCGGTAAATTGCGTAATGTAAAAATTACTAAGCTATTACAACAATTCATGGGAGGGGGAAATACAAATTTGAATGGGGATTTGCAAGAATGTAAATATAAATAAGCTATTACAACCAAATCGAATTTGTACGAATATTGGAATAATCAAATACAATATTTAAATATGCAATATTATGTACATGCAAGAAAAGATTTTTGTTTTGTTTTTTGTGTGAAAAGGAATTTTAACTTAATCCTAAAAATATAAGGAAAAGAAATTAATTCTTAAAAAAGGGTTTAACCCTAATTTCTAGTTTTGAAAGAAAAGAAGGTTCTTATGTATTATTTTTTGTGTATTATTTAAATAAAAAATAAAAAATAATATTGTATGAAACTATTTGGTTTTTATATGTTAAAATAAATATTTACAAATATATATATAAATGTAAAAGAAAATATAATAATATATCCAAGCATTATTTTTTACAAATTTATTTAAGAAAAATGACTAGTATATATTGAAGATAAAATATATTTTTTCATGTGAAAATAAAATAAAATAAAATGCAACATTATCAAATTTATATTTTTTAGGATTTTTATATATTAAAGAAAATATTTAATAAACAAAAATGAAATTAAAAAAAATAATAAAAAAATATGAAAATAGTTGGGCAAGGGGGGTATCCTGAGAAATCAAGTGGTGAAAGTTAGAAAAAAAAAACACAAGGCCCAGCGTGGAGGCCCAAACCTGCAAAACAACCAAAAAATGAAAAAAGGAAAATATGGAAAAAACAAAAGGTAGAGCCAAGGTTCGAACCCGAGACATGGGTCTCACCAGCGCGTTACCTTGCCACTGGGGTGGCTATACATCCGTTGATTTATGTGAAACAAAAATAACATAACATGAACAAGGTCCTTGCCTTGTACTTCGTCTTCTTCCCCAAGCTGGCCAGAAGCTCTGTAACTTTCTCATCTCTCAATAAAATGGAAACTGAAAAAATGAATGTCGTAGCATTTTGTCTCCTGATTCTAACCATGTAAATTATGTAAGCTAACAATCAAAGATCAAGATGAATTTTAAAAGCCCTAAATTAAAAACTAATTTTTACAGAAATTTCAAGTTCAAAATTCTCTCAACTCAGGCCAAATAAATGCAAGATATATATATATATATATATATATATATATATATATATATATATATATATATATATATATATATATATATATATATATATATATATATATATATATATATATATATATATATATATATATATATATATATATATATATATATATGTGTGTGTGTGTGTGTGTGTGTGTGTGTGTGTGTGTGTGTGTGTGTGTACAGCTTCGTAGCAATGAGGTCTACATTGTTTATTCACAAATTTTGGCCAGTGGATGCCTGTATGAAGAAATAGAAGTTGCGATTTTTACCTCTTTCAGTTGAAATCGTGAATGGAGTTTGAGTGAGTTTTATGAAGGCATGATGATTGCTTGAGCTTGCTTGAACCTCCCTGAGTGTGTTCCAACCCTTGCCTTGCTTTGGAAGTGACTGGAACTCTCTATCCAAGTCAACCTGCAAGCTTTGAAAACAAAAATGGCAGATGATGGAGAAGGAGTTACAGTACAGGGATGAGGGTCTGGATCACTTAGATATCAAGTAGGTAAAGTTTTTTGATGATTGAAACTTGAAACGCACGAGCCAAATGATGGATTGCTATGCTTATGCAAAAACTGTAAGTTTTGACAATTTTTTGGTGAAAGGTAGTTTGGGAGTGTTTCAGTCCTCTAGCAATCGTGTTTCTAATTGTAATGTGTTTGTGTATTAGTATGGGATAGGTTTTAAGTCACCTCTCCAACAGATTTGTGAGTTCTAGCCTTTTGGCACACTTTCTTGCTTTTGAAGCAAACTGAAGAGACAAGTCTTCACATGCTTGTATTGGCTTGCTTAGGGTTGGTATATGCTTTGTACAATTTTATTTAGGCCTGTAAGACTTGTATGTGCAAAGTAGACAGGTTCAATGCTCAAGAATTGGAAAATTGCAAAAGTGAACCTTTTCCAAAATTGCAATGGCTACTTTATGTCATTTATGGAATTATAACTTGGACAATGGCTCTAGGGCTTGAATTAAAGCTTTGTCAACTGAGTAAGCATTAAATTATGGAGTAAGAAACAAGTTTGGGACCTGTAAAGCATGGATTAGGCAGCATAGGTACTGATTTGAAATTTATTCTTCATGAAATGGCTTGAATCAAAAGTGAGAAATTGCCAACTTCATCTCTTCGATTCTCCCTACTCAAAAATGATCTTGAGGAGTTCTTGGACATTTTGGAAAGCTTGCAATATGCTATATAACTCATCTTTGAAATGAATTTCAAGACTCCTCTTGGAACTAGGTGAAATATTGCCATGAAGTTGGGTCCAAAACCTGCCTAAATTAGGGCAAAATTTCACTAAGTTATTTGGTTCATGAGCATGTATTCATAAAATTATATCTTGAGATCCAAGCATCTTTAGGGAAAAATGTGTGAAGCAAAGTTTTAGATTTCATGGAGGTCTACAACTTTCATGTTGGGAACTTTCCTTGAATCATCTTGTATCATGGTGAAAAAATGGCTTAAAGTTGAGAAAAAATATGAAATTTTCTATACTTAGAAAAATTTCTAATTTAAGAAAATTTCCAATTTTAAAACCTAATCTTAAATCCTTGATTTCTTGATGAACAAGTTTCACATTTTGACATGTTTTGATGAATTGTGACCCTTGGCACTTGATTTTGACCAAAAAGTCAAAGTTTGACTTTTCAATGTACAATTAACTTTTGATCAGTTGACGACAAATTTTATTTGTCTATCAATGAAATTGAAATGTTTTAAACCATGTAATTAGATCAAGATGATTCCATTAAACCCTTGAAACCATGCATCAAATCAATTGGTCATTTGCTAGGTTAAAAATTAGAAATTGCCCTTCCTTAGTCAAAACCCTAATTTTGACCATTCTTCCCTTTTGATGATTTGGTCAAATTTTTGAGGAATTGTAATCCAAAATTGATCAAATGATACATATGAGTCTAGAATGTTGATGTGGATAAAAAATTATGAATTTTGACTGTAAATTGGCCATGGTTGACTTTTTCCCAATACAACTGATTTTTAGGTCAACTATCCAATTGACTGATCAAAAATATGGTTCAAGGCTTGAAACTTGTCATGAGTGATCTTAGGGGTCCATATTGATGCTTGAAAGTCATATGAAGCATTGATAATTCAAGCATCCTTGTGCAAACTTAAACCCTAATTCTGGGTCATCAGGGCATGATGAGGTGTCCAAACCCTAATCTAGTCTTGAGTCAAAGAAATCTTATGAGAAAAGTCTTGATGAATAAGAGGGAAAATTTTGGGGTACAACAGCTTCCCCTGTTCAATCTTCTTAGACCTGGAGAGTTAGATTGGCGAGTTTTTCCATTTGTGACTCAAAGGTGAGAGATGATTGGACACTAGAGTGCCCAGAAATTTGCACTCGACGATGCGTAGTTGAGGGAATGGGCTTAAAGTTGCCATTTGGAGATGTGATAGAATCTTGTTGGAGATGGGCTTGTTAGATGCCATCCAAGAATGTTTGTTTGATTGTAAGTTGTAAGCTGAAAGAATAAGTATCAGAATGGTGTCCGTGTCTGGAACGTATCTGAGTTGTATCTAGAGACTAAATTTATACGTGCATCAGAGTAGCATCCGTGTTTGGAGCGTATTCATGCTGTATTGTATCTGAAAGGTTGTATCTGAATGAGCATTAGAAAAGCATCCGTGTCTGGAGCATATCCGAACTGTATCTGAACTTGAAATCTGAATGAGTATCAGAATGACATTTGTGTCTAGAGTGTATCCTTACTGTATCTGAAGTCTGAATCTGAATGAGTATCAAAATGGCATTCGTGTCTGAAGCGTATCTGAATTGTATCTGATAGTTGAATCTGAATGAGTAATAGAATGGCATTCGTGTCTTGAGTGTATATGTACTATATCTGAACTAGAAATCTTGAATGAGTATCAGAATGGCATCCGTGTCTGGAGCGTATCTGAACTGTATCAAAGTTGTATGTTGTTAATGGTAGCTGTTAATCTTATCCTGAAAAGGGTAAAATGTTAGCTGAAACAAAGTTATATTGCATGAAGTGTATGATGCAATGTATTTTCTTCATCAATATTTATGGTATGGGGATGTAATATATGCGCATGTAAGCTGATTTCCCGTATCGCTGTTTGATTGAGGAAAATAAATCCTTGAATGCTGCTAAGGATATGTTGAAATTTCCATGTCTTAAAGTTGAAGTACTGACGAACTCTTATTGAGAGAAGTAAATTCAATTGTGAGGGCAATGCTATCTATTACTTGAGGAATCCTGAGAAATTTGACGATCTCTACTGGGATTAATAATTTGAAATTTTAGTTCCGCTGGGGATCTAAACGACGTGTTGTGGGGATTACTTATGGAATAGCCTAGAGACATTTTCCTCTCCTTTCAACCTATCAGTAATTATCTTTCTCGTTCTGTTTTTTTGTAAATAGTAATTACGTTCAAATGCATATATTCATCAATGACTCATTTGACGTTTTTTCAAACAAAACACAAGAGTAAAGAAAGAGACAAATAGTTTTTTGTACTTTCAAAGAGATATCTTTGTATTTTACTTTGAATAAGTATTTTGTAAAAAGGAGACAAAACATTCTAGTAAGAGAATGGTGCCATAAAAACAAGAAAATTTTATACAAAGAAAGATAGCTATGTGTAATAATCCCATGGGGTTCCCATTCCGCTATAGCCTTCATATCTCCGAATATCTTGTCTATTTGTTGCTTCGTCCGAAGATGATTGAATTGATTAGAAACTCTGAGTTTGTCAGTGGAAGTCAAAGGTTGTCCGCAAAGTGATTCGACGGGACATAGTCATACGCTTTAATTCCCTAACTTTTGCCTGGACCGCCCTTTCGGGTTTTCAGTCCACCGGGAAACCCTTTTTTTCCCAAGTCGCCCTTTCGGGTTTTCAACTTGTCGGGTGTACAGATTTTTTTATTTGATCCCTAATTTTTGCCCGAACCATTTTGGTTCGCCGGGATGCCCTTGTTTTTCCTAGGTGTGTCAACCTAGAGGGTCTTTTATGCGTAGTATCTTTTGACTATATCCGCGTTCGCAGGATGTGGCAGGTCGTCACCGTCCATGGTGGTCAAAATCATTGCCCCACCGGAGAATATATTTTTGATTACAAATGGTCCTTCATAGGTAGGAGTCTATTTTCCCCTGGGATCACTTTGTGGTAAGATGATGCTTTTGATCACTAGATCCCCAACTTGATATACTTGGCGTCTAACTTTCTTGTTGAAAGCCTTGATCATCCATTTTTGATACATCTGACCATGGCAAACAATAGTAAGTCTCTTTTCATTAATTAAGTTTAATTGATCAAGTCGAGTCTGGATCCAATCGTCTTCATTCAAACCTGCATCCTTCATAATCCTTAGAGAGGGGATCTGAACATCAATAGGTAAAACAACCTCCATGCCGTAAACCAAAGAATAGGGGGTTTCCCCGGTTGTAGGTGACTGTCATCTTTTGGATGATCTTTTTAATGTTTTTATTTGCAGCCTCGACAACACCGTTCATCTTTGGCTGATAGGGGGAAGAATTGTGATGCTGAATCTTAAATTGCTCGCACAAGGTGGTGATCATAGTATTGTTAAGATTTGTACCATTGTCAGTGATGATCCTTTCCGGGATACCGTACCGGCAAATGAGGTTTTGCTTGATGAAGCGGGCAACAACATTCTTAGTAACGGACGCGAAGGAAGCTGCTTCAACCCACTTGGTAAAATAGTCAATGGCCACTAGGATAAAGCGGTGTCCATTGGAGGTTGTAGGCTTGATTTCCCCAATAATATCAATTCCCCATATAGCAAAGGGACAAGGAGCTGTTAAGACATTCAGAGGAACCGGAGGTACGTGCACTTTGTCAGCATAAATTTGACACTTATGACAGGTCCGAGAGTGTTGATAGCAATCGGCTTCCATGGTAGACCAATAATAGCTTGTCCGTAGGATTTTCTTCGCCTTCGTATGCCCACTGGAGTGAGTGCCAAAAGTACCTTCATGTAATTTAGCCATGATCTTTTCCGCCTCAATCTTATCCACACACCGAAGCATAATGGAGTCATGATTGCGCTTGTACAAGATGCCATTACTCAGGAAGGAATTAGCATAGAATCTCCTTCCGGATATTCTTGAGCCTCGAGATACCTCTTGACTTCATGAAACCAAGGTTGGTCCACTACCTCTTCAGTATTAATCTCGTGATAGTGTGCTGGTTCATCCATTCGTTCGATGGTGATCTGGGGAGCCTCGTTATCCCAATTAAGTTTAAACATAGATGACATTGTGGCTAGAGCATCTGCTAGCTGATTTTCTTCTCGCCGAAAATGCTCGAAGGTAATCTTCTCAAAATGTGGTAGAAATGTCAAAACATGTTCTTTGTAAGGGATAAGATTTGGGTGTTTAGTGTCCCATTCCCATTTGATCTAACTGATGACCAAAGCTGAATCTCCAAACACATCTAAAGATTTGATTCCCAAGTCTATGGCAACTTTGAGACCAAAGATGCATGCTTCGTACTCAGCCATATTGTTCGTACAGTTAAAGAAAAGTCTGGAAGTAAAAGGAGTATGACACCCTTCTGGAGATACGAGTACAACGCCGCTACCATTACCAAGTGCATTGGAGGCCCCATAAAAGAACAGGGTCCTTCGGGATCCTTGTTCAGGTCCGTCATATGGTCTGATTTCTTCACAGTTGTCTAATGTCATGATGTCTTCATCCGGGAATTCAAACTTCATGGACTGATAATCTTCTACTGCTTGATGAGCAAGATGATCAGCTGGCACACTACCCTTTATAGCTTTATGGGTAGTATACTGTATGTCATATTCTGTTAGGATCATCTGCCATCTAGCTATCCTCCCAGACAAAGCAGGCTTTTCGAAGATGTACTTTATCGGATCCAACTTAGATATCAACAAAGTAGTATGAGTCAGCATATACTGTCTTAGCTGGCGAGCAGCCCATGCTAGAGTGCAGCAAGTTTTCTCGAGCAGTGAATATCTGGTTTCACAGTCGGTAAACTTTTTGCTCAGGTGATAAATAGCATGCTCTTTTCGGCCAGACTCGTCATGCTTCCCCAATACACACCCCATTGAGTTCTCTAAAATGGTCAGATACATGATCAGTGGTCTTCCCTCGACTGGTGGCATCAAAACAGAAGGCTCCTGTAAATACTCTTTGATCTTGTCAAAAGCGATCTGGCATTCATCATTCCATCTGACTACTTGATCTTTCTTCAATAGCTTGAAGATTGGCTCACAAGTAGCTGTTAGGTGAGAAATGAATCTGGCAATATAGTTTAGGCGCCCCAAGAATCCTATGACTTCCTTCTCAGTATGAGGAGCAGGCATTTCTTGTATCGCTTTAACCTTGGTAGGGTCGACCTCAATACCTTTGTTGTTGACGACAAAACCTAAAATTTTACTGGATCGTACTCCGAATGTGCACTTGTTTGGGTTCAACCTTATCTTGTACTCCTTCAATCTCTGAAACAACTTTTGCAAGTGATCAAGGTGCTCTTCTTCCGTTTGTGATCGGGCTATCATATTGTCTACGTAGACCTCTATTGCATGATGTATCATGTCATGAAACAAAGCTACCATGGCGCGCTGATAGGTTGCCCCAACATTCTTCAGTCTGAATGGAATCACTTTGTAGCAGAATGTGCCCCACTGTGTGACAAATGTTGTTTTCTCCATGTCCTCAGGTGCCACTTTGATTTGGTTGTAACCTGAGAACCCGTCCATGAAGGAAAACACTTTGTGTTGGGCCGTATTGTCAACCAGGATATCGATGTGGGGAAGTGGAAAATCATCTTTATGGCTGGCCCTATTCAAATCTCTATAGTCCACGCACATTCGTACTTTGCCGTCCTTTTTAGGCACGGGAACAATGTTGGCAACCCATTGGGGATAGGAAGTGACAGCCAAGAATCTGACATTGAATTGTTTCATGACTTCCGCTTTGATCTTCTCTGATATGTCAGGTCTCATGCGGCAGACTTTTTGTTTTACTGGTGGACAATCTTCTCTTGTTGGCAGACGATGTACCACGATGTATGCATCAAGTCCCAGCATGTCTTCATATGACCAGGCAAAGATCTCAACATAATCATGAAACAGCTGAATCATACGCTCCTTGACACTCGGCTCTAGATTGGCACCCACCTTAATTTCTTTTTTATCCTACTCGGTACCCAAGTTGATTGTATCCACTGGTTCCTCATGAGGCTGAGTAGCTCTTTCCTCTTGTTGTAGTAGTCTGGCCAGTTCCCCTAGTACTTCACAATCTTCCTCACCTCCGTCTTCGGCTTGGTAGATTAGATCCTCATAGTCAGAAAAGGCCATAGCAGTATCGTTACCCATGGGATCCGGAATGGAGGAGTACCTGCATTTGTGAGTGTGTGTGTGTAAGGGTATAGCCATCTTTAAAAATAAAATGTAAAAGAAAAACAACGAGCACAAAAAGTTTGTATGTGAAAAACGTCCATGATTCATTGAATGTCATATGAAGATGAAATAGAAACCCTTACAAATAGACCATTGTGCCTCGAGCAAGACACAAGGTTTTAAATGTGCGAATTTTTTGTGAATATTACAAGTCCAACCGAAATGTAAAAGATAAATTACTGAGGGATGAAAGTTATTGGGACAAAGTCTCTGGCTTCCCAATTGCGAAGTCCTCCGTTGATAGTAGGAAATATCCAATCCTCCAAGCTGCAATCTTCTTCACCATCTTCCACTGCATTGATCTCTCGGTTGCTAATCTTCAAAGGTGGCCCTCCAACACGGGCACGGCGCACAGCCTTCTGAGCACTTGAAGTAAACCCTAAGCCAAACTTGTCAGATTTGTACGGAATATCCAGAAGTTTCCCCCATAATGTGCATCCACCCTCCTCTACTACTGCCTTGACGTCCTTCAGAGATGACATCCGGAGCGGAGGTCTTGTGATATTGGGGATCTGGGATACCGTCTTAGTTACTGCTACCTTTTGAGAGACTTCTTCGAAATGTTGAAAAGGAGTTTCAATGAACTTGCCGTCCAATTCCATATACCAGAAAGAATTGAGGTGGCTAATCATATACTCTTCCTCTCCGTGGATTGTGATAATCTTTCCATGGACTGGATATTTCAGCATCTGGTGCAGTGTAGAGGTGACAGCGCCAGCATTATGGATCCAGGGTCGCCCTAGCAGACAGAAGTAAGAGGGCGGATGTCCATTACATAGAAGGTTGAGTTGAAAGTTTGAGTCCCAACCTTTATGGGGATGTCCACCTCCCCGTGGACCATCCTCTTTGAACCATCAAATGCCCTTACAACTATGTTACTGGGTTTCAATGTTAATCCTTTGCAATCTAGTCTGTCGAGAGCTTTCTTCGATAAAACATTCAAAGATGAGCCAGTGTCCACCAAGACGTAGGCCATAGTTATTCCTCTACATTCCACAGAGACATGCAATGCCTCGTTGTGATTTCTTCCCCTTGGTGTCAGATCAGCATTAGAGAAACCTAGGTCATTATCAGCTGTCAAACTGGCCACACAATCTTGAAATTGGTCAGCAGATGTCTCCTGAGGCACATGGGCTGTCTTCAGAAACTTCACCAGAGCTTTCGCATGTGCCTCGGAGCACAGCAACAATGCCAGCATGGAAATTTTGGAGGGAGTTTACCCTAACTGTTCAACTACGTCGTAGTCGTTCTTCTTTATTATTCTCAGGATCTCCTCCATTTCCTTTTTGGAGATTTTGGGAATAGTTAGTGGTTGAGCCTTCGTCTGGACAGGCTCTTCTTGAATACTTTTCCCTCGATTTTCAGAAGTAAAAGTGTTGGTAGGGATAATAGCAGGGGTTGTGTCATCTTTGTCAATAGGAGCACTTGCAGATATGATTATTGGTACGGAGGTAACCTTTGGAACAGCCACGGGTCCAAAAATTGCCTTTGGAGGGGCAATTTTTGGAGATAAGATTCTACCGCTACGGGTAATCTTACTGGTTCCAGAAATGTTGCTAATGTCGGAGTCTTCTTCTTCGGAGCTCATTTCTTCGGCGGCCAGCCCATCTTGTTTGATACCATGGTAGTAGATATCTCCACCGTAATTCCACGGCACAATTTTGTCTGATTCATATGGGACCGGCCCGGGCATTGTGATTATAAGAGGAGTAGTTTTTGGAACCGATGTAATCCTAACGGGTCTTTTGGGGACCCTGGAAGAATTGGCAGAGATGGTTATGATTGAAACGTCTTCAACGGGAACAGGTGAAACATGAGCACTTTCAAACAGAATCTCTTGGTTGTCTATCAAGCGTTGAATGCCTGTTTTCAACAAAAGGCAATCAGTTGGTGAGGATAAGCAAAGATGGCAGTCTTCATTACAAACCGGGAATACACCAGCTTTCAACAAGTTTATCTTAACGATTGGGAGCGGAGTCAAGAGTTCATCAACTATGGTAGCAAACAAATCTTCTTCGATAGCATTGGTGTTGTGACTATGCCTAGGCATAGGAGCATAAATGACATTTGGCTTCTCGGGTGCATCAAACTCAATCTCTTTTGCATCTATAAGGTCTTAAATTTTGTTTTTCAGGGCCCAACAGTTGTTAGTGTCGTGACCCGGACTTTCGGAATGATATGCGCATCTGGCATTTGGGTGATAATGAGGGGACGCCGTGTTGGGGTTCTTTGGAGCTTCCTTCAGAGTTGTCAAATTGGATTTCAGAAGATGTGGTAAAACCTGGGCTAGAGTCATATTAATTCAGGTGAATTGCCGGACTGACCTTTCCACCCTCGGTTGATTACTTCTTGGTTGATCAGATGTAGGCTTTGGGATCATAACGGCCCCTACCATTGGTCGACGTTCAGCTCTCCCTCGGTTCCTTTATGGGTAAACAACAGATACCTCCTTCTTCCCAGTGAAAGGATTTCTCACAACTGTAGAGGCAGATGAATCCTTCTGAATCTTTCCACTTTTTATGTCAACTTTCACCCTCTCTCCGGTTAGTATTAACTCAGTAAATCCCGCGGATGAGCATCCAATCAGATGGCTGAAGAAAGGGCCCGATAGAGGGCCTAAGAACATATCCACTAACTCCCTTTCAGACAGAGGGGGTTGCACTCTCCCAGCTAGATCTCTCCATTTCTGCGCGTAATCCTTTAAACCCTCATTTGAAGCCATAGACATACTCTGAAGTTGAGTACGGGTAGGCGCCAAATCTGTATTATACTGGTATTTCTTATAGAAAGTTGCGGCAAGATCTTCCCAGTTGTGGATGTCAGCCCTTTCCAATTGGTAAAACCAATCGAGTTGTGTTCCAGATAGGCTATCTTGGAAAAAATGCACCCATAGGTATTTATCGACGGAGTGTGGATGGATCTTTCTCACATATGATCGGAGGTGCATCTTAGGACATGACACCCCATCATACTTTGCAAACAACAGAACTTTGAACTTTGGTGGGATCACAATTCCCGACACTAGTCCCAATTCTTCAAAGTCTAGACCTGGCACCTTCTGTATTTCCATAGCGCTCAGACGCTCTTCAAGATGTTTGTACTTATCATCTGCTGGAGGATACTGTTCCTAGGAATAATCTTCCTCTTCTTCCTCTTCTTCAGATTTTGACGGAACCGCTGTTTCCTTTCCTTTTCCTTCTCCTTCATCAGATGTTGTTGCGAAATTTAAGGTTCTTCTAGTTTGTCCTTGAAACCTTCTCCCCATGATTACAACACCGGTTGGTTTTTTCTCTTTCTTCTTCTTCTCTTTGGCCAACAGAGTCTTCAACTCCTCTTGTCCTTTGGCCAAGGTTGTGAGTAACTATTGAAACTGCATGTTTTGAACTTGAAGATCTTTGACTGTCTGTTTGAGATCCATCTTACTGAAATAAACAGTAGAGAGATGAGTAAACTCGTTGCAAAAGACTCGTTTATGTCATGATGAATGATATGCGCATATGTAATGTTTTCAAGGATTTTAAAAGATTCAAGTTCGTTTTAGACAAAAAGAAACACACGTTATATTAATAAGATAGAGTTTGAGTACATCAATGCCCCTTGGGCTAAATAATACATAACTCTAAGATAAAAAAGTAGTGCACATCCTCTTTGGTGCAATGTAGGCATTTAGAGTCTGCTCCTCATGAAGTAGCCTAGTGAGTTCTAAAACCTTCTTCTCTCTTGCGTAGAATTGGGCTTCGAAAGTATCTCGCTCTCCTTTGAGTTGTACCCAATCCCTCTGTAGGTCTTTAAGAGATGTGGGCGTGTTAGGATGTAGGATAGTGTATGGAACTTCTCCCTCCTTAACAGGCTCAATGATCACCGGAAGGATGGAAGGATAAGGCATCATAAGACTTTGAGCGCGGGTTCGTACCCACTTGAGGTAAGGCTCAAGAGGGATGGAATTATTTTTCCCCAAATTCTTGCTATCCACCTTGTTTAGCATCCTCCATGCTCGGATGAATCTCTGGCAAATACCTTGATTGTCGTTGTCGTAGTCGAATACTAAGCCTTGAATCAACATCTCATGTGGGCCATCCCTTCGGGCATAACCAAACCGTCTTAGAGCTAAGCATGGGTTATAGGTGATGCCTCCCCTAACTCCAAGTAGAGGGACATTAGGGAATTCCCCACAACGGTCAACAATGATAACATTCTCCTTGGATCGGGAGCACCAATGAATATATGAATGTTTGAGCGTCATTAACCTTTGTGACCACCTTAATCCTTGCTCATTATTTAAGACTGATTGGGGAAGATGAGAAATAAACTACCTTGCCAGGAGAGGAGTGCAACACATAAGGACACCTCTTTTCCTCATTGTGCGAGTGTGAAAAGAGTGCAGGATATCCCCTAGCAATGTGGGTACCGGATTGCGTGACATGAAGATTTTGACGGCACTCACATCTATGAGTTGGTCAGGATTGGGGAACAAGACCATCCCATAGATAAGAAGAGCCACAATTTCCTCAAATGCTTGCAAGTCTAGGGAATTCCAACAACTTTGGGTTTCTCAAACAGGAACTTTGCTAAGAAGCCTTTGACACCACTTCTAGTTTCCCAATGGGTTGTGACATCAGATGAGTGCAAGTGCAGAGCTTGAGAAATCTCTTCTGGCTTTGGGTCTCTTTCCGTACCGTTGAAAGGTAGTTGATTGAGAATGGGAATCCTCAATAGTTGAGAGAATTCTTCCAAAGTAGGCACAAGCTGATAGTCGGGGAATGTGAAGCAATGGTGCAAAGGGTCAAAGAAATGAAAGAGTACTTTCATCATATCCTCCTCTGTGTTGGAGGTGACCAAGTTGAGCAGACGACCATGTCTCTCGGTGAATGGAGAGTTCTCAGGGATCCTTGAAGCTAGCTCCTTGAGTTGAGGAGAAATTCTTACAAGGTTGACTTGGATAGTTTTCCTGCGGACTGAATCCATATCCTATAAAACAAGAACAAAGATGAATCTCAAAAATCCTTGAAATGGTTAGTGAATGCATATGATGTTCATGATGTCCATGATGTTATGCACAAGTATGTATATACAAGCAAAACAAATAAGTTCTTAGTTTAAGCTTGCATGGGGTTTTATAGGTAAGAACTCTTGAAGTTTAGTTGGCTTAAACCTGTCCTAGTAATAGTAACCAGTTTCTAAGGAGCTCAATATCACCGGATTGTTTCCTTGGTCATTGTTTCAGCTCATGCCTCTTTAATGGCGACCGAAATATCCCAAGAAACCAACCCTCAATGAGTGTAGTATCGAGTATCTACCAACTTCGGACTGCACCAAAGCCGGTCATCTCACTACATCCTAAAGGCCAAGTTGGTCAAGTAAAGGGTTCTAGAAGTTCATTAGTGCTTCATGACATCACTCAGCGGCCCTGTATTCTCTTTGATTGACTCAAAGGCTACTGGT
Source organism: Vicia faba (assembly GCA_948472305.1). Lineage (NCBI taxonomy): Eukaryota > Viridiplantae > Streptophyta > Magnoliopsida > Fabales > Fabaceae > Vicia > Vicia faba. The sequence continues at coordinate 152,403 of CATIWC010001529.1, read as the reverse complement.
ACCCACAAATATGTCACAGTAACATAGTTATTGCTTAGACCATGTCGGTATACCCCGCACAGTTTCCACAATGTATTGCTATTTACCTATAATGTTTCCCAAATCCGGGTGGAGGATTCAAACCCAAACAAAGAACCATAATGTAAAGCAAACAAGTCAAACAAATGTAAGCAAATAAATGTGATCTAGACCTAAGGTAACCCCACTTTTTATAATTTTCTCTAGCAGAGTCGCCAGTTCTATGATACGGTGGGAGAACTGACTTGAGGGTTTTGCAATTGATTGCAAATGTTGCGGTTAGCAAGAGTAGCCACCGACTTTTCTTTTATCCAAAAGGAAAGGTGAAAAAGCATAGGAAAGACCTTTGAGATGTTTTCTTGAGTTCGGGGGGGTAGATTATGAAAAGGGAAGGTATTAGCACCCTTTTCATCCATGGTTTTCCATGGGATCTTAGTTACTGTCTAGATCACTTGCTTTTGTTGTTTTAAAATTTGTTTGGTGTTGTTTTGAAAATATTTTTTAAAAGAGGCCATTCGTTTAGGCAATCTTTGTAATGATTCTCGTTCGTAAGAATGTATACAAAGATGTTGATCTTTTGAAAATGTTTTCAATTTTTGTAAGATGTTTGAAGGTGTATGTGATTGTTTTGAAAATAGCAAGGATGTTTGTTTTGAAATGGAGCAAGTAATTAGGAGTAATCTACCTACTCGAATGTCTTTCTTGTCATTTCCGTTTCCTTTGACATTGTTGTCTTACCATTTATTTGGTAAGCAACCATGTCTTTGGATGTAAACGGGACGGGTGTGGGTCATTGTATAACCATGATTAACAATGTTGCAAAGTATCTTAGCATTTTTGAGGGACCAAGATCATTTTGTAAGGCAACATAGAGTAGTGTCATCGAGGGACTATGATCTTATACTTGTTTGTTTTGCCAAGATACTTCGCATGCATAATATGGCTATTTTGTAAGGCAACCAAGTGGAGAAACCCTAAGGGTGCTTGTGTGCAAATGTGTTATTTTCATGCTTTGATTTTGTCTTGCATTTAGGGTTTTCTATTTGTTTTGTTTTGATCTTGCCATTCAAATCCTAATTACTAACATGGCATGTAAAGCGGTAAATTGCGTAATGTAAAAATTACTAAGCTATTACAACAATTCATGGGAGGGGGAATACAAATTTGAATGGGGACTTGCAAGAATGTAAATATAAATAAGCTATTACAACCAAATCGAATTTGTACGAATATTAGAATAATTAAATACAAGATTTAAATATGCAATATTATGTACATGCAAGAAAAGATTTTTGTTTTGTTTTTTGTGTGAAAAGGAATTTTAACCTAATCCTAAAAATATAAGGAAAAAAAATTAATTCTTAAAAAAGGGTTTAACCCTAATTTCTAGTTTTGAAAGAAAATAAGGTTCTTATGTATTATTTTTTGTGTATTCTTTATATAAAAAATAATAAATAATATTGTATGAAAATATTTGGTTTTTATATGTTAAAATAAATATTTACAAATATATATATATATATATATATATATATATATATATATATATATATATATATATATATATATATATATATATATATATATATATATATATATATATATATATATATATATATATATATATATAAAAGAAAAGATAATAATATATCCAAGCATTATTTTTTACAAATTTATTTAAGAAAAATGACTAGTATATATTGAAGACAAAATATATTTTTTCATGTGAAAATAAAATAAAATAAAATAAAATGCAACATTATCAAATTTATATTTTTTAGGATTTTTATGTATTAAAGAAAATATTTAATAAACAAAAATGAAAATAAAATAAATAATTAAAAAAAATATGAAAATAGTAGGGCAAGGGGGGTATCCTGAGCAATCAAGTGGTGAAAGTTAGAAAAAAAACACAAGGCCCAGCGTGGAGGCCCAAACCTGTAAAACAGCCAAAAAATGAAAAAAGGAAAAAATAAAAGGTAGCGCCAAGGTTCGAATCCAGGACATGGGTCTCACCAGCGCGCTACCTTGCCACTGGGATGGCTATACATCCGTTGATTTATGTGAAACACAAATAACATAACATGAACAAGGTCCTTGCCCTGTACTTCGTCTTCTTCCCCAAGCTAGCCAGAAGCTCTGTAACTTTCTCATCTCTCAATAAAAATGGAAACTGATAACATGAATGTTGTAGCATTTTGTCTCACAATTCTAACCATGTAAATTATTTAAACTAACAATCAATGATCAAGATGAATTTTAAAATCCCTAAATTAAAACCTAATTTTTAGAGGAATTTCAAGTTCAAAATTCTCTCAACTCAGGCAAAATAAATGCAAGATATATATATATATATATATATATATATATATATATATATATATATATATATATATATATATATATATATATATATATATATATATATATATATATATATATATATATATATATATATATATATATATATATATATATATATATATATATATATATGTACAGCTTCGTAGCAATGAGGTCTACATTGTTTATTCACAAATCATGGCCAATGGATGCTTGTATGAAGAGATAGAAGTTGAGATTTTTACCTATTTCAGTTGAAATCATGAATGGAGTTTGAGCGAGTTTTATGAAGGTCTGATGATTGTTTGAGCTTGCTTGAACCTCCCTGAGTGTGTTCCAACCCTTGCCTTGCTTTGGAAGTGCCTGGAACTCTCTATCCAAGTCAACCTGCAAGCTTTGAAAACAAAAATGGCAAATGATGGAGAAGGAGTTACAGTACAGGGATGAGAGTCTGGATCACTTAGATATCAAGTAGGTAAAGTGTTTTAATGATTAAAACTTAAAACACACGATCCAAATGATGGATTCCTATGCTTATGCAAAAACTGCAAGTTTTGACAGTTTTTTGGTGAAAGGGGGTTTGGGAGTGTTTCAGGCCTCTAGCAATCGTGTTTCTAATTGTAATATGTTTGTGTATTAGTATGTGTGATACGGTGGGAAGAACTGACTGTTTTTTGGAATGCTGGTTTGCGTTTTGCGTTTGTGTTTGCAAAATGTCGCGGTAAGCAAGAGTCGCCACCGACTTTTATTTTATCCAACAAGGAAAGGAAAAAAGCACAGAAAAATTCCTTTTGCGAGATATTTCTCGGGTTCGAGGGGTAGAATATAGAAATGGAAGGTGTTAGCACCCTTTCTATCCGTGATTATCCATGGGCTCTTAGGTACTTGCTCAATTGTTTTCAAAATTGTTTTCTTTGTGCTTGTGGGTTTGAAAAAGTTTTTGTTTGAAACCTCAATTTAACTCTTGCTTCTGTCCTCAAGAGTGTAATGAAGTGTTTTGAAAACTTTGTTCGAAAATGAGTGTAAGTGTGAAAAGTTTTGTTTTGAAAGAGCAAGTATCTAAGAGCTATCTACCTATTCGAAAAAGGAATCATTCTATGCTAATGTCCTTTAGACAATGCTATCCCATTATGAATGAGTAGGTAGCATTGTCGTTGGAGTTTGAGGTTCAATTCGAATAAGGGACATGCGATCACTAAAGCAATGTTAGGACGCCTTAGCAGTAACCCTAATGTCTTAGATCATTTGTTTGAGGCAACAATATCCGAGGCAACCATTTCGATGCGACTATGATCTTTTTAGACAAGAGGGTGACCTCTAAAACGACCTATACTCAATGATCGTGTATGAAGGCAACCAAGTGGGGTGTACCCTAAGAGTGCGCATGTGCGAATGTGTCGTTTTCAGTTACTTTTATCTCTACACATGTTAAGCGTGATCTAATTTGATTTTAGGGTTAAACATTCAATCTTGTCATGCAAGCCCTATTATCAAACATCTAGCAGTTGTAATTTGCATAAATTAAAGGTGCGGAAATTAAATTACAAGGCGTCGGGTATTTACATCGCCAAAAGCAACCCTTTGAAAAATAAAATTAAGCGATAAAAATAATTAAATGTCTTATTTAACTATTACAATTCGTAAGCACATACATATTTGGATAAAGAAAAATAAAGCGCGACGTGAAATTAAATCAAATCTAAGATTAGGGTTTTGACCCTCTTGGTTCAAGAAAATGCCATCTTTTTGTTGTTTTTATTTGTGAAAAGAAATTAAGTCCTAAATTAATTACTAAATTAATTATAAAATAAATTAAATGAAAAATAAGATATTTTTGGAGTTTTTATTAATTTAAGAAAGAAACTAAAAATAATTAAATGAAATAAAACCTAATTAATTCTAATTAATTTTAGATATTTACAAAATAAATCAAAGTTTCCTAATTAATATCCTAATTAATTAATATGTTTATTAATAAAAATAAAAGTTTTAAAATTTGATTGGATAAAAAAAAGTATTTTTGTGATTTTATTTGATAAAAAGAATTTTGTTATTAGTTAGAAAATTAGTTAAATGAAATAAAACAATTAAGTTAAATAAACAAAATAAGTAAAAAAGGTAGAAGAGTTGGGCCTGATTGGAGGGTGTTAGTAGCAATTTTTGTAGGCCCACCAATGCTGATCCGTGTGGACTTTTTGGATCCAATGCAGGCATGTTGACTTGGCTTTTGGTGGACTTCCAACATGGACCACCAGATCTAGCCCTTTGGCCATCTAGCTCTTGGATTGATGAGGGAGTATGGTATGGATCTGGCACCTGCGCGCATGTGATAACCTGAAAAATAATAATATTGAGAAAGAGGGGGACCTGGGATTCGAACCCAGGTCCTGAAGGGAAATTCACCAAACGCTTGCCACCACGCCATGTTGCTGTTTTGTTAATAATAATGCAAAGAATATATAATATATAAAAACAAGTCAATGGCCAGAAAGACAAAAAAACGCGCGCAACTTTTGAATAGCCCAATGGACGGAGGACACCTCATCGTCCCTATCATCTAAACACTGTAAATTCACCTGCGGGTTTGCATCCGCAACTAAAAGCGCAGCCTCGTTCTAAAATCCTCTCCAGGCCATGAAAACGATTTCTAAGGACATGGTCTTGTTCGTCTCAACCTCCTGGATACAACCATGTCCATCATGTGTCTCAATTTCACCTGAAAGGAAAACTCCCAAAAACGTCCAAGAAACCCTAACTATGGTGGTTTGCAATACAGGTTAGATAAATGAAATTAAATGATGCCAAAGGTTTACAAATGTTCTTGTGATCACAAATATGCTATTAGTTTACTCAAATGATGCCAGAATAACTCAAATCGAATTCAAGAACAGGGGTGACTTGCGTGAGACTTACAGTGCGTATTAGGGCCTGAGAATGCCTGGTTTGGATCGAGTTAGCTTGTGGAGATGGCCAATAATCGATTGAGACAAGTCTCATGTCCTGAAAACGCCTCTAACTTTGATTTCGATCTCCAACTTTTTTGTGATTTTGCAAGTTTTTGTTCTGCTTCTACAAGTGATTGCCAAACCTATTTTTCGTGCCTCTAGCTTGCTTATGTATTGTGCATTGGATTAGGGTGAAAAACTTGGTCCAAATATCTCCACATTAAGGTTTTGATATTTGATTTGATTTCCTTTTACAAGCTTGCCAAATTTGATCCAAATCATATCTTTTTGTAACCAATGCCTTTGATACGAATTTGATTCAAATAATAGTTGTATTTGGAGCCTGAAATAGCCAAAAAAATCACACGTTATCAATGCTTTAGATTTTATATGATTTTATTTGATTTAAAATGGATTAATTCAAATAAAAATCAAATTAAATAATAAAAATGTGATATGGACACATGGATGAAGCTAGAGCACGTGGGAAACAATGCAAACTCAAAACAAGTGAAAAAGAATGGGACCATTTGGCAAAATTTGAAGTTTTGGGGATAGTTGCCTTTTGGCAATTTTGCAAAAAAGTCCAACTTCAACAATGCATAACTTCTTAAATTTTGAACTTTTGGAGATGTTCTTGGACTTTCTAGAAATCTTGAGATGTCCTCTAATCAACCCTTTTGGTCTCATCTCATTTTAATATTCCATGCTCAAGTTATAAGCTTTGAACAAAAAGGTGTTTTTGTTGACTTTCAAAAATGACCTATAATGTCCAAATTCATAACTTCTTGTGAGTGCATTTTTTGATCTTGGGGTATGAAGATGGATTGTACAAAATTGCATGCTATTAAAAATGAGTTTTGGATGGGTCATTTCTTATAAATTATGAAAAAGTTATGCTTCGTCAAAGTTGAGTTGACTTTTCCTACAAAACCCTAATTTAACAACTTTTGAATCTTGATGAGTTTGAGCAATCACTGATGAATCATGATCAACCCTTGATAAAATGATGAAATATCCTTTAAAATGAGAATGTTGACAAAAAATCTTGAAGTTTGACTGTTTGTAGGTCACAGTTGACTTTTGCCCTAGCACAGTCGATTTTTTTGACCTTTGAGCAATTGACTGAGCAAACTTCCTCTGCAAGGCTTGAAATTTGTCATGGATGATCTTGAGAACATATTGGTACATTGGGGAGAACTTGAGGTCATTTGTAATCAAAGATATTGATGCAATGTGAAACCCTAATTTGGGGTAGATTGTCTTATGAGAGAGCTTGTCTGGCCAACTCTTGGACTACTTTGAGCAACTTGGAGATTTTTCTTGCAATGTTTTGAGAAATATGGGAGGGAAAATTTTGGGGTACAACAACTTCCCCTGTTCAATTTTCTTAAACCTGAGGATGTAGATTGGCTTTCGTGCCCTTCGTGATCCGAAGGTGGAAGATGATTGAACACTAGAGTGCCCAGAAATTTGCACTAGCATGAAGTGGTATCAGCCTTGTGATGTCGGGAATGGGCTTACAGATGCCATTTGAAGGAGATTGCTAACGAGGGGATGGGTTTAGAGATGCCATATGAAGGAGTGTCGATCGCATAAGAGATTCCTTAGCGAGAGTTTGTATACCTGTTGTTGTAGAAGATTCCGCTGGGGGAGTCTGATTTTTGTTGAGATTTAGGAACTCGCCTGTACTTCAACTGAGAGAACATCTCTGCTGAGTTTTAAGAACTTGTCAGTAATTCAACCGAGGGGAAAACATCTTCATCGAGATTTAAGGACTTTCCCGTAATTCAACTGAGAAAAATTTGCTGAGATTTAGGAACTCGTCTGTAGTTCAACGGAGGAACTTTGTCGAGATTTAGGACCTTGCTTGTAATTAAACTGAGAAAACATCTCTGTTGAGATTTAAGAACTTGTTAGTAATTCACTGGAGGGAAACATCTTCGTCGAGATTTAAGAACTCGCCCGTAATTCAACTGAGAAAACTTTGCTGAGATTTAGGAACTCGTCTGTAATTCGACGGAGGAACTTTGTCGAGATTTAGGACCTTGCCTGTAATTCAACTGAGAAAAACTCTATTGAGATTTAAGAACTTGTCAGTAATTCGACTTGGGGAAACATCTTCATCGAGATTTAAGAACTCGCCCGTAATTCAACTGAGAAAACTCTGCTGAGATTTAGGAACTCGTCTGTAATTCGACGGAGGAACTTTGTCGAGATTTAGGACCTTGTCTATAATTCAACTGAGAAAAACTTTGTTGAGATATAAGAACTTGTCAGTAATTCGACTTGGGGAAACATCTTCGTCGAGATTTAAGAACTCTCCCATAATTCAACTGAGAAAACTTCTCTGCTGAGATTTAGGAACTCGTTTGTAATTCAACGGAGGAATTTGTCGAGATTTAGGACCTTGTCTGTAATTCAACTGAGAAAAACATCTCTGCTGAGATTTAATAACTTGTCAATAATTCGACTTGGGGGAAACATCTTCGTCGAGATTTAAGAACTCGCCCGTAATTCAACTGAGAAAACTTCTCTGCTGAGATTTAGGAACTTGCTCGTACTTCAACGGAGGAAAAAGCTTCACAGCTTTGAATTTTGTGATAATTTAACCGTATCTTTCCTGAAAGGTAAAGGTTAGTTGTATGTAATGCATGATATGTATCAAGTAATGATGTTCTCAAAATAAATGAGATTGTGTTGTATGGTGTGTATATGCATCTATCATGATGTATGGAAATGTAATGTTTTTAGCTGGGGAAAATAAATCCCGGATAGCTGCTGGAAAAAAGAGCTGAATTCTTCGTTTCTGCTGGGGATAGAGAATGAAGATGTTTGTGAGAATAAACCTGCAGGAGAGGATAATGTTAGAACAAAGTTTGAATCTACTACCCTAAGTTAAAGTTTTAATGATAACAAAAAAGCAAGATTATATAAATTGTGTGATTCATGTAAGACATATATGCTACCTAAAAATTATGTTTTGTTTTACAGAAACTCTGATGAGTATCAGCATAAGAATATCATCATCAGCATCAGAAGATGAATTATCAACATCAGCATCAGAGGATGTTATATCAGATGCCAGAATCAGAAGATCAACATGTGCTTACGCTGAAGCTTGATGAACAGATCTGCGCGTAACAATCTAAACTCTAATCAAGACAACAACAATTCATCAGCATCTAGCAGCGTCAGAATAAGCCAAATTCAGAACACGCTTTATTGGCAACGATACTGTGTATTCAAGATACTTTATTATCAACGACATTATTCCAGACAAAGATCTACTTAATATGGAAAGAATGTAATTGGCATTGAAACGCAATAACTGACTCCAACGTAACATTTTCCAATGCTATATAAACAAGCAAGTGAGGAACGAATTGGCTAATGCTCTATAACTCTCTACACGCCTAAAGCTATTCATATTCATCCTCATTCCCAGTTTTCTAAAAGCTCTCAAATTACCTATTCTTCTGTTTTAGCATTCTAGTTCTCATAAGCTTAATTTGTGTAATATCATAGTTGTGATAAACAGTTTTGTAGAAAACATTCAACACACTTAGATTTCATTTCTTTGTAAGAAAGTATTTCCTTGAGAAACCGGCTTGTGGTTTTGACTCAAGAAGGCTTTAGCAGTTGTTAAAGCAGTTGTAATATTCAGTTGAATATAGTGGATTAAGACCTCGTTGAAGAGAGGCAAAATCACCTTGACGGGTGGACTATAGTAGTTTGAGATCAAACGAACCAGGATAAAAACAACGCGTTGTCTGCATTTGATTTCAAGTTTTACAATTCAACCCCCCTTCTTGTGTTTTTCACTTCTTCAATTGGCATCAGAGCGCCTGGTTCTGAGCTAAAACACTTAACCGTGTCAATACAAGATCCAGCATCAGAAAAACACTATGGTAGGAAGATATCAACACAGCAGCAATGACAACAATGAAGATAGAGACAGATTCAACGGAAAACCTCCAGTCTTTGATGGAGAGAATTTTGATTACTGGAAAGACAGAATTGAAAGCTTCTTTCTGGCACATGATGCTGATCTGTGGGACATGGTGACAGATGGATACACGCACCCAGTGAATGCAAACGGTCAGAAGATTGACAGGAAAGCAATGTCTGATCAACAAAAGCGTGACTTCAAAAATCACCACAAGGCCAGAACCATTCTCTCAGCGCCATCTCTTACGCTGAATATGAAAAGATCTCTAATAGAGACACAACAAAGAACATGTTTGACTCACTCAGAATGATGCATGAAGGCAACATTCAGGTCAAAGAAACTAAAGCTCTTGCGCTCATTCAGAAGTATGAGGCATTCAAAATGGAAGAAAGTGAATATATTGAAACAATGTTCTCAAGATTCCAAATTATGGTGGCTGGTCTCAGGGTTCTGGACAAGGGATACTCTACTGCTGATCATGTCAAGAAGATCATCAGAAGCTTGCCAAAATAGTGGAGGCCAATGGTTACAGCGCTGAAGCTAGCTAAAGATCTCAACAAAATCTCTCTGGAGGAACTTATCAGCTCCCTCATAAATCATGAGATTGAGCTAGAAGCTGATGAACCTCAGAAGCAAGGTAAGCCTTTAGCATTAAAATCTAACAGAAAATCTGACTCTAAAGTTTTGCAGGCAGTTGAAGAAACATCTGATGGGTCCTCATCAGAAGAAGACGAACTTTCCCTCCTCTCCAGAAGAGTGAACCTACTATGGAAGCAGAGGCAAAGGAAGTTCAGGAATCCCAGAAGATCTGATCAGAATGAGTCCTCTTCCAGATACAGAAGGTCAGACTCTTCTTCTGGATACAGAAGATCTGAAGGCTCTTCAGGAAGCAGAAAGAAAAACACCAAGGACATCACCTGCTATGAATGCAACGAGCAAGGACACTATAAGAGTGACTGTCCAAAGCTTCAGAGGGAAAAGCCCAAAAAGAAGTTTGGAAGAGAAAAGAAGAAAAGTCTCATGGCTACATGGGATGACTCTGACTCATCTGAAGCTGACTCAGAATCAGATGATGAGAGCGCAAACATAGCTCTCATGGCCAACATATCAGAAGACAGTGAAGCTTCTGAATCAGACTCAGAATCAGACACCGAAGAGGTATTTCCTGATTTTGCAATTAATTTTACTAAGGCTGAACTTGCTGAAAGCCTTAACGAAATTCTGGAAAGGTACCAGCAGATCAGAGTTAAATTCAGAAACATGAAAAGGAATCTTGAATCTGACTCTGATAAAACTGAGAGTCTTAAATTGGAAAATTCTGAGCTGAAAAATAAAATTTCAAAGTTATAAAATGTTTTACAAAACTCTCAGAAGGAAACAATTTCTGAAACTCCCAGCAGCGCTGATGAGATCATCAAGGAGTATGATCACAGCTTTCAGAAGTTCCTTGCTAAAAGCATAGATAGAAGCAAAATGGCTTCAATGATCTATGGAGTTAGCAGAAACGACAGAAAGGGAATATGATACCAAGGTAAGGTTCCTACACCAAAGAATGCCATGGATTTAACTATTAAACACACTCCTCTGAATTCACATTTTGTGTATGGTCACACACATGACATTAAATATACTAGTAGTACTTATTCTGTGAAACCAAAATTCAACCAGAGTTTTGGTAAAGCTAACAAATCAGGACCCAAGAAAATATGGGTACCTAAGGATAAAATAATACATGTTGCGGATATCTTTAGCAGCAAATCAGAAACACCAGTCATGGTACCTGGACTCTGGCTGCTCACGACACATGACGGGAAAAAGGCATATGTTCCAAAGCCTGGAACTTAAGCCTGGAGGCCACGTAGGCTTTGGAGGCAATCAGAGGGGAAAGATCATTGGCTCTGGAACTGTAGGTAATGGAAATCTTCCATCTATAAACAATGTTCTGCTAGTAGATGGATTAATGCATAATCTGTTATCAATAAGTCAATTAAGTGATAACGGTTATGATATAATCTTTAATCAAAAATCATGTAAAGTTGTTAGTCAGAAAGATGGGACTATCCTATTTAATGAAAAGAGGAAAAACAACATTTATAAAATCAAACTTTCTGAACTGAAAAGTCAGAATGTAAAGTGTCTTCTGTCTGTTAACAACGAGCAATGGATCTGGCACAGAAGATTGGGGCATGCTAGTATGAGAAGAATATCTCAGATTAACAAACTCAATCTGGTCAGAGGACTTCCTAATCTGAAGTTCAATTCAGATGCTCTGTGTGAAGCATGCCAGAAAGGCAAGTTTGCAAAACCTTCTTTCAAATCTAAAAATGTTGTTTCTACCTCTAAGCCATTAGAACTTCTGCATATTGACTTATTTGGACCAGTTAAAACTGCTTCAGTCAGTGGCAAGAAGTATGGGTTAGTAATCGTAGATGACTATAGCAGATGGACATGGGTAAAGTTCTTAAGACACAAGGACGAGTCACACTCTGTGTTTGTCACCTTCTGTAACCAAGTTCAGAATGAAAAGGATCTTAGAATCGTTAAAGTCAGAAGTGATCATGGTGGAGAGTTTGAAAACAAATATTTTGAGTCATTCTTTAATGACAAAGGCATTCTGCATGATTTCTCTTGTCCTAGAACTCCCCAGCAAAATGGAGTTGTAGAACGAAAGAACAGAACATTGTAAGAAATGGCCAGAACCATGATCAATGAGACAAACGTTGCTAAGATCTTCTGGGCAGAGGAAATAAACACAGCGTGCTACATTCAGAATAGAATCTCCATAAGACCTATTCTGGAAAAGACTCCATATGAATTATCGAAGAACAGAAAGCCCAACATTTCATATTTTCATCCATTTGGATGTACTTGTTTTATATTAAATACAAAAAATTATTTGAACAAGTTTGACTCTAAAGCACAGAAGTGTATTATGTTAGGATACTCTGAACGCTCAAGAGGGTACAGAGTATACAATACAGAAACACAGATTGTGGAAGAATCAATCAGTGTTTGTTTTGATGATAAGCTTGACTCTGAAAAGTCAAAGCAGAATGAAGTATTTGCAGGTATGCAAGTAGAATTCACAGGTTCTGAAGATAAGTCATTAGAAGCTCTCAACAAAGACACTCCTTCAACATCTGAAAGAGGCACTGCAAGCAATCCAGCAACAGCTACTAATCAACCTCAGAAAAGACTACCCAGAAGCAGCTTGGATCGTCCAGAAGAAACAATCTTAGGAAGAAAGGAAGATCCAATTAGAACAAGAGCCAGCTTCAGAAACTCTGAAGAATCCCTCATGGGGCTTGTGTCTCTGATTGAACCGTCTTCTATTGATGAAGCACTTCTGGACAACGACTGGATTCTAGCAATGCAAGAAGAGCTGAATCAATTCACCAGAAATGACGTGTGGGATCTAGTTCCCAGACCAAAAGGATTCAACGTCATTGGAACAAGATGGGTGTTCAAAAACAAACTGAACGAACAAGGTGAAGTCATCAGAAATAAGGCACGACTGGTAGCACAAGGTTATAGTCAGCAAGAGGGGATAGACTATACAGAAACCTTTGCCCCAGTCGTCAGGTTAGAATCTATCAGACTTTTAATTTCGTTTGCTGTTAATAAAGGCATCACTCTGTATCAGATGGATGTCAAGAGTGCATTCTTAAATGGATATATAGAAGAAGAGGTTTATGTGCACCACCCCCCTGGTTTTGAAAGTACAAAAAATCCAGAATATGTTTTCAAACTAAAGAAGTCACTATATGGTCTGAAACAAGCTCCCAGAGCTTGGTATGAAAGACTAAGTAACTTTCTGTTAGAAAAAGAATTCACCAGAGGGAAGGTGGACACTACCTTATTCTGTAAGTCAGTTAAGAATGACATCTTAGTCTGTCAAATTTATGTTGACGATATTATTTTTGGATCTACTAATCCTTCTCTTGGAAGAAAAATTGTTAAGTGTATGCAGGCAGAATTTGAGATGAGCCTCATGGGAGAACTGAAATTCTTTCTGGGAATTTAGATCAATCAAAATCCAGAGGGAACTTACATTCATCAGAGCAAATATGTCAGAGAACTTCTGAAGAAATTTGATCTCTCAGAATGTAAGTCATCAAAGATTCCAATGCATCCCACGTGCATTCTGGAAAGAGAATAGGTAAGCAAAAAGGTAGAACAGAAGGTCTACAGAGGTATGATTGGTTCTCTTCTTTATCTGACGACTTCAAGGCCTGATATTTTATTCAGCGTATGCATTTGTGCATGATTCCAATCAGATCCTAGAGAATCTCACTTAACAGCTGTTAAGCGAATTTTCAAGTATCTGAAAGGTACTACTAATCTGGGTTTATTTTATAAGAAATCTAGTGATTACAGCTTAGTAGGTTACTGTGATGCTGACTTTGCTGGAGACAGAGTTGAGCGTAAGAGTACTTCTGGAAGCTGCCAGTTTCTGGGAGATAATCTGATCTCTTGGTCCAGCAAAAGGCAATCCACAATTGCGCTATCAACAGCAGAAGCTGAGTACATAGCAGCAGCTGGATGCAGCACACAAATGCTCTGGATGAAAAGTCAGCTTGAATAATTTCAGATTTTTGAGAGTAACATCCTTATACTCTGTGACAATACTTCTGCCATTTGCTTAAGTAAAAATCCTATTTTGCATTCTAGGGCTAAGCATATAGAAATAAAACATCACTTCATTAGTGTTGTACCCCAAAATTTTCCCTCCCATATTCTTCAAGATTTAGCAAGATCATGGTTCAAAATCTCGCAAGGGTTGCATAATCCAATTGCCTCCTAACACAGTCAAAATTAGGGTTTTGGTTCTTGCAAAGAGATTGAGGTTTTCAAGGGTCCAATCAAGTCCCACATGCCTATATACATTGTCAAGCATCCATATGTCAAGTTTCAAGACTCACAGCATCAAGTTGCACAGTCAAAAGCCCTAATTGCTCCACAGTCAACTACAGGGGTAAAATGGTCATTTGGCAGTCAAAAGTCAAAAATTTTGGTCAACATCTCATTTTGAAGCCACAATCATCATTTGATCAATTATTGATCATGATTCCACAAGCATGGCTCAAAAAGTCTCAAGATGCAAAAGTTTCTATTTTTGGACAGCTGAAAAGTCAACTGCAAATTGAACAAGGCATAACTTTTTCATGGTTCATCAGAAAAATCCCATCCAATGCTCATTTTGAAGGGGGTGACATTTCCTACAACTCATCTTCACACTCCAAGTCCAATAAATGCTCTCACAAAAAGTTATCAATTTCAACATTATAGGTCATTTTCAAAAGTCAACAAAAAGGCACTTTAAGTCAAAGACCATAACTTGAGATTGGTAAATCAAAATGACATGGGACCAAAGGCATTGGTTAGAGGACTTCAAGTCCTTTCCAAAATGTCTAAGAACATGTTCATAGCTTCAAAATTGAGCAAGATATGCATTGGAGAAGTTGGGAAATTTTTGGGAACTTTCAAAAGTCAACTTTGCCTAAAAAAGCTTCAATTTTGCCAATGGGCCTCAAATTCTTTCTTGAATCATTACCCAAAGCCTATGCACGACCCATTGAACTTAAAATGACTTATTTTCTTATTTTTAATTAATTAATTGAATTTTTATTATTATTAATTCATTTAATTGATTTTAATTATAGAAAAATATCAAAGCATGGTTGTCAAATCTTCTTATGAAGCAAATACACTCCACACATGCTAAAGATTTCGTGCATCATCCAAGGGGACAAGATCTTCCATAATTGGCAAGGTTTTCATGGAAAAAGATTGAAAATTACATGATTGAAAATCAAGGATTTGAAACATTAATTCATGGACTTTTGGGCCAAGATTCTAACCTAATTCACATCACATACATATGTTGAGTGAAACCCTACTCAAAAACACACGTGAAAGCTGCTAAAACTCCATAGCCAATTTGCAAAAAAGAGAGAAAAAGTGTGAAACTGATTTCCTACTTGCAGTGCCTTTCCACGCCTAAAAAGGATTCAATCACCTTGCCTGAGTCTCCAGGAGTCTATTGGCATCAAGAACCAATCCTAACACGCGAAGAATCAAAGAACATAGGCCACACGGTTTGCCTTATTTTTCAAACCTGCATATCATGTTTCATGTGCTTTTAATCTATTTTCTTGTTTGATTTATGCTAATAGGGACCTTCTGAAGCGATTGGTATAAGCTAATTGAACTAATACTGCCTGAATCAAAATCCACCATGGACAAAAATTAGGTTTTCAAAGCTTGGATTTTGGGGTTTTTTACAAGAGGAAAAATTGGACCATGACATGACCATGGTTGAATTCGTCAAGGCCAGACGAATTCAACCAAACCCTCGCGCTCAATTTATGTGATCCACAGGGCTATTCGCTATTTTTGAGACTTTGGCTTTGTGGGGGTTTAAAACCCCCGCTATCTTGTTCATGTTATTGCAGGTAAACGAAGAAGGAGACAGGCGTGGCATCCTGTGATTGGGGAGTTTAAATATGGCGCGCGTTTTTGAGTTCCTAGCATAGTTATTGTTTTATTCATATATAATATTTGTTGTCTATTATGTTTACAAATGCGCTTGGTAGCTCAGATGGTGGATGACACGCTTGGCAAACGCTGGGACCTGGGTTCGATTCCCAGGTCCCCCCATATAATTCTTTCTATTTTTTCCTCAAACATTCCAATGCAGCAATGATTCAATGGTCCATCATGCACCTTCACGCGTAGCTTGCCAGATGGTCTTGATCAATAATCCAAGGGCCACATAATGAAGTCCATGGTATGCTCCAGTCAATGAGCGTGCATACAATCTGAAAAGTCAACAAGGCATTGTGTCTGATGGGCCTGAATTGCTTCAATCTAACCTCCACATGGGCCAGACACCCCCTTGGTTTGCAATATTTTTCTTATTTTTCTTATTCTTTTATCTTATTTCTTTTAATTTGTTTTAGTTATTATTAATTCACTAAATTAATTTTTTCCATAATAAAAATCAGAAATCATAAAATTGTAAATATATTTAATTATTTATTAATTTCATCCATAATTTATTTTTTGTAAATAAATAACTAACAATTAACTTTAGTTTAATTTAGGTTTAAATTCTAATACTTTTCTTAATAAATAAAAATTACATAGAATTAGGTTTTGACATTTTCATCTTTTCCTTAATTAATTATTATTATTATTAATTATTATTAATTTTGTGCATAAATGTAAATTAATTAATTAGCTTAAATTAGGTTAACTTTAACATTTTTATTAATAATTAAAACAAATTTAGAATTAGGGTTTTCTCTTGATTTTATTTTATTTATTTCAATAAATACAAAAAACATAAAAAAAAACACTTTCTTTTCTTTAATTAAGTAATTAGTTAGGTTTTAATTTAATTTCAAGCAAAGGGTCAAAACCCTCGGACGTCCTGGTTTTAATTCTTTCGCGCGTTATTTTCTTATTGATTATTATGTAACTGTTCAAGGATGTAATAGTAATTAGGTTTATTGTTTTTTTTTAATTTTCCGCATCTTTTATCAAAAACGGGTCTTTGTATTTTGGCGATGTATAGACCCACGCCTTGTAATAGCGTAGCTTTTATCTTTGCGTCTTTTAATTTTCCGCACTCCTAAATTCTAAATTGCATGAAAGAATGTATGGTAATTAAAAATAACTCGTAGCTCACAATGCCATGATCAAAGATAAAATATAACATGAAAACAACACACAATACACACACCACTTCTAGGGTACGCCTCACTCGTTGCCTTCGAAATGTGGTCGTCAAGTATAGGACGTTTTAGCGGTCGCTCTTATGTCCAAGATCCAGTTGCCTCGAAACAGTTGCCTCGACACGGTCGCCTCAGATTAAAAAGGATCTAGGACATTAGGGTTGCTTCTAAGGTGTCCTACTATTGCTTTGGTGACCACACTGTCCCTACAATCAAATTGACCCGAACACCTCCAACGGTGGTGCTACCTACCTCTCAATGGTGGGATAGCACTACCTTAAGGACTTTTACACAGCCTAATTCCTTAGGGTAGGTAGATGACTCATGGATACTTGCTCTCTTCAAAAACAAATCCAAAAACTTTTCACACTGACACTTTCAAAAGCTTTCAAAACAAATTTTTCAAACACTCTTGAGGACAGATACAAGAGTCATTCAGAAATCTTTCAATGAAACTTTTTCAAACCCACTCACATTTTGAAAAGCAAACATTTTGAAAACATAAAGAGCAAGCATCTAAGAGCCCATGGATAACCATGGATAGAAAGGGTGCTAACACCTTCCCTTTCTATAAATCTACCTCCCGAACCGAGAAACATTCTCATAAGGAATTTTGTTGTGCTTTTGTCCTGTCCATGTTGGAGAAAATAAAAGATGGTGGCGACTCTTGCTTCCGCGACATTTCGCGAACCAGCTTTAAATAATTAGTTCTATTTCCACCGATCACAGAACTGGCGACTCTGCTGGGGATACTTAAAGTGAGGTGTACCTTAGGATAGCTCATACTTGTGTTTTCAATTGCTTTGTTTTGTTTGCTTTATCATTATGGGCATTGTCTTGGAGTTTCATAGATCCTAACCCGGATCTGAAGATACCCTTTTAGGTAGCATAAGCTGTGAGGGACCTGTCCGGCGTAGACCGACACGGGTGAAGCAGTGGCTACATTGGTGTGGCACCTTGGTCTGTACCGATATCCCTTGTGTTCGCAACGAGGAGAATATGGGTCTTCTGAGGAGTCATTAAGCACCAACCGACCTTAGAACCCTAATTTGACCCAACTTGGCCCTAGAACAGTAGCAGTATGCTACACCCATTGAGGCTAAACTCTCGCGATGGTTCTGGCCGCAAGAAAAGATTGCGACGCTGGAGTTATTACCGATTGAGGGTAGTCAGTGATATTGGGATCCTCTAGAACCCGATTACTTTTGATAGGACAGGTCTTAACCAACAAACTGAAAGAGGGTAGTACCTGAACTTCATGCTGGCCTAAACTCTAAGGGCTACATGTGTGACTTGTGTGCCTTCAAACTTGACTACTTGCATGCTTGTTATCTGACACTTGAGTTTCTTGCAGGTTTTGTTTACAGTCCTTAGTCTGGGCTCATAACAGGGTTTACTTACAGTACTCCATGCATAGCATAGCATCATACCATCATACCATTGCATACATCCGGCATAAGGATTAACCCATTTCAAGGATCTCAAGGGTCTGTGATGCAGGTCATGATGAATCAAAATGCCTAGCAAGGGGCAAAAGGGGATTTATTTTCCTCTAGCCAAGGTTGTCCAGAAATCCAAGCGCGGTAACTTGAGTCAGGGGCTATGACCCACTTGATATGGTGAGCTTTGACTCTTGAAGAAGGTTCCCCTAGCCAAGGTTGTTTGGAGATCAAAACACAATGACTTGAGTCAGGGGCTATGACCCACTCGATATGGTGAGCCTTGACTCTTGAAGAAGGACTCTCAACAACATGAAGTTCCTTCAATCAAGCCACCGGATTCAAATTCTAACAAATTTTCTTGTTTACCCCGCGAGATCCTTGAAAACATTGCATGCATATCATACATATCATTGCATTACAGGTACCCTTGTTACAGGTCACTTACCTTCCTCGCTGTTTATTGCAGCAATGGCCTCCCAACAAGACAACCAGGGTCTTCAGGCTCAAGAGACTCAGTTCAGGGAGATCTTCCTAAGCCTATCCAAGGGGCAAGAAGAGTTGAGGACACTCCTCATGGGGAATTTAGCCGAGAAAGCTCCCGAAGATGACAAGGACGAACGGCTGAAACGTCTGCAAGCTGAGGTAGATACAATGAGAACCCAGATGCTGGGGCAAATGGCTCTCAT
Organism: Vicia faba; assembly: GCA_948472305.1. NCBI lineage: Eukaryota > Viridiplantae > Streptophyta > Magnoliopsida > Fabales > Fabaceae > Vicia > Vicia faba. Next base: position 133,278 of record CATIWC010001529.1, on the reverse strand, counting down.
CCAAGGGAGATACAACATGAAGCAACCCGTCCAAGTCAGGGACCAGGTCATTGATCGGCTTCCAAGAGGACAAGAGTCTGGTATGGTGAAGAATAGACCTCTTCAAATTGCTACCGCTTCACAGGTCCAACCACAACCTCGCCCAGAGCAACAGGTTGATTGGAGTAAGCCAAACAAGCCCAGGAGGCAGTTCACCCAGCTCAACGTGTCGTTGTTTCAAGCTTTACAACACCTGTTGAGGTTGAATCTGATTACATTAAGGGCTCCTCCCCGGAATCCCAACATCTCTGCTTCTAACTATCATCCCGACAGAAGATGTGCATACCACTCTTATAGTTCTGGACACGACACTGCCGACTGCTGGGCTCTGGAGAACAAGGTCCAGGACCTGATTAATGAAGGAGCAGTGGATTTCACCCGAGAGGGTCAAGCTGAGTTTTTCTACCATCCCCACAGGATTCACCATTTGAAGTAACAAGTCCTGAGATGAGAAGAACTTTTGTTCATTGGAATGTTCAAGTTGTATTTTTCTTTGATTTTTCAAACAATTATTGTCATAGAAAACTTTATTACTTTATCAATGCATCGCATATGTCTGTTTTGAATCAATATATTCGCATTCGCTATATTCAAAATTGCTTTCATTTTTTGTGATGTTCAACGCTCGACTAATAATTCTAAGCCTCTTGAGGGAGGATGACGAAAACGATACCACAATCTACAGTATGCTTTTGAACAAACCCCGCTGATGAGGTACAGGCATTGTTTCAATCCCTAAACACTGGAGTTATAAGGAAGATAATCCCTCGTCAACCCCTCTGAGTCAAAGAAGTAGGAGTTTTTCTTTTTGAAAATTAAAACCCTTAATCATATCCTGGGGCAGGGTAGTTCTCTCAGTTGATCCAAGTGCATAACAAATGGCACCAGAGAGGTCCTTACAAAACAAAAAAAGGACAGTGATGGTTCCGAATAATTAAAGACAGGCAGTCATTACTTCTCAAAATAAAAGCCCAATAAGTCAAAACCTATGAAGGAGACTTACAAAACTGGGGCATCCCGCTGACTGTAATTCCAAAAAAGGAAACAGTTCAGGAAAAAACAGGGATAACAAAATCAAAAGAGAAAGAGGTCCTACAAACCCTCAACCAAAAAAGAATTGACTGCCTATTCAAAACAAATTGTCAACATCCATCACCGGCATATCAAAGAAAAGACTTAAACAAGGTCTAACGCACGATCAGCTGAGTTTAGGTCTGAAGAACATCACGAAGAGCGGGTGGGTACAAATAAGATTTGAGCCTTTATCCTTTGTTTATTAAACCGTGAACCAGGCCACGTTATAACCCTCAAAAGTCCTAGCTGAAGCATGGGTTAGTTCGAAAGCATACTAGTACAAAGGTATCCTGACTCCTTAAGGCTTACGGTAAAATAACGAGTTGACATCACATTGTACAAAATTTGTTGTTTTACTGAAAGACGTATTTTCAAAAAATTTAAAGACAGACATAAGCTTTGCATTTTTGAAATAACATTGTTTGCGTATGACTTTTTGTTCGAACAGCAGAGAAATTCGCACGACGAATACCTAGTGAACAAAAAAACCTTCTCAAAGGTCATCTCAAGTGAAACAAAAGCACCCCCAATCAAGGGGCAGACATGATCATGGTCTATCATCTGGGGCAGTCCAGTCAAGATTCAAGGAATCTCTCAAATTCCAAATGCCAGGGGCAAATCTCCGCCTGAGTCACTTGGGGTATTAGACGTGAATTCCAGCAACGAATCTTGCATGATCAACGAAGATCTTCTGGTAGTATGACAACACAACGCTGCTGACAGGGGCACCTCCCTACATCCTGAGAGCACGGACATAGTCAGAAAAAAATACTGCGCATAATCAAAGTCCCGCTAGGTTGACACACCTAGGCAAAAATAAGGGCTTCCCGGCGAACCAAAAGGGTTCGGACAAAAATAAGGGATGAAATGAAAAAAATCTGTACACCCGGCAAGTCGAAAACCTGAAAAGGCGGCTTGGGCAAAAATGGGTATCTCGGTGGACTGAAAACCCGAAAGGGCGGTCTAGGCAAAAGTTAGGGATCAAAGCGTACGACTATGTTCCGTCATCTCGTCACTTGCCTACCAGAAGAAGATTTGTCAATCGACAGTCATCAAGCACCTCCGCAGGTACCTTCTCCTGCAGTAGCTGGGGCAATAGGAATTGTCTGAGCGATCTGGTTGCTCTGTCCACCAAGGTGCCAAGGTAAGCTCAGCTGAAGAATACGACCAAGACACCTTCATTCCCCGCAGAGTAAAACAAGATTCAGCAATACTCTCCCCCAAGTAGAATTAGTCTACCATCAGTCCTGAAAAAGTTGGGTATCCCCAGAAGATCTTAATATTCCCTAGCAGAGTATACATATATTCCCCAGCGGAGTATACAGATATTCCTCAGCGAGCATCCCCGACGTTCTTAATATTCCTCAGTGAAATATAAGATTGTTCCCCGGCGGAATACAAGATACCCCCAGTAGAGCCACTTCCCCAGTGCAATCCTAAGTCTCCCCAGGAGAGTTGGACCATCTTCCCAGTAGGAAGCTTATCCCCAGTAGATTCGGGAAGCTTACACCTGCAGAGTACGAACGCGCCTCCCCGGTTTTATTCAAAGGTTATTTCCCCACCAGGGCTTATAACTGGGTTATCCTCAGCTGATTACCATGGAAAGATTGTCCTCGGCGAAGTTCTTCCTATCCCCAGCGGAGTTAATATGCCCAACAAAACTCAACAATGGAATCCCCAGCGGAGTTATCATCAAATCTCAGCGAAGTATCTCTTCCCACAGAGTAATTCCCCGCAGATTATCTCTTCAACGAAGTTTATTCCAACGGAGTCATCTTCTCCTATAGGTTTATTCTCGCAATCATCATCCCCAGCGGAGACGAAGAACTCTACTCTTCAAACATCAGCCCAGGATTCAAGCTTCCCGGCATTCGTCAAGGAATTATTTTCCTAGACAAAAATACATTCACAAACATCACATCTTCATACATTATAGCATGCACATACGCATCATGAACATACAATCTCATTTATTTTGAGAACATCACGCACTTCATACATCATGACATTGCATACAACTAACGTTTTGTCTTTTCAGGACAAAGGTCAATACAAAGATAATTACTATCAACCGTTGCAATTCCAGATTCGATACCCGTATCTAGCCAGGGCATGTCTGTGAGCGATCATTTCCAGACTCGATTCCTGTATCTTGCCAGGGCACGTCTGAAGAGTTTGAAGATCCGATTCCTGTATCCTGCCAGGGTGTATCTGTTGACGACTATTTTCCGGACTCGATTCCTGTATCTTGCCAGGGCACGTCTGAAGAGTTTGAAGATCTGATTCCTGTATCTAGCCAGGGCGTATCAGTTGACGACTATTTTCCGGACTCGATTCCTGTATCCTTCCAGGGTACATCTGAAGAGTTTGAAGATCTGATTCTTGTATCTTGCCAGGGTGTATCTGTTGACGACTATTTTCCAGACTCGATTCCTGTATCCTGCCAGGGCACGTCTGAAGAATTTCAAGATCCGATTCCTGTATCCTGCCAGGGTGTATCTGTTGACGACTATTTTCGGACTCGATTCCTGTATCCGGCCAGGGCATGTCTGAAGAGTTTGAAGATCCGATTCCTGTATCCTGCCAGGGTGTATCTGTTGACGACTATTTTCCGGACTCGATTCCTGTATCCTGCCAGGGCACGTCTGAAGAGTTTGAAGATCCGATTCCTGTATCCTGTCAGGGTGTATCTGTTGACGACTATTTTCCGGACTCGATTCCTGTATCCTGCCAGGGCACATCTGAAGAGTTTGAACATCCGATTCCTGTATCCTGCCAGGGTCTATCTGTTGACGACTATTTTCCGGACTCGATTCCTGTATCCTGCCAGGGCACATCTGAAGAGTTTGAAGATCCGATTCCTGTATCCTGCCAGGGTGCATCTGTTGACGACTATTTCCGGACTCGATTCCTGTATCCTGCCAGGGCACGTCTGAAGAGTTTGAAGATCCGATTCCTGTATCCTGCCAGGGTGTATCTGTTGACGACTATTTTCCGGACTCGATTCCTGTATCCTGCCAGGGCTCGTCTGAAGAGTTTGAAGATCAGATTCCTGTATCCTGCAAGGGTGTATCTATTGACGACTATTTTCCGGACTCGATTCCTGTATCCTGCTAGGGCACGTTTGAAGAGTTTGAAGATTCGATTCCTGTATCCTGCCAGGGTGTATCTGTTAACGACTATTTTTCGGACTCGATTCCTGTATCCTGCCAGGGCACGTCTGAAGAGTTTGAAGATTCGATTCCTGTATCCAGCCAGGGCATATATGTTGACGACTAATTCCAGATTCGATTCCTGTATCCTGTCAGGGCACGTCTGAAGAGATTGAAGATCTGATTCCTGTATCCTGCCAGGGTGTATCTGTTGACGACTATTTTCCGGACTCGATTCCTGTATCCAGCCAGGGCACGTCTGAAGAGTTTGAAGATCCGATTCCTGTATCCTGCCAGGGTGTATCTGTTGACGACTATTTTCCGGACTCGATTCCTGTATCCTGCTAGGGCACGTCTGAAGAGTTTGAAGATCCAATTCCCGTATCCTGCCAGGGTGTATCTGTTGACGACTATTTTCCGGACTCGATTCCTGTATCCTTCCAGGGCACGTCTGAAGAGTTTGAAGATCTGATTCCTGTATCCAGCCAGGGTGTATCTGTTGACGACTATTTTCCGGACTCGATTCCTGTATCCTGCCAGGGAACGTCTGAAGAGTTTGAAGATCCGATTCATGTATCCTGCCAGGGTGTATCTGTTGACGACTATTTTCCGAACTCAATTCCTGTATCCAGCCAGGGCACATCTGAAGAGTTTGAAGATCTGATTCCTGTATCCTACCAGGGTGTATCTGTTGACGACTATTTTCCGGACTCGATTCCTGTATCCTACCAGGGCACGTCTGAAGAGTTTGAAGATCCATTTCCTGTATCCTACCAGGGTGTATCTGTTGACGACTATTTTCCAGACTCGATTCCTGTATCCTGCCAGGGCACGTCTGAAGAGTTTGAAGATCCGATTCCTGTATCCTGCCAGGGTGTATCTGTTGACGACTATTTTCCGGACTCGATTCCTGTATTCTGCCATGGCACGTCTGAAGAGTTTGAAGATCCGATTCCTTTATCCTGCCAGGGTGTATCTTTTGACTACTATTTTCCGGACTCGATTCCTGTATCCTGCCAGGGCACGTTTGAAGAGTTTGAAGATCCGATTCCTATATCCTACCAGGGTGTATCTGTTGACGACTATTTTCCGGACTCGATTCCTGTATCCTGCCAGGCCACATCTGAAGAGTTTGAAGATCCGATTCCTGTATCCTGCCAGGGTGTATCTGTTGACGACTATTTTCCGGACTCGATTCCTGTATCCTGCCAGGGCACGTCTGAAGAGTTTGAAGATCCGATTCCTGTATCCAGCCAGGGCGTATCTGTTAACGACTATTTTCCGGACTCAATTCCTGTATCCTGCCAGGGCACGTCTGAAGAGTTTGAAGATCTGATTCCTGTATCCTGCCAGGGTGTATCTGTTGACGACTATTTTCCAGACTCGATTCCTGTATCCTGCCATGGCACGTCTGAAGAGTTTGAAGATGTGATTCATGTATCCTGCCAGGGTGTATCAGTTGACGACTATTTTCCGGACTCGATTCCTGTATCCTGCCAGGGCACGTCTGAAGAGTTTGAAGATTCGATTCCTGTATCCAGCCAGGGCATATATGTTGACGACTAATTCCAGATTCGATTCCTGTATCCTGCCAGGGCACGTCTGAAGAGTTTGAAGATCCGATTCCTGTATCCTGCCAGGGTGTATCCGTTGACGACTATTTTCTGGACTCGATTCCTGTATCTAGTCAGGGCACGTCTGAAGAGTTTGAAGATCTGATTCCTGTATCCTGCCAGGGTGTATCTGTTGACGACTATTTTCCGGACTCGATTCCTGTATCCTGCCAGGGCACGTCTGAAGAGTTTGAAGATCCGATTCCCGTATCCTGCCAGGGTGTATCTGTTGACGACTATTTTCCGGACTCGATTCCTGTATCCTGCCAGGGCACGTCTGAAGAGTTTGAAGATCCGATTCCTGTATCCAGCCAGGGTGTATCTGTTGACGTCTATTTTCCGGACTCGATTCCTGTATCCTGCCAGGGAACGTCTGAAGAGTTTGAAGATCTGATTCCTGTATCCTTCCAGGGTGTATCTGTTGACGACTATTTTCCGAACTCGATTCCTGTATCCAGCCAGGGCACGTCTGAAGAGTTTGAAGATCCGATTCTTGTATCCTACCAGGGTGTATCTGTTGACGACTATTTTCCGGACTCGATTCCTGTATCCCACCAGGGCACGTCTGAAGAGTTTGAAGATCCGATTCCTGTATCCTGCCAGGGTGTATCTGTTGACGACTATTTTCCGGACTCGATTCCTGTATCCTGCCAGGGCACGTCTGAAGAGTTTGAAGATCCGATTCCTGTATCCTGCCAGGGTGTATCTGTTGACGACTATTTTCCGGACTCGATTCCTGTATCCTGCTAGGGCTCGTCTGAAGAGTTTGAAGATCCGATTCCTTTATCCTGCCAGGGTGTATCTTTTGACGACTATTTTCCGGACTCGATTCATGTATCCTGCCAGGGCACGTTTGAAGAGTTTGAAGATCCGATTCCTATATCCTACCAGGGTGTATCTGTTGACGACTATTTTCCGGACTCGATTCCTGTATCCTGCCAGGCCACGTCTAAAGAGTTTGAAGATCCGATTCCTGTATCCTGCCAGGGTGTATCTGTTGACGACTATTTTCCGGACTCGATTCCTGTATCCTGCCAGGGCACGTCTGAAGAGTTTGAAGATCCGATTCCTGTATCCAGCCATGGCGTATCTGTTGACGACTATTTTCCGGACTCAATTCCTGTATCCTGCCAGGGCACGTCTGAGGAGTTTGAAGATCCGATTCCTGTATCCTGCCAGGGTGTATCTGTTGACGACTATTTTCCAGACTCGATTCCTATATCCTGCCAGGGCACGTCTGAAGAGTTTGAAGATCTGATTCCTGTATCCTGCCAGGGTGTATCTGTTGACGACTATTTTCCGGACTCGATTCCTGTATCCTGCCAGGGCTCGTCTGAAGAGTTTGAAGATCCGATTCCTGTATCCTGCCAGGGTGTATCTGTTGACGACTATTTTCCAGACTCGATTCCTGTATCCTGCCAGGGCACGTCTGAAGAGTTTGAAGATCCGATTCCTGTATCCTGCCAGGGTGTATCTGTTAACGACTATTTTCCGAACTCGATTCCTGTATCCTTAGGGCACGTCTGAAGAGTTTGAAGATCTGATTCCTGTATCCTGCCAGGGTGTATCTGTTGACGACTATTTTCCGGACTCGATTCCTGTATCCTGCCAGGGCACGTCTGAAGAGTTTGAAGATCTGATTCCTGTATCCTGCCAAGGTGTATCTGTTGACGACTATTTTCCGGACTCGATTCCTGTATCCTGCCAGGGCACGTCTGAAGAGTTTGAAGATCCGATTCCTGTATCCTGCCAGGGTGTATCTGTTGACGACTATTTTCCAGACTCGATTCCTGTATCCTGCCAGGGCACGTCTGAAGAGTTTGAAGATCCGATTCCTGTATCCTTCCAGGGTGTATTTGTTGAGGACTATTTTCCGGACTCGATTCCTGTATCCTTCCAGGGCACGTCTTAAGAGTTTGAAGATCCGATTCCTGTATCCTGCCAGGGTGTATCTGTTGACGACTATTTTCCGCACTCGATTCCTGTATCCATCCAGGGCACGTCTGAAGAGTTTGAAGATCCGATTCCTGTATCCTGCCAGGGTGTATCTGATGACGACTATTTTCCAGACTCGATTCCTGTATCCAGCCAGGGCACGTCTGAAGAGTTTGAAGATCCGATTCCTGTATCCTGCCAGGGTGTATCTGTTGACGACTATTTTCCGGACTCGATTCCTGTATCCAGCCAGGGCACGTCTGAAGAGTTTGAAGATCCGATTCTTGTATCCTGCCAGGGTGTATCTTTTGACGACTATTTTCCGGACTCGATTCCTGTATCCATCCAGGGCACGTCTGAAGAGTTTGAAGATCCGATTCCTGTATCCAGCCAGGGCGTATCTGTTGACAACTATTTTTCGGACTCGATTCCTGTATCCTGCCAGGGCACGTCTAAAGAGTTTGAAGGTTCGATTCCTGTATCCATCCAGGGCACATCTACATAAAGAGTTTGAAGATCAACCCCTGTAACAGGCCAGGTAATTATCTTTCTTTCTCAGGTACGCAAGTTCTCGCTAAGGGATCTCTTACGCGATCGACACCTAGATGGCATCTATAAGCCCATCCACATACCAACAGTCCCTATATGGCATCTATAAGCCCATCCACATACCGACAGTCTCCAAATGGCATCTGTAAGCCCATTCCCGCCATCACACTGCTAACATTCTACTATGCGAGTGCAAATTTCTGGGCACTCTAGTGTTCAATCATCTTCCACCTTCGGATCACGATAGGCACGCCAACCAATCTACATCCTCAGGTCTAAGAAGATTGAACAGGGGCAACTGTTGTACCCCAAAATTTTCCCTCCCATATTCTTCAAGATTTAGCAAGATCATGGTTCAAAATCTCTCAAGGGTTGCACAGTCCAATTGCCTCCTAACACAGTCAAAATTAGGTTTTGGTTCTTGCAAAGAGATTGAGGTTTTCAAGGGTCCAATCAAGTCCCACATGCCTATATACATTGTCAAGCATCCATATGTCAAGTTTCAAGACTCACAGCATCAAGTTGCACAGTCAAAAGCCCTAATTGCTCCACAGTCAACTGCAGGGGTAAAATGGTCATTTGGCAGTCAAAAGTCAAAATTTTTGGTCAACATCTCATTTTGAAGCCACAATCATCATTTGATCAATTCTTGATCATGATTCCACAAGCATGGCTTAAAAAGTCTCAAGATGCAAAAGTTTCTATTTTTGGACAACTAAAAGTCAACTGCAAATTGACCAAGGCATAACTTTTTCATGGTTCATCAGAAAAATCCCATCCAATGCTCATTTTGAAGGGGGTGACATTTCCTACAACTCATCTTCACACTCCAAGTCCAAGAAATGCTCTCACAAAAAGTTATCAATTTCAACATTATAGGTTATTTTCAAAAGTCAACAAAAAGGCACTTTAAGTCAAAGACCATAACTTGAGATTGGTAAATCAAAATGACATGGGACCAAAGGCATTGGTTATAGGACTTCAAGACCTTTCCAAAATGTCAAAGAACATCTTCATAGCTTCAAAATTGAGCAAGATATGCATTGGAGAAGTTGGGAAATTTTTGGGAACTTTCAAAAGTCAACTTTGCCTAAAAAAGCTTCAATTTTGCCAATGGGCCTCAAATTCTTTCTTGAATCATTACCCAAAGCCTATGCACGACCCATTGAACTTAAAATGACTTATTTTCTTATTTTTAATTAATTAATTGAATTTTTATTATTATTAATTCATTTAATTGATTTTAATTGTAGAAAAATATCAAAGCATGGTTGTCAAATCTTTTTATGAAGCAAATACACGCCACACATGCTAAAGATTTCGTGCATCATCCAAGGGGACAAGATCTTCCATAATTGGCAAGGTTTTCATGGAAAAAGATTGAAAATTACATGATTGAAAATCAAGGATTTGAAACATTAATTCATGGACTTTTGGGCCACGATTCTAACCTAATTCACATCACATACATATGCTGAGTGAAACCCTACTCAAAAACACACGTGAAAGCTGCTAAAACTCCATAGCAAATTTGCAAAAAAGAGAGAAAAAGTGTGAAACTGATTTCCTACTTGCAGTGCCTTTCCACGCCTAAAAAGGATTCAATCACCTTGCCTGAGTCTCTAGGAGTCTATTGGCATCAAGAACCAATCCTAACACGCGAAGAATCAAAGAACATAGGCCACACGGTTTGCCTTATTTTTCAAACCTGCATATCATGTTTCATGTGCTTTTAATCTATTTTCTTGTTTGATTTATGCTAATAGGGACCTTCTGAAGCGATTGGTATAAGCTAATTGAACTAATACTGCCTGAATCAGAATCCACCATGGACAAAAATTAGGTTTTCAAAGCTTGGATTTTGGGGTTTTTTACAAGAGGAAAAATTGGACCATGACATGACCATGGTTGAATTCGTCAAGGCCAGACGAATTCAACCAAACCCTCGCGGTCAATTTATGTGATCCACGGGGCTATTCGCTATTTTTTAGACTTTGGCTTTGTGGGGGTTTAAAACCCCCGCTATCTTGTTCATGTTATTGCAGGTAAACGAAGAAGGAGACAGGGGTGGCATCCTGTGATTGGGGAGTTTAAATATGGCACGCGTTTTTGAGTTCCTAGCATAATTATTGTTTTATTCATATATAATATTTGTTGTCTATTATGTTTACAAACGCGCTTGGTAGCTCAGATGGTGGATGACACGCTTGGCAAACGCTGGGACCTGGGTTCGATTCCCAGGTCCCCCCATATAATTCTTTCTATTTTTTCCTCAAACATTCCAATGCAGCAATGATTCAATGGTCCATCATGCACCTTCACGCGTAGCTTGCCAGATGGTCTTGATTAATAATCCAAGGGCCACAGAATGAAGTCCATGGTATGCTCCAGTCAATGAGCGTGCATACAATCTGAAAAGTCAACAAGGCCTTGTGTCTGATGGGCCTGAATTGCTTCAATCTAACCTCCACATGGGCCAGACACCCCCTTGGTTTGCAATATTTTTCTTATTTTTCTTATTCTTTTATCTTATTTCTTTTAATTTGTTTTAGTTATTATTAATTCACTAAATTAATTTTTTCCATAATAAAAATCAGAAATCATAAAATTGTAAATATATTTAATTATTTATTAATTTCATCTCTAATTTATTTTTTGTAAATAAATAACTAACAATTAACTTTAGTTTAATTTAGGTTTAAATACTAATACTTTTCTTAATAAATAAAAATTACATAGAATTAGGTTTTGACATTTTCATCTTTTCCTTAATTAATTATTATTATTATTAATTATTATTAATTTTGTGCATAAATGTAAATTAATTAATTAGCTTAAATTAGGTTAACTTTAACATTTTTATTAATAATTAAAACAAATTTAGAATTAGGGTTTTCTCTTGATTTTATTTTCTTTATTTCAATAAATACAAAAAACATAAAAAACACTTTCTTTTTAATTAAGTAATTAGTTAGGTTTTAATTTAATTTAATTTCAAGCAAAGGGTCAAAACCCTCGGACGTCCTGATTTTAATTCTTTCGCGCGCTATTTTCTTATTGATTATTATGTAACTGTTCAAGGATGTAATAGTAATTAGGTTTATTGTTTTTTTTATTTTCCGCATCTTTTATCAAAAACGGGTATTTGTATTTTGGCGATGTATAGACCCGCGCCTTGTAATAGCGTAGCTTTTATCTTTCCGTCTTTTAGTTTTCCGCACTCCTAAATTCTAAATTGCATGAAAGAATGTATGGTAATTAAAAATAACTCGTAGCTCACAATGTCATGATCAAAGATAAAATATAACATGAAAACAACACACAATACACACACCACTTCTAGGGTACGCCTCACTCGTTGCCTTCGAAACGTGGTCGTCAAGTATAGGACGTTTTAGCGGTCGCTCTTATGTCCAAGATCCAGTTGCCTCGAAACAGTTGCCTCGAAACGGTCGCCTCGGATTAAAAAGGATCTAGGATATTAGGGTTGCTTCTAAGGTGTCCTACTATTGCTTTGGTGACCACATTGTCCCTACAATCAAATTGACCCGAACACCTCCAACGGTGGTGCTACCTACCTCTCAATGGTGGGATGGCACTACCTTAAAGACTTTTACACAGCCTAATTCCTTAGGGTAGGTAGATGACTCATGGATACTTGCTCTCTTCAAAAACAAATCCAAAAACTTTTCACACTGACACTTTCAAAAGCTTTTAAAACAAATTTTTCAAACACTCTTGAGGACAGATACAAGAGTCATTCAGAAATCTTTCAATGAAACTTTTTCAAACCCACTCACATTTTGAAAAGCAAACATTTTGAAAACATAAAGAGCAAGTATCTAAGAGCCCATGGATAACCATGGATAGAAAGGGTGCTAACACCTTCCCTTTCGATAAATCTACCTCCCGAACCGAGAAACGTTCTCATAAGGAATTTTGTTGTGCTTTTGTCCTGTCCATGTTGGAGAAAATAAAAGATGGTGGTGACTCTTGCTTCCGCGACATTTCGCGAACCAGCTTTAAACAGTCAGTTCTATTTCCACCGATCATAATTAAGGACTATATTCAGAAAGGAATTTTGAACTTAAAATTTATTGATACAGACCATCAATGGGCTGATATCTTCACTAAACCACTTTCTGAAGATAGGTTCAACTTCATTCTGAATCATCTCAGCATGAAGCTCTGCCCAGAGTGAAAATGCTTTAATTTTATATTTTAACCTTCAGAATGTGTTTTCTTTTTACTGTGAACTTCTGATCAATCTTCTTTCAGAAAGTTAGACATGCAGATTGTATCGGATTCTATTCTTAAAGATCTGAGCGTTACAGTTCAAGGATAGATGTGCTGTTCACCAAATCAAACAAGTGTCATCCAGTCATCAGCAAATCTCTGAAGCAGAACACGCGTGCACGCTTCTGAGAAGGCAAAACGCTGATTGGATGCATTGAGACACATGTCTGGTAACCGTTCCAAATATCTTTCTCAAATCCCCCAAAATCAGCAAGCATTAAATGCACGTAATCATGAGTTAATGTGTAATCATGAGTTAATTCTCTCTCTTAAAACCGTTTACATTTTCAAAACATATTTTGAAATCTATTTAAACGCCTTAACATCTTTCATTAAATTTTTACCGTCTCTTGCAAACATCTAAAAATTTCTCTGCATTTTTACTTGTGTGTTCATCCTTTTCCAAAGAAACCCTTCTTCAAGTTTTTCTCAAAGAAACCCTAAGTGTGAACATGGCAACCTCTAGCAATGTTTCTGCAGGTTCCCAGTAAGACGCTTCATCTGAGCAATACCAGATTCCCTTCAGAACTCTACTTACTCAGGTGATGAACTTGGAAGTTCTGTCTGAACTGATCGTTGATTTCACCTGTTTGAAAGACAATGGTTTCGATTTGACTGAAGAAATTAGGGCACAAGGATGGGAGAAGTATTTTGATAGGTTGGTGGGTCCAACATTCCCCATTCTGGTTAAGGAGTTCTGGATTCATGCATCTGCTTCAACGCATCAGGTTACATCATACATCATGGGAAAGAAGATAGTGATCACTGAGGATCACATTGCTAGGCTGATTGGATACAACGGTGGTGGCATCCGCTGTATTGACATGGCAGAAAGATCTGGAAACACTGGTTTAGTTGCTAGACAGATTTTCACTCATGGAGTTCCCAGCAGCAAAATCAGAGATTTGAAGGATCAGCATAGAATCTGGGCAAAGATCATCTTGGGCTGTTTCAACCACAGGAAGCCCACAAGCTCTCCTGACTACATCAACATAGATCAGCAATATCTGCTTTATTTCATTGCTAAGAAGACCAAGATCAACCTTGCTCATCTTCTGTTCAATCACCTGAAGACCAGCGTCAAGGAGACAAGAGAAGAAGAGAAGACTAAAAGGGATTGGATACCCTTTGGAAGATTAATATCAGATATTCTGACTGAGAATAGACTGATAGAACACCTTACAGAAGCACAGGAAATAAGTTCTCTGGAACCAGCGGTTGGCAAGCAACTGAACGCCAAGAATCTGAAAAAGATGAAACTGATAGAGAATATCAGAAAGGAGCCCAGCGTCACTCCTCTTGCTGACATCACCAGCAGAAGAGTCCCTCTGAGTGAATTTCCCATATTCTCTGATATTGACTCTAAACCAGTCATCGTTCTCAGATACTTGGATGCGTGCAAAGCTGATGGCACAGATCCTGATCTGAACATCAAAGATCTGCACCAGCAAACTCCAGAGGTCACTTTGAAGAAGAATAAGAAGAGGAAGGCTGCTTCAGAAGGACCATCCCAGCAGACACCAAAGAAGAGAGGTAATCTATCTGCTGTTAATGTTTTAAATTCATCTGTTGTTCCAACATTGATTCCTACCCCAGCTTCATATGAACTCCCAATTCCCATACCAACTATTAATGACACCGAACCAGAGTTTGACCCTTCTGAGTCACTAACTCTCAGAAGATCCCGCACCAAAAATCCAAAACCCACAACATCAACAGAATCAGAACTTGATAAAGTTCTTTCTGAAATTGATCAACGTTCTTCCGCTCCCCTCTCAGAAAATCCAAACACTCAACCAGAAACTGCCCACTCACCTCAACCAGAACATACACTCTCACCCATACCAGAAATTCAACCAGAAACTCAACCTCCCTCTCCATAACCAGAAACTCCACCTCCCTCTCCATAACCAGAACTTAATCCACCTTCACCTCAACCATCATCTCCACAACCTGAGTCTCAACACTCTGAGTCTCACCACTCTGAACCTCAAACCCCTGAACCTCATTCACCTCAATCCTCTGAACCACAACCCTTGGCAATTCAACTGCCTTGTGGTACAACTGTAAACATACCCCAACTGCCATCCTCACCAGAAACTACCCCTCCAAATACTCCAAACAGTCCAATTATCATTTCTGACTCTCCCACTCCATCTCCCAAACAAAATATAGATGACCACAGCAAGACCTTCATTGACCTCACAATCCTTGACCGCCTTGTTGACCTTAAAAACAAAATAGCCATTCCCAAACCCAAACAACTAGATGTTGGTTCTGGTATTTTGAATTTTGAAACAGGAATGCAGAATTGGATTGCTTCTCTAAAGTAGGTCTGTCCTGGAATGATTGATCCTGCTGCCTCAGACCAACTCTGGACACAATTCAGAATGTGGGTACGTGCTGAAGCCCTCAAGCTGCAAGACATAAACTATGAACAGGCTCAACAGAACTTCAGTAAACTGCTGAAAGAAGTTGAAGGTCTAGTCATGAGTCAGCTGCTGAAGGAGGAAGTGCTCTTTCTGGATAGTGAGCCATGGTCTGAAAAGTGTCCAACTTCAAAAGTTCAGCCAGCAGAAGATCATACAATTCAAGCTGAAGATGTTAGTCAAGTAGAAGATGTTGCAGAAAGCTCTTAGAAGCATCTTGTTTCTGACGTCTCTCAAGCTGCTTTGGACAGGCAGACTCTTGAAGAGCTGAAGCAGAATGATATTCGTCTGCAGCAAAGAATGGATGAGAATGATCAAAGAATGAAGGAAAGGATGGATGTGCAAGATGGCAAGATTGATACAGTAGTCAGCATGGTACATCAGCAGAAGGAAACTGCTGATCAGATCAAGAACATGCTAGAAGCTCTGTTCACACGCTTTCCACCCCAACCTTAGATTTTCATTCATGATGTTTTCATTGTTTTCTTTCCATGTTTTCTGTACTATCTTATATGCTTTGAATTAAATATAACAGTTTTTCTGCACTGATCGTTTTTTCTTATATTACTTGCACTTTTTGATTGTTGACAAAAAGGGGGAGAAAAAGAATGATATTTTTCAATAACGGGATTACTGAGACAAAAGTATCAAACATTCTAACACTCTGATATACTTGGATGTTTCCTTGTTTTGCATAAGCTTACAGGTACAAGAAGTTAACTAGCTCTGATACACTGAAGCTCTGCTCGAGTAAAAGAAAGATCTGATGCTAAAGGATTCAAGGAATTAAAAAGGGAAGTAATAAACTCACGGGGAGTCTTTCTGATCATAACTCTGATAGTTGTTTTCTTATCCCCTTAAGCTTTGATACCTTTTATTCCTCCTTATCGTTGATACTATTTAATTCTGATACAATTTATTATTTGGTTATCTCTGATACTTTTCTTGTTAATTTTCAATTGAAAAAATTCTAGTTTTTGTCATCATCAAAAAGGGGGAGATTGTTAGAACAAAGTTTGAATCTACTACCCTAAGTTAAAGTTTTGATGATAACAAAAAATCAAGATTATATAAATTGTGTGATTCATGTAAGACATATATGCTACCTAAAAATTATGTTTTGTTTTACAGAAACTCTGATGAGTATCAGCATAAGAATATCATCATCAGCATCAGAAGATGAATTATCAACATCAGCATCAGAGGATGTTATATCAGATGCCAGAATCAGAAGATCAACATGTGCTTACGCTGAAGCTTGATGAACAGATCTGCGTGTAACAATCTAAACTCTGATCAAGACAACAACAATTCATCAACATCTAGCAGCATCAGAATAAGCCAAAGTCAGAACACGCTTTATTGGCAACGGTACTGTGCATTCAGGATACTTTATTACCAACAGCATTATTCCAGACAAAGATCTCCTTAATATGGAAAGAATGTAATTGGCATTGAAACGGAATAACTGACTCCAACGTACCATTTTCCAATGCTATATGAACAAGCAAGTGAGGAACGAATTGGCTAATGCTCTACAACTCTCTACACGCCTAAAGCTATTCATATTCATCCTCATTCCCAGTTTGCTAAAAGCTCTCAAATTACCTATTCTTCTGTTTTAGCATTCTAGTTCTCATAAGCTTAATTTGTGTAATATCACAGTTGTGATAAACAGTTTTGTAGAAAATATTCAACACACTTAGATTTCATTTCTTTGTAAGAAAGTATTTCCTTGAGAAACCGGCTTGTGGTTTTGACTCAAGAAGGCTTTAGCAGTTGTTAAAGCAGTTGTAATATTCAGTTGAATATAGTGGATTAAGACCTCGTTGGAGAGAGGCGAAATCACCTTGACGGGTGGACTGGAGTAGTTTGATATCAAACGAACCAGGATAAAAACAACGTGTTGTCTGCATTTGATTTCAAGTTTTACAATTCAACCCCCCTTCTTGTGTTTTTCACTTCTTTAGATAACTTCGCTAGGGAATAAACTGATGAGGATATTACTCTATGGGGAAGAGATGCTTTGTAGAGGATTCCGCTGATAAATTCAGCTGGGGATGAATTACCGTTGCTAGTGATACTGAATCCTGTTGGGGATTGGACTCCTGTTTGTGAAAAGAAAGAACTTCGCTGGGGATGATCTTTCAGTTGTGACTTCGCTGGGGATAACCTTTTAGACTCTACTGGGAGCAATCTTCCAAAGTCTACTGGGGATGATTCTCCACACTCCACTAGGGAAGCTTTTTCAGACTGCGCTAGGGAAAAAATTTCAAACTCCACTGGGGATATATTTTTTATACTCCGTTGGGGATATCAAGAGTTTTTAGTGCCAATGGTAGATAAACTCTGCTTGGGGGGAATATTACCGATTCATTCAAAGTTGCAAGTCTCAGCTGGGAAGAGTTAACATTACTATCTTTTTCTTACTCTACGGGGAGTGAATGTTACTGGGATGCGTGCTGAGGATATGACGATGGCTTTGCATCGAGACCTTTCTGCCCCTGTATCTGCGGGAGAAGGTGCCTGCGGAGGCCTTGTGGATCGAGTATTATCACAACCTATGAGGTGCTTGGTAATTGCCGATTGAAATGACAAATCTTTTTTCTGGTAGGCAAGTGACGAGATGACGAGACATAGTCGTACGCTTTAATCCCTAACTTTTTCCTGGACCGCTCTTTCGGGTTTTCAGTCCACCGGGATACCCCTTTTTGCCCAAGCCGCCTTTTCAGGTTTTCGACTTGCCGGGTGTACAGACTTTTTTTTTCATTTTCATCCCTTATTTTTGCCCGAACCCTTTTGGTTCGCCGGGAAGCCCTTATTTTTGCCTAGGCCAGTCAACCTAGCGGGTCTTTGATTATGCGTAGTACTTTTTTACTATGTCCACGCTCTCAGGGTGTAGGGAGTTGTCACTGTCGGTAGTGTTGTGTTGCCATAATACCAGAAGATGTTTGTTTGATCATGCAAGATTCGTTGCTGGAATTCATGTCCAATGCCCCAAGCGATTCAGATGGAGATTTACCCCTGGCTATTTGGCATTTTTGAGAGATTCCTTGAATCTTGAGTTAACTTCCCCAGATGATGGAAAATGATCATGTCTTCCCCTTGGTTTGAAATGCTTTATTCCACTTGAGGTGACCCTTTTTATTGGAAAAGTGTTTTTTGTTCACTAGATATTCATCGTATGAATTTCTCTGTTGTTGAACAAATAGTCATATGCAAACAATGTTATTTTAAGAATGCAAAGCTTATGTCTGTTTTGAAGTTCTTTGAAAATGCAGTTTTCAATAAAACAAGCGAATTCTTGTAAGATGTGATGTCAACTCAGGATTTACAGCAAGCCCTACAGGAGTCAGGATATCTTTTGTAACAGTATGCTTTCAAACTAACCCATGCCCCAGCTAGGACTTTTAAGGGTTATAACGTGGTATGGTTCACGGTTCGAGAAACAAAAGATAAAGGCTCAAATTTTATTTGTACCCACTCGTTCTTCATGATGTTCTTCGATCCTAAACTCAGCTAATCGTGCATTAGATCTTGTTTGAGTCTTTGCTCCGATATACCAGTAATGGTTCAGATACTGACAATTTATTTTGAACAGGTAGTCATTTTTGTTGAGAGTTTGCAGGACCTCTTTCTTTTTTTTTTTTATTATCCCTGTCTTTTGCCTGAACTGTTTCTTTTGTGATTACAGTCAGCGAGATGCCCCAATTTTGTAAGTCTCCTTCATAGGTTTTGACTTAATGGGCTTTTATTTCTGAGAGATAATGACTGCCTGTCCTGACGATTATAAGGAACCATCACCATCTTTTATTTTGGGAGGACCTCTTTGATGCCATTCATTGTTCACCCGAATTAATTGAGAAACTACCCTGCCCCAGGTTGTGATTAAGGGTTTTAATTTGTGTGAAAAGAAAAACTCCAACTTCTTTGGCTTAAAGGGGTTGACTAGGGATTATCTTCCTTATAACTCTAATGTTTAGGATTTGAAACAACGCCTGTACATCGTCAGCGGGGTCTGTTCAAAAGTATACTATAGAGATTTTGATATCATTTTTGTCATTCTCCATCTAAAGGCTTAGATTTTTTTTAATCGAGAGTTGAACATCACAAAAAATGAAAGCAATTTGAATATAGTGAATACGAATGGATTGATTCAAAACAGACATATGCAATGCATTGATAAAGTAACATAGTTTGACATGAATAAATATTCGAACAATCAAAAGAAAAATTACAAATTGAAAATTCTAATGAACAAAAAGTCTTCTCGTCTAGTCTTGTCACTTCATAGGACGTGCCTTGGAGGGATGGTAGAAGAACTCAGCCTGACCATCTTGTGTGAATTCCAATGTTCCTTCATCAATCAGGTTTTGAATTTTATACTTCAACTTCCAACAGTCGTCAGTATCATGCCCCGGGTTGTTAGAATGGTATGCACACCTTGCATCAGGATTGTAGTTAGGTGAAGAAGTCTTGGGATTCGGATGAGGCCCTACCAATGTCACCAGATTCAATCTCAACAGGTTTTGTAAAGCTTGAGACAACGGCATGTTGAGCTTGGTAAACTGCCTATGATTAACCCGTTGTTTATGGCACGGTTGTTGTTGGACCCGTGAGGTAGTAGCAACTTGGAGAGGTCCATTCTTCATCAAACCAAACCCTTGTCTTCTTGGAGGCTGATCAATCACTTGGTCCCCGGCCTCGATTATTTACTTTATATTGTTGTATTGGTTTTGATGAAGCTGGTTGATAATGATTCTCAGCTCTCCTTGTTCCCGGGCTAAGCCTTGGACAAGGGCCATCTGCCCCAGCATTTGGGTTCTCGTTGCATCTACCTCTGTTTGCAGTTGTTCCAGTCGTTCGTCCTTATTGTCTTCAGGACTTTTCTTGACCAGGTTCCCGATGAGGAGTGTTTTCAACTCTTCCTGCCCCTTGAATAGGTTTTGGAATACGTCCCTGAACTGAGCTTCTTGAGTTTGAAGATCTTGGTTGTCTTGTTGGAAAGCCATTGCTAAAATAAATAGCGAGAACATGAGAGACCTGTACTGGGAGACCTGTTATGCAATGATATGTATGATATATGTATGCAATTTTTTCAAGGATCTCGCGGGGTAAACAAGAAATTGTTAGAATTTGAATTTTGCAGTTTGATTGAAGAAACTTCGTGTTGTTAAGAGTCCTTCTTCAAGAGTCAAGCTCACCATATCGAGTGGGTCATAGCCCCCGACTCAAGTTATCGTGTTTTGATCTCTAGACGACATTGGCTAGAGGAAAATAAATCCCCTTTGCCCTTTGCTGGACGTTTGATTTACCAAAACCTGTATCACAAACCCTTGAGATCATTGAAATGGTTAAGGAAATGTTAAGGCATGATGTTATGATGTGTATGACATGAGTTTATGCAAAAATGCGAGGTGATGTAAGCAAGTAAACCCGGCAAGAAATCCAAGTTATTGGATAAAGACCGTAAACAAAACCTGCAAGGAACACATGTTGTCAGATAAAAAAAATCTACAAGTAGTTCAAGTTTGAAAGAACACAAGTCACACAATAGCCCTTAGATCTCAGGCTGGCATGGAGTTTAGGTATTACCCTCTTTCAGTTTAGTTGGTTCAACCTGTCTTAGTAATAGTAACCGGGTTCTAGAGGATCTCAATATCACTGACCACCCTCGATCGGTCATAATTCTAGTTTAGAAACCTTTTCTTGCGGCCGAAATCATTGCGAGAGTTTGGTCTCAATGAGTGTAGCATACTGCTACTTTTCTATGGCCAAGTTGGTCAATTATAGGTTCTAAGGTCAGTTGGTTCTTAATGACCCATTAGCAGCCCCATACTCTCCTTGTTCCTCCACAAGGGATATCGGTACCAACTAATGCGCCATACCAACGTAGCTACTGCTTCAACCGTATCGGTCTATGCCGTACAGTTCCCTCACAGTCTATTGCTACTTACCTAAAAGGTATCCCCAGATCCGGGTTAGGATCTATAGTAACTCCGATTCAAACCCACAAAGATAAAACATATAAATCAAGAAATTGAAAACATTATGATGAACTAATCCTAAGGTACACCCCACTTATTAATATCTCCAGCAGAGTCGCCAGTTCTGTGATACGGTGGGAAAAACTGACTGTTTTTTGGAATACTGGTTTGCGTTTTGCGTTTGTGTTTGCAATATGTCGTGGTAAGCAAGAGTCACCACCGAATTTTATTTTATCCAACAAGGGAAGGAAAAAAGCACAGAAAAATTCCTTTTTCGAGATATTTCTCGGGTTCGGGGTGTAGATTATAGAAAGGGAAGGTGTTAGCACCCTTTCTATCCGTGGTTATCCACGGGCTCTTAGGTACTTGCTCAATTGTTTTCTTTGTGCTTGTGGGTTTGAAAAAGTTTTTGTTTGAAACTTCGATTTAACTCTTGCTTCTGTCCTCAAGAGTGTAATGAAGTGTTTTGAAAACTTTGTTCGAAAATGAGTGTAAGTGTGAAAAGTTTTGTTTTGAAAGAGCAAGTATCTCAGAGGTATATACCTACTCAAAAAAGGAAACGTTCTATGCTAATGTCCTTTAGACAATGCTATCCCACTATGAATGAGTAGGTAGCACCGTCATTGGAGTTTGAGGGTCAATTCGAATGAGGGACATACAGTCACTAAAGCAATGTTAGGACGCCTTAGCGGTAACCCTAATGTATTAGATCATTTGTTTGAGGCAACAATATCTGAGGCAACCATTTCGAGGCGACTATGATCTTTTTAGACAAGAGGGCGGCCTCTAAAACGACCTATACTCAATGACCGTGTACGAAGGCAACCAAGTGGGGTGTACCCTAAGAGTGCGCATGTGCGAGTGTGTCGTTTTCAGTTATTTTTATCTTTACACATGTTAAGGGTGATCTAATTTGATTTTAGGGTTAAACATTCAATCTTGTCATGCAAACCCTATTATCAAACATCTAACAATTGTAATTTGCAGAAATTAAAGGTGCGGAAATTAAATTACAAGGCGTCGGGTATTTACATCGCCAAAAGCAACCCTTTGAAAAATAAAATAAAGCGATAAAAATAATTAAATGTCCTATTTAACTATTACAATCCGTAAGCAGATACATAATTGGATAAAGAAAAATAAAGCGCGACGCGAAATTAAATTGGATCTAAGATTAGGGTTTTGACCCTCTTGGTTCAAGAAAATGCCATCTTTTTGTTATTTTTATTCGAGAAAATAAATTAAGTCCTAAATTGATTACTAAATTAATTATAAAATAAATTAAGTGAAAAATAACATATTTTTGGAGTTTTTATTAATTTAAGAAAGAAACTAAAAATAATTAAATGAAATAAAACCTAATTAATTCTAATTAATTTTATATATTTACAAAATAAATCAAAGTTTCCTAATTAATATCCTAATTAATTAATAAGTTTATTAATAAAAATAAAAGTTTTAAAATTTGATTGGATAAAAAAAGTATTTTTGTGATTTTATTTGATAAAAAGAATTTTGTTATTGGTTAGAAAATTAGTTAAATGAAATAAAACAATTAAATTAAATAAACCAAATAAGTAAAAAAGGTAGAAGAGTTGGGCCTGATTGGAGGGTGTTAGTAGCAATTTTGTAGGCCCACCAATACTGATCCGTGTGGACTTTTTGGATCCAGTGCAGGCATGTTGACTTGGCTTTTGGTGGACTTCCAATATGGACAACCAGATCTGGCCCTTTGGCCATCTGGAGCTTGTATTAATGAGGGAGTATGGTATCGATATGGCCCCTGCGCGCATGTGATAACCTGAAAAATAATAATATTGAGAAAGAGGGGGACCTGGGATTCGAACCCAGGTCCTGAAGGGAAATTCACCAAACGCTTGCCACCATGCCATGTTGCTGTTTTGTTAATAATAATGCAAAGAATATATATTATATAAAAACAAGTCAATGGCCAGAAAGACAAAAAAACGCGCGCAACTTTTCAATAGCCCAATGGACGGAGGACACCTCATCGTCCCTATCCTCTAAACACTGTAAATTCACCTGCGAATTTGCATCCGCAGCTAAAAGCGCAGCCTCGTTCTAAAATCCTCTCCAGGCCATGAAAACGATTTCTAAGTACATGGTCTTGTTTGTCTCAACCTCCTGGATACAACCATGTCCATCATGTGTCTCAATTTCACCTGAAACGAAAACTCCCAAAAACGTCCAAGAAACCCTAACTATGGTGGTTTGCAATACAGGTTAGATAAATGAAATTAAATGATGCCAAAGGTTTGCAAACGTTCTTGTGATCACAAATATGCTATTAGTTTACTCAAATGATGCCAGAATAACTCAAATCGAAATCAAGAACATGGGTGACTTGCGTGAGACTTACAGTGCGTATTAGGGCCTGAGAATGCTTTGTTTGGATTGAGTTAGCTTGTGGAGATGGCCAGCAATCGATTGAGACAAGTCTCAAGTCCTGAAAACGCCTCTAACTTTGATTTTGATCTCCAACTTTTTTGTGATTTTGCAAGTTTTTATTCTGCTTCTACAAGTGATTGCCAACCCTATTTTTCGTGCCTCTAGCTTGCTTATGTATTGTGCATTGGATTAGGATGAAAAACTTGGTCCAAATATCTCTACATTAAGGTTTTGATATTTGATTTGATTTCCTTTTACAAGCTTGCCAAATTTGATCCAAATCATATCTTTTTGTAACCAATGCCTTTGATACGAATTTGATTCAAATAATAGCTGTATTTGGAGCCTGAAATAGCCAAAAAATCACGTGTTATCAATGCTTTAGATTTTATATGATTTTATTTGATTTAAAATGGATTAATTCAAATAAAAATCAAATTAAATAATAAAAATGTGATATGGACACATGGCTGAAGCTAGAGCACGTGGGCAACAATTCAAACTCAAAACAAGTGAAAACTAATGGGCCCATTTGGCAAAATTTGAAGTTTTGGGGATAGTTGACTTTTGGCAATTTTGCAAAAAAGTCCAACTTCAACAATGCATAACTTCTTCAATTTTGAACTTTTGGAGATTTTCCGTGACTTTATAGAAATATTGAGATGTCCTCTAATCAACCCTTTTGGTCTAATCTCATTTTGATATTTCATGCTTAAGTTATAAGCTTTGACAAAAAAGGTGTTTTTGTTGACTTTCAAAAATGACCTATAATATCCAAATTCATAACTTCTTGTGAGTGCATTTTTTGATCTTGGTGTATGAAGATAGATTGTAGGAAATTGAATCCTCTTCAAAATGAGCTTTGGATGGGTTATTTCTCATAAAGTATCAGAAAGTTATGCTTGGTCAAAGTTGAGTTGACTTTTCCTACAAAACCCTAATTTAGCAACTTTTGAATCTTGATGAATTTTGAGCAATCCTTGATGAATCATGATCAACCCTTGATCAAATGATGAAATATCCTTCAAAATGAGAATGTTGACAAAAAAATCTTGAAGTTTGACTGTTTGTAGGTCACAGTTGACTTTTGCCCTAGCACAGTCGATTTTTTTGACCTTTGAGCAATTGACTGAGCAAACTTCCTCTGCAAGGCTTGAAATTTGTCATGGATGATCTTGAGAACATATTGGGACATTGGGGAGCACTTGAGGTCATTTGGACTCAAAGATATTGATGCAATGTGAAACCCTAATTTGGGGTAGACTGCCTTAGGAGAGAGTCTGTCTGACCAACTCTTGGACTACTTTGAGCAACTTGGAGATTTTTCTTGCAATGTTTTGAGAAATATTGGAGGGAAAATTTTGGGGTAAAACAGTATGGGATAGGTTTTAAGTCATCTCTCCAACAGATTTGTGAGTTCTAGCCTTTTGGCACACTTTCTTGCTTTTGAAGCAAAGTGAAGAGACAAGTCTTCACATGCTTGTACTGGCTTGCTTAGGGTTGGTATATGTTTTGTACAATTTTCTTTAGGCCTGTAATACTTGTATGTGCAAAGGAGACAGGTTTAATGCTCAAGAATTGGAAAATTGCAAAAGTAAACCTTTTCCAAAATTGCAATGGCCACTTATGCCATTTATGGAATTACAACTTGGACAATGGCTCTAGGGCTTGGATTAAAGCTTTGTCAACTGAGTAAGCATTAAATTATGGAGTAAGAAACAATTTTGGGACCTGTAAAGCATGGATTAGGCAGCATAATTTGAAATTTGTTCTTCATGAAATGGCTTAAATTAAAAGTGAGAAATTGCCAACTTCATCTCTTCGATTTCCCCTGCTAAAAAATTATCTTGAGGAGTTCTTTGACATTTTGGAAAGCTTGAAATATGATATATAACTCATCTTTGAAATGAATTTCAAGACTCCTCTTGGAACTAGGTGAACAATTGCCATGAAGTTGGGTCCAAAACCTGCCTAAATTAGGGCAAAATTTCACTAAGTTATTTGGTTCATGAGCATGTACTCATAAAATTATATCTTGAGATCCAAGCATCTTTAGGGAAAAATGTGTGAGGAAAAGTTGTAGATTTCATGGATTTCTATAACTTTCATGTTGGGAACTTTCTTTGAATCATCTTGTATCATGGTGAAAAAATGGCTTAAAGTTGAGAAAAAATAAGAAATTTTCTATACTTAGAAAAATTTCTAAGTTAAGAAAATTTCCAATTTTAAAACCTAATCTTCAATCCTTGATTTCTTGATGAACAAGTTTCACATTTTGACATGTTTTGATGAATTGTGACCCTTGGCACTTGATTTTGACCAAAAAGTCAAAGTTTGACTTTTCAATGTACAATTGACTTTTGATCAGTTGACTACAAATTTCATCTATCTATCAATGAAATTGAAATGTTTTGAACCATGTAATTAGATCAATATGATTCCATTGAACCCTTGAAACCATGATTTAAATAAATTGGTTATCTCTAGGTTAAAAATCAGAAATTGCCCTTCCTCAGTCAAAACCCTAATTTTGATCATTTTGCCCTTTTGATGATTTGGTCAAATTCATTGAGGAATTGTAATCCAAACTTGATAAAATGATACATATGAGTCTAGAATGTTGATGTGGATCAAAAATTATGAAGTTTTACTGTAAATTGGCCATGGTTGACTTTTTTCCCAATACAGCTGATTTTTAGGTCAACTGTCCAATTGACTGATCAAAAATATGGTTCAAGGCTTGAAACTTGTCATGAGTGATCTTAGGGGTCCATATTGATGCTTGAAAGTCATATGAAGCATTGATAGTACAAGCATCCTTGTGCAAACTTAAACCCTAATTCTGGGTCATCAGGGCATGATGAGATGTCTTGAGCTGACCAAACCCTAATCCAGTCTTGAGTCAAAGAAATCTTGCGAGAAAAGTCTTGATAAATAAGAAAGAAAATTTTGGGATACAACATGGAGGCTTGCCCCTGATTACTTTGCAATTCTTGAGAGATTTCTTGGAATCTTGATTAGACTGCCCCAGGTGTGCTGGATATTGACGTGTCATGTCCCCCTGTTGATAGGAGATTCGTCAATGGAAGTGTAATCCTTCTTGAATTGATTTTGTTCATTGAGAGAGCTTTCGTTCACTGGATATTCATTGTGTGAATTTCTCCGCTCTCAAACAAGTAGCCATATGCAAACAGTGATATTCATGTAATGCAAAGTTTATGTTTGTCTTGAAGTTTTGAAAAATGCGTTTTTAGCAAGTAAAGAAGTTTGTAATTCAACTCAGGATTTATAGTAAAGCCTTACAGGAGTCAGGATACCTTTTGTAACAGTATGCTTTCGAACTAACCCATGCTTCAATTAGGACTTTTGAAGGGTTGTAACGTGGCTTGGTTCACGGTTTAAGAAACAAAGGATAAAGGCTCAAAGTGTATTTGTACCCGCCTGTTCTTTGTGATGTTCTTCAGTCCTAAGCTCAATTAATTATGAGTTTGAACTCCAGTTGAATCTGGAATGACGTTTTGGTGATGGTTCATAGAAGTTTAGTTTATCAGAAGGCAGTCATTTTTTGCATCATTTTTTTTCATGTTGTTGAGGATTTGTAGTGACCTCTTTCTTTTGATTTGTTATCCCTAATTTTGCCCGACTGTTCTTGTTTTGAGATTACAGTCAGCGGGATGCCCCAGTTTTGCTAAGTCTCCTTTGTAGGTTTTGACTTAGTGGGCCTCTTTTTTTTAGAGAGATAATGACTGCCTATGTGATAGGGAACCATCACCGTCTTTTGATTCCAGAGGAATATTTCTTGACATCATTCGTTGTATTACGAGATGAGAGATTGCGATTTGAATTAACTGAGAGACTACCCTGCCCCAGGTTTTGATTAAAGGTTTCGATTTGTGTTAAAACAGAAAACTTCTACTTCTTTGGCTCAAAGGGGTTGACTAGGGATTATCTTCCTTATAACTCCAGTGTTTAGGATTTTGAAAAAAAAACACCTGTACATCGTCAGCAAGGTCTGTTCAAAAGCATATCGTATGAGATTATAGCATTGTTTTCGTCATCCTCCCTCTAAAGGCTTGTAACTTTTAGCAAGAGTTGAATGTCATAGAGAGAGTAAAAAGCATAGTTTAAATGTCATTGTTCCTCAGAGTAGTCAACTTCAACTTCATCAATCTCCAAATTGTGGTCTTCTTCAAGACTACCCCCATGTTGGATGGAGTTGAAAGATCTAGGGCTTTAGTTCTATTTCTCTAGTTCAGGACGCCTACTGACTTCTTGGACTTCTTCCTCTTATCTTTGAGAATGAGAGCTTTCAGGTCCTCTTGCCCCTTAACCATATCCAGAAACATTTGTTGGAATTGAGCGTTTTAAGCTTGGAGATCTTTTACAGTTTGTTCCATATCCATCTTACTGAAATAAACAGTAGGAAGATAAGGAGAATTGTATGGGAGAAACCTGTCATGATATGATGCATGATATGTGGATGCATGTTTTCAAGGATCTCGCGGGATAAACACAAGAAACAGTTAGAAGTTGAACTTTGATCAATCATCTTTGATTGGAGAACTTTGTATCGGTGGATGTCCTTCCACGAGAATTAAGCTCACCATATCAAGTGGGTCATAACCCTTGACTTAAGTTTGTTGTATTTGATCTTTGATGGTGTTTGATCAAAGGAAAATAAATCCCCCTGCCCCTTGATAGACGTCTGATTCAATGTGACCCTGCATCAAAGACCCTCGAGATCCTTGAAATGGTTATTGAAAATGCTATGTATGATGTTATGATGTTATGTACAGATATCTGAGGTAAGCAATTTTAGATACAAGTAATCATATTCACACAAAGCAGACAAATCCTTAGTTTTAGGCTTGCATGGGGGTTTGTAGGTAAGTACCCTCTTGAAGTTCAGTTGGCTCAACCTGTCCTAGTTAATAGTAACCGGGTTCTAAGGGATCTCAATATCACTTATCTTTCCCCCAAGTTTCGTTCAATAAGCGATTGACCCGCAACCAAACAAAAATCAAGAGTCAAACCTCAATGAGTGTAGCATCGAGTATCAACCAACTTCGGACTGTACCAAAGCCGGTCATCTCACTATGTCCTAATGGCCAAGTTGGTCAAGTAAGGTTCTAAGGTCAGCTGATGCTTCACGACACCATGCGGCGGCCCCGTACTCTCCTTGACTGACTCAAGGGTTACCGGTACCAACCAAAGTGCCACATCAACGTAGCTACTGCTTCAATTGTATCGGTATACCCCGCACAGTTCCCTCACAGTCTATTGCTACTTACCTAAAAGGTGCCCCTAAATCCGAGTGTAGGATTTAAAACAAACCCAAACAAGGAACCAAAATGAAAATCAAACAAATCAAACAATGTAAGCAAGTAAAGGTGATCTAGCCCTAAGGTAACCCCACTTTTAAGTTTTACACTTCCCCAGCAGAGTCGCCAGTTCTATGATACAGTGGGAGAACTGACTTGAGAGTTTTGCATTTTATTGCAAATGTTGCGGTTAGCAAGAGTCTCCATCGACTTTTCTTTTATCCAATAAGGAAAGGTGAAAAAGCACAGGAAAGACCTTTTGAGATGTTTTCTTGAGTTCGGGGGGTATATTATGAAAAGGGAAGGTACTAACACCCTTTCCATCCATGGTTTTCCATGGGCTCTTAGTTACTTGATAGATCACTTTCTTTTTGTTTGAAAATTGTGCTTTGTGTGGTTTTGAAAGTATTTTGAAAATGTGCCATCGTTTAGGAAAACTTTGCAATGATTCCCGTTCGTAAGAATGTATGCAAAGTGTTGAGTTTTTGAAAATATTTCAAGTTTTGGAAAGTGTATGTGAATGTTTTGAAAATAGAAAGGATATTTGTTTCGAAAGTGAGCAAGTAACTAAAAGTAATCTACCTACTCAAAAAGTCTTAGATGTGCTTTTCCTCCTCCTTTAGATGTTGTTATCTTACCATTGTTTTGGTAAGAAGCCCCATCGTTGGATGTGAAGGGACAGGCGTTGGGTCATTGTATGACCATGATAGCAATATTGTGAGATGACTTGGCACTTTTCTTTAGGGACTAAGATCATTTTGAAAGGCAACTGTGATAGCGTCATCGAGGGACTATGATCTTATATTTTTGATTTGTTTGTGCTAAGACATCCCACATGCATAACATGGCCATTTTTGTAAGGCAACAAGCGAGATTACCCTAAGGGTGCATGTGTGCAAGTGTGTTTTATTGCATGCATTTGTCTTTTATTTTTGGTGGTCTATTTATTGGTTTTATCTTGCCATACACGCCTAATTACTAGCATTTACATTTGAAAGCGATAAATTGCGGAAATGTAAAGTCCTACGCTATTACAATATTTAGGGGATGGGGTACAAATTTATGAATGGGGGTTGCAAGTAAAAATAAGTCCTAAGTTACTATTATAACCATATTGAAATGTACAATATAAGAAAGAAATGGACTTGTTTATAAAATGTTTTTGTATTAAGGAAATAAGTTAAAAGGAAAATGTTTTTATGTTTTTTATGTTAATAATAAAAAGATGAAAAGGAAAAATAAATGCAAGGTAGAAACAGCGTGTTGCCGCAAACAAAGAAACCAGGATCAGAAATTCTGAAGCCAGGCGCGTGACTCAGAAGGAAGCGTCAGAATCAGAAGTTCTGATTTGGTACACTCTGAGTTCCTGCAAAAAAAACGTCAGAGGGAAAGGGAACAGAGGTTCTGGATTGATACACTCTGAAGTCCTACAAAAAAACTTTAGAGGGAAAATACAGAGGTTCTGGGTGGTGTTCAGCCAGTGAACCAAAAGTCAGAAGTTCTGTATTACATTGAAACAGTGAGCAAACGTCAGTAATTCAGTGTATGTGACATGTAAGGAGAACTCAGAAGTTTTGTGTTGTGTTAGAATAGTGAGTGAATTATCAGAAGTTCTGTGTGTATTAATAGTGAGAAAAAATCATAAAATTTTTATGTGTTATCAGTATGTGAAAATCAGAAGTTCTATATTACATTTCAACTCTTAATCAGCACATCAACAATTTATTCAGTTCAGCAAATCAGAATAATCACAGCACAACAAATCACAAGTTTCCAGCCTAAGTCTGAGCCTAGCTTTATTCTAGAAGTTCTGATCCATAGTTTTTATTCATACAATGATATGTACAACGTTAATACTATGATATTTACATGTTAATGATGCTCAGAATGAAAAAACAAGCAAAGTCGAAAGACTTACCTGGAACCTGGAACGTGCTTGGAGTTTTGAGTGGCTGCCTTTGGATGTTCTGAGTCAGCAAGAGAAACGGAAGAGTGGTTCTGTCCTTTTGTTCAAAGGGAAGAACAAAGGTTTGTTTTTATGTATGGGATTTCTGGATTTTCATGAAGGTTTCACAACTTCCTTTTCTCTCTTTTGGCCAATCTCTCTCTTCAAAAGCCATCCCCTTGAACGTGTGATGGAGCCAAGTATTTATAGATGAATTTATTGTGACTTTGGGGGAAAAACAAATAGGATTTGAACCTGTTTTGGCATCCTGTTCCTTTGCTTTTTCATCACAGTTTTTGTATGCTAGTTTGTTGTAATCATGAGATGCAGGCGTAGGCTGAGCCAACTGTTGGTCTTAGGTCTGCAGTAAGTTGTATAAACAAGGTTTTGGGATTTGGTCATGTTCTGACCAAAGCGTTGATATATAGCCTTCATGTGCTGAAGCGCTGCCTTGTCTTTGAAGCAAGCATGGTGGTTGTCAGCAGGAATTAAGGAAAAGAAAAAAGCAAAGCATGGGCTTAATAGCAAAGTTTATATCCCAAGATAGAAGAGGTGCACGTGGTGAAAATACATTGGATAAAGACTCAGAAGGTGGTTGTGAGCATTAAATGATGATGAGACTTATCACAACCAAAAATACTGCAACGTGAAACTCTACACCAAGGCTTTATTCTGGATCAGAAGTTCTGCTTAAGCATAGCATCCCATCTTCTGATCCTCTTATCTTCTTGCTCCAACATGTTCTGAAGGAGCTTCCAGGCTTCGTATTACGCTTTATTACCTTCTTTGCATTACCCTAGCAAACTTTGACTGAACTTGCGTAGATTCTGAAGAGCCATGTTCTGCTGAAAGCTATGTTCTGAACCATGTTTGTAACTTCTGACTGCACCTGCCTGGAGGCTAGCTCAGAATTTTTGAAGTGTCATTTTTCTTAAATACTTAGAAAAATTCTAAGTATTTAGAATTAGACTTTTCCAAGGTAAAATTTGACTTTTGAACTTGCTTGATGAAACAAACTTCATATTCCAACATGTCTTGATGAAATATAATTTTTGATTTTGATCCAAAATTCAAAGTTTGACTTCTTAGCGTGTAAATGACCATCTTGCCCTTGTGAGTCATTTCCTTGAAAAAATTGCAGTTCAAGGCTTGGAAGCAAACTTAAAGATCCAGGGTGATTCTTTGAGAAAAGAGATGGCAAATTTTGGGGTGCAACATATACTAATTCTAATATTACTATTATTATTAACCAACTAATTAATCAATTAAATAACAACTTAGCAAAATAAAGCAGCATCTCACAACTTCAATGAATAATTCAAAAATAATTAATTAAATAATTAATTAAATTAATGAGCGTTACAGTAACCGTTCCCTCACTATTGCTAGCATCCATAGTAGAAAACTCCACCTCAAACTGAGTTTTTTTCGTTATAGTTTCTACCAGTTTTCTCCCTTAGTTTTCACTATTCTTCTTCTGAAGAAATTCTCTACCAACCAAGTAATTTGTTTTAACCTCGTCTCTTCCCCAAAAACTCAATAACAACTCAGCGGTACCATACGTTTTTATCCCTTGATTTATGCAAAATTTATTTACTCCTCTGAAACTTTCTCAAGGCATTCATAACGCCTTAAACTTAAATCCCATAGTTCTTCCTTGTCATAAAAGCCTCCACTAGTTAATGATGAATGAACAATATTTGGACCTTCTAAAATATATAGATCACATATTTTAGGCCCTTTAACAATAATCAATTCATCATGCGAAATCTTCAACGCTCCATGTTAAACTCTAGTACAATAGCCTAGATCATCAAACATACTTATAGATAATAAATTTTGCCTGGGTTCTGGAACATACCTCACATTGTGAATAAGAAGTTCACAATCCTAAATTTTTTTAAGTCTAACTGTACCAACACCATGAACCTTACAAGCCTTATTATCACCAAGGCGAACAACTCCACCTTGAACCATCTTCAAAGTTTTAAAGTATTCTATTCTTGAACACATGTGATAAGAGCAACCTGAGTCAATGATCCAACTATTTTTAGTTTTCAAACTCGATACTACTAGTACATCGGAATCCTCATAACTTTCCTCACCCAAGGAAACTACAGCATGAACAGAATCTTCATTTACCTTTCTTTCAGGACAATCCCTTTTAAAGTGAATGATTTTATGACAATTAAAACATTTTACCTTTGACTTATCAAACCTCTTTGATTTTGAAACCCATTTCTGCCCACCTCCTCCTCTAGACACATTTAAGCCTTCACCACTATCTTCAATCTTCAAATCTTTCGAATTTGAAAATTCTTTGGGTTTCACTGCCGTCGGGACTTCCTCCAAAGTAATAGTACCTTCCTTACCATAAAGAAGGGCATTTTTAAAGTGCTCAAAGGTTCCGGGTAATGAACTCAACAGTAGTAAAGACTTGTCCTCATAATGAATCTTCACTTCAATATTCTCAAGATCATCAATAATATTGTGAAATTCTGTAAGTTGCTCAACTATGGACTAATTCTCCACCATTCGGAATGAATAGAGTTGTTGTTTCAGACACTACCTGTGAGCCAAAAACTTTATTATATACAATGATTAAAGTTTTACCTTCATAGCAACCATATTTTTCTCCCTGGAGAGTTCTCTTAGAACTTTATCCCCGAGGCACAAGATAATGGCACTCATGGCCTTATCCACCATCTCGGTCTTCTGTACCTATGTAAGACCTGCAGGCATCAATGCTTCAATCTTCAAAGCATCAATACACTTCCCTTAAATTAAATTGCTTGCATCTTAATTTTCCACAAACCAAAGTCGTTGTTACCGGAAAATTTCTCGATCTCCCATCTTCTCATGGTGCTTAATACCTCTTTGCTCCACGCTCACCACACCACTTGTTGTGAATCTTGTTGTTAATTACGACAAAATTCAATATCAATTTATGAGGCAAAGAATAGTAGCAACCAAAATAAATGGTCTTCAATAATAATAATTCGTACACAAATAATATAACACAATAAGGAGAGAAAAAGACGGAGGTTTATTTACCCAGTTCGATCAAACGATCTACTCTGAGGGAGAGGGAAGCTCTCTAATTCACTATACTTAAAAGGTTGTTACAAGAGATTACAAATGAGTTATAAGAAAATAGCATTTGCCTTCAGGTTCCCAAGAACAACCCTGAAGGCTCCCGAGAATTACCCTATTTTTGACCGAGTGTTTCCCAACCTCTTCAACCTTCAATATATGAATAACTCAAATCCAATGTGTAAACAACTCTTTCCCAATTCTCAAGTGTTTTCCAATTTACAATAACCTTATATAACTCCAAAGGTTTCCAAAACCCTTGTATTTCTAAGGTTTCCCTTGAGAATAACCAAAACCCTATGCTATGCCTTTACACCCTTATTCTCCCTTGTTATTGTAAGCTCTAAGATTGTCACACCTGGAAGCATATAAGAGATACATATTTGTAATATAAAATACCCAACAAACAAAACCCAAAATCACAATCCAATTATACATGGATCCATGGACCGAATCGAAAAATTCTGAAAACCCGAAATCATTATTCACTATACGGACAACACTATTCACCATACGGACATCACTATTTGTCCTTACGGACAACACTATTCATTGTATGGATGGTACTATTCACCGACCCATTTTTTCCCGATTTCTATTTTTTAACTTTTCGTCCGATTTTCACTGTAAATGAAATCTCCAAAATATGTTTTTTCTCTTCATCAACAAAGGTTTTAATGCATATTTACAACAATAATGAATTATGATTACTCAGCATTTCTGTTTGAATGTTGCCTCCACGTGGGTAACACATAGATGCTCGGGAGTAGCTTGTAGGAGCTTTGAATATAGCTTTGGAGTATTTTATTAGTTTCTGTTATTATAGTGGTGTCTTGCTCTGATATGTAACATCGGGTTTTGAACGCTTGTTTTGTAATTTTTATGTTTCTTTAGTTAATTCATTTTATGAGGATTTTTGGAGATGTTGAACTAGTTTTAATTCCAACTTTTTATGAGAATAAAGTACTATGAGTTTTGACTTATGAAGAAGTTTATTTATGATGATGGATTTGCTGTGATGATTTAAATGATGTGTTGAACTATAGTTGAAACCACCGGCAGAAAACACAGAGCCACCACCGAACTTTATTTATCCCGAAGGAAGGGGAAATATCGATAAAACCACAAGGGAATGGATAAGATGGTATTGCGACCAAGATAAAGGGTAAGAGAGTCAGTTATGCGAGGGGAAGGTATTAGCACCCCTCACATCCTTTGTACTCAATGAGATCCATTTTGTTTGCTTGTCTTAAAGGGTGGGTTTATCTACAACTATGCTTGCTAAAAGGGAGATGGATGGTTTTTGGTTATTGTGTTGGTGAGGGTTTCGCGACCCTTTGCCTACGTATCCAATGAAGGAATCAGAACACCGTAGTTCCTCTAGAAAATGATTGATTTGTTTGTGTTTTTTAGTGGGCGATGTTAACGCACGCATTCTAGCAATAGGCACGGCCGGTATCGCGGTAGAACAGAGATAACATGCCCTTTGGGGGAGTTTTGATTTGTTGAGTGTTTTGCGAGTTTTAGAATAAATTCAAGTAATGATTAAAAGAGTGTTTTTGGATTTTCGATTTGTGAATGTTAAGTTTCAATTACAAAAGGAAGGGGTTAAGAGGGAGACTTGAAACCTAGTTGTTTGTTATGTACAAGTGTTGAATCAAAAGTCGAGTTTGAAAGAGGAGTTCTATCCTAAAATTATCATGCCAGGGTTTAAAACCTAATATCTAATTCAATATTAAAATGATCCAAACAAAGTTTAATCGTATAATAGAATTCTTAAGAGACGTGTTATCTAGAATAAATCAACCTAAGATAAAAGAAAATACAATTATAATATTTTTGGGGTTTTACAAGTATAAGAAATAATAAGATCAAAGGAAATTAAAACCTGAATTCTAAAACTATCTATGGCTACCGAGTAGGGAAACTGTAATATTAAAATTCTAACAATTCAAAAAAGGGATTTTGACAGGTTTCAAGTTTTGTACAGGTTAAGGGTTTTTGACAGGTTTCAAGTTTTGTACAGGTTAAGGGGTTTCGACAGGTTTCAAGTTTTGTACAGGTTAAGGGGTTTTGATAGCTTACAAGTTTTGTACAAGTTAAGGGGTTTCGATAGGTTTCAAGTTTTGTACAGGTTAAGGGGTTTCGACAGGTTTCAAGTTTGCAGGTTCTAAGGGGTTTCGACAGGTTTCAAGTTTTGTACAGGTTAAGGGGTTTCGACAGGTTTCAAGTTTGCAGGTTTTAAGGGGTTTCGACAGTCATTTAGGTTCGAGAGGATGTGGATTTGATGAGGGTTTTTTAAGTGGATTTCTTGTATGTTTCTGTGGAGTTTTGTGTGATTTTGTTAAGTTGAACAGAAATCGGAAGTTCTTTTTGTATGTTGAAGCTCTGTTGTAGTGAATTAGTTGAGTATGAAGTTTGAAAGAGCAAAGGGACCAAGTGTTAAGTGGAAAGTTATTGAAGAGAAGGTTTGTTGTTTTGTTTTTTATCATTTCAGTTTTAATGCTTACACAAACAATAATTTACATACCATTTCCATACTATTTCAGGATGGTGACGAAGATTCGAACAAACGGCAAGATCAAACATTCATGGGAAATAATTATTAGCATTACAGAAACATGATTGTATCAAGCAGTAGACAAATGAAGCAATGGTGATATGAGGCTACCAACCTGGACGAAGTTCTTCCCGGTAGACTCCTTCCTCGATCCTTTCCTTCTCCTCTTGATTCTGGTTTCGTTGGTTTTGGTTGGCTTTGTGTTTGGTTTGTTGTCCTGGTTCTTTGGCTGATGCAGTTTTTTGCAATTTTGGTTTTTTATTGGTTCTTTTGGGTGGACAATGTGTGGTTTTTTAGGATTTTTGTTCACAGTTTGTGGTTGGTTTTTTGGTTTTTTAAGCTATGTGTTTCGATCCTTAATGAAACAGTGGTGTGTTTCTTTATAGTGCAGGGGTGGAAATGTGGGTGGAAAAAATTGGTGAGATTTGAACAATGTTGGAATGCTGTTTTGATCCTTTCTAATGTTGTTTTTGTGTTTTTTCCATTTTTATACAAGTTATAGACATCAGGTCTGGTTTTGCATAGCAAGTTTTTTGGACTGGTTTTGGACAATTTTGTAGCAGGTTTTTCTGTGTTATTTTGGCATCTTACATCAGGCATTGGAGCAGCAACAACAGATTTTTGGAGTGTTGTATTTGTCTATTTTGGACTGAAGTGCCTTTTATTGAAAAAAAAGGGTACATGGTTTTTTTGCCAATTTATCCAAGAATGATATTATTCAATGAATAAACCTTCGAACCCTTAGGAAATGTATCACAAACTTGTGTAAGCCTCTGATTATGTAAAGATTTGGAAGCAGCATAGCATTGAAAATGAGATTTGGTCTTGAGTCGAATGCAAGAATGGGATCGAAACACACTTGTTCGAAGGAAGCCTTTCCCTCAGTCGAAGCTTGTGGTCGAAACAAGCTAATGCCCAATCGAAGCTTGTATCGAAGAAAACATACTGCCAAATCGAAAGCTCATGCTCGAAAGAAGCATATTGCCCAATCGAAGCATGTGGATCGAAACAAACATAAAGGGAGTCATTGTCTTGTGTCTTTTTAGCATGAGGGAAGTTCCTGGCTTCTAAATTGAAGGGCGCTTTTTCAAGGGAAGCAAGAACTTAGTCAAATCTTGTATGAAGATACCTCTTGGCTCAAACGAAACTTGTATGAAGCAAAGTATGCAAGAGGCCCTTAGTGCAAGTGGATTCGAAGGATGCATAGAGATGGTTACTTTGTCCCATCGAAACTTGTCCAAACGAAGCAAGCATGCAGGCAGCAAACTTGTCCAGTTGAAGCAGGTTTATAGGCAGTAAACTTGTCCAAATCGAAGTAGGCCTGCAGGAAGCACGCTTGGTGAATCGAAAAGGTTTCCTTGCAGGGGGCATGTGTGGCCAACATGTCATAGCCTGTGATTGCAAGCATGTAGGCAGCACACTTGTCCAAACGAAAGGCTGAATCAAAGGAGGTTTCAAATCCAAACGAAGGATGTACCTAAACTTGAATTTGAAGGAGGCTTTAAGTTCAAAATGAAGGACATGCCCAAGTTGCATTCGAAGGAGGCTAAGATTCAATCGAAGGGTGCTGAATCGAAGGAGACCTGTTTTCCTCCAAATTTGTCAAAATAATATTTTTATCTGTTTTCTCTCTTTTTGACAGTTTCCTTTTAATTTTGGTACTGGAAGATCCCAATGCACTTGTGCAAACTTAAACCCTAAGAATCCTTGTGAGAAAGGCCTAATACACTGAGCTTTGAGCCACCCTCGAGGCAGGCGACAGAAAAATCTTCACAGAAACCAAAAACTCGAAACCCTAGCATCTTGACCAACACACATAGGGAAATAAACCCTAATCCAGGCTCTGACAAAATTGAGCGAGAACCAACCTTGTAACGTGATGACAAAATTTGTTCCACGATCCACTAATCGAGAACCATATGCGCTTCCTTTTTACCTTATAAGAAAACCTCAAAACAAGATTAGACAAAAAGAGGGCGTAGCCCTAATACTTCAAACCAAAGCGCCTGATTCCCTGAGATGCGGGATATGCAAATGACTGAATGATAAAATGATGCAAATGGAATGCAAAGTTTGAAGTCAGACAAGAATAAAAGAGATAGGGCAAATTTGGGGTACGACAGCTGCCCCTATTTAATCGTCTTAAACCTGAAGGCGAGATTGGCGTCAGCCTTTCGAGAGTTCAAGGTGGAAGATGATTAAATACCAGGACCCGAAATTTGCCCTGGAGAGATGGTGTAAGTGTTATTCACTGGTGTGGATGTCTGCTGGAGAAAGACAAACTGGTCTTCTGGTGGACTGGTCATGATGGATAAAACATGGTTGAAAAAGGGTAGCTTGTGCTGGGGTAACGGTGCCAATACAAGGTTCTTGAGGGAGTGGGCGGTAAAGTGACTGGAAGGATATGGTTGACGATGTTGTGATGACAGAAAGTAGAATTACTTGACAAAATGATAACTTAAATACATTGAGTAGAACTTGATGACAACTGAGAATCTATCAAGCGGTATTTCACGACCCAAAAAGAGAGGTAAAGATAATGGGTAAAGATCGGCGTATAATCTATGACCTAAGAGAAAGGTAAAGACAACGGGTAAAGATAGATGTATGATCTATGACCCAAGAGAAAGGTAAAGTGAGGGTAAGACCTACGGGCGACCTACAACCCTAAAAAAAGATAACGTGAGGGTAAGACCTACGAGCGACCTACGACCCTATAAAAGATAATGTGAGGGTAAGACCTTCGAGCAACCTACGACCCTATGAAAGATAACAGGAGGGTAAGACCTACGAGCAACCTACGACCCTATGAAAGATAATGTGAGGGTAAGACCTATGAGCGACCTACGACCCTAGCAAAGATAACGTGAGGGTAAGACCTACGAGCAACCTACGACCCTATGAAAGATAACGTGAGGGTAAGACCTACGAGATACCTACGACCCTAGCAAAGATAACGTGAGGGTAAGACCTATGAGCGACCTACGACCCTAGTAAAGACAACGTGAGGGTAAGACCTACGAGCGACCTACGACCCTAGTAAAGATAACGTGAGGGTAAGACCTACGAGCGACCTACGACCCTAGTAAAGATAACGTGAGGGTAAGACCTACGAGCGACCTACGACCCTAGCAAAGATAACGTGAGGGTAAGACCTACGAGCGACCTACGACCCTATGAAAGATAATGTGAGGGTAAGACCTACGAGTGACCTACAACCCTATGAAAAATAATGTGAAGGTAAGACCTACGAGCGACCTACGACCCTATGAAAGATAATGTGAGGGTAAGACCTACGAGCGACCTACGACCCTATAATAGATAACGTGAGGGTAAGACCTACGAGCGACCTACGACCCTATGAAAGATAACGTGAGGGTAAGACCTACGAGCGACCTATGATCCTATGAAAGATAACGTGAGGGTAAGACCTATGAGCGACCTACGACCCTGTGAAAGATAACGTGAGGGTAAGACCTACGAGCGACCTACGACCCTAGCAAAGATAACGTGAGGGTAAGACCTACGAGTGACCTACGATCCTATGAAAGATAACATGAACATTGAGAGTTAGGGAGAAGTACGACGTACTGGCACCATGGTTTATTTTAGTTTATAATGTAATAACAAATGTTAACTGGGAATTATGAGGATGAAATTCTTTGTGAGGATGTTATGTTGATTTGGGATTGATCTGGCTCATGCTTCATATGCATTTGAAGTGTGACATGATGATCCATGGATAAGCTATGCGTTTGAGGATGAAATGCAGTATGTCGTGATGATTATTGTATGTAAAGTGCCAAAACTCATTGGGATCTATTGCTCGTCCTCTTGAGGTACCAATATAGACTGGTGCTTGAAATTTGAGAGAAAAGAGTTAGCCCTGCCGAGTTTATTGGGGATTAAATCTTGTTGAGGAGGAGTAGCTTGATATGACTTCCTTCATGTGTTGTACTTCTTGTGAATGACTAAATAGAGACATGGATCTCATCAAATGCCCCAAGTTTTCTCTATTGCCAGGGAGGAAAGGGGTCCCGTATGACTTTCCTTACTTCACAAACCACTTGGGGATTAGGAGATAGACATTAGTGTGTTCAGATTCCCCGAGTTCACTTCATTGCTGGGGAGTCGCGTGTTTAAACATCTGCAGGGAATGATGATGATTTCGAGGATGTTAATTAAACCAAAGTGAACGTTATGACGCTTTTAGCTTGATTGAATTTGT
Source organism: Vicia faba (assembly GCA_948472305.1). Taxonomy (NCBI): domain Eukaryota; kingdom Viridiplantae; phylum Streptophyta; class Magnoliopsida; order Fabales; family Fabaceae; genus Vicia; species Vicia faba. The sequence goes on along the minus strand of CATIWC010001529.1, from coordinate 92,648 downwards.
ACGAATGACAGGAATTTGCTTGAATAGCTCCCTAAGAGGGGAGGAGGAATGCCCCTGTCTGCAAGGATCTCTTCGAGTGGAATGCTGGAAGATTCGTGTCATAATACGGCGCAATGTGGCATGCCCCAATATCTTCCTCTGATCATGGATTCTTGTAGAGATTTGTCGAATCTCGACGTAACTGCCTCAGGTTGCACAAATTTTGAATAGGTTACTGAGCCTTATTCCCCCAGTTTGAAGTTTAAAGAGATTTATCGACATGGTTGCTTCTGATTGACTGGAAAAATATGGAAGAGATTCATCAACGTGATAGCCTCTGATTGGAAGCTTGAGGGAATGCCCCAGAATAAGATCCATCTTTGTTTTTTGACAAGTTTCTGCAGCAATCGTCCTTCGAGATGACCATGTTTTCAAATGATGCTCATCACGCAAGCTTACTTGATGTTCAAAAACTTATTTATATGCAACGGATTTTTGTCTAAGAATGATGATTCTAATGCAAATTTTATGCTTGTCTTGAGGTTCGAAAAAACTTTCATTGAAAAGATGTCGAAGCATCAGTTTTTTTTGTTTGTATTTTTGTGAATAGGTGACGTGTTACCAAATCAAATTTTAGTACATCCCCGAGGAGTCAGGTTTCCGTATCCTCGCTATAGTATTGCTTTCGAATTAACCCATGATTCAGTTAGGACTTTTAAGGGTTGTAACGTGGCCTGGTTCACGGTTTTAGAAAAAAGATTTAAGGCTCAAAATTATTTGGTGCCCACCCATTCTCCATGATGTTCTCCATTCCTATGTTCAGTTAACTCGATACGAGCACTCATCTCCTGAGAAGAGAGTTTGTGATGATTAAGGAACCACAGGGGTTTCTAAGACCCGACAATCACTGGATTTTAGGTGTTTGATTACTCGATATTGTTCTTTGCTGAGGATTATTATTATTTTTTATTTCGCTTTCCCTAATTTTTCCTGGACAATTTCTTGATTTTGAAGTTGCAGTCCAGCGGGATGCCATGACTTTTGCCTAAGTCTCTTGTTTTTTTCAAGTTTTGACTTAACGGGGCTTTTGGTCTCTTTCTTTTTGAAAAAGTTATTGATCTTTGTGCCATCTTCAATTGGTTGGAAATGGTTGTGGTTGTCTGAGTCCTGGATAGATGAAGAATAACTGTTATGGTATCGTTATCTGTTGACCTCCTGATTGTGCAAGAGATACCCATCAGGATATCGTTATCTTCGATGCACACTGCTGGTAGGTGACTGTTTATCAATATGGTGTCGACTTCTCCTAGCCCTTTGATGGATAACCATTGTTGTATCGCTAGGAACTCCCTCTTGACGAGTTCTGGATGCTCGATCGGATTAACTGAAATCTACCCGCCCCGAGGTTAAAATTGAGGGTTTTTCTGTGTAAAAGAAACTCCTACTTCAAAGCTCGAAAGGGTTGACGAGGGTCTATCTTCCTTATAACTCCGGTGTTTGGGGATTTAAAACAATGCCTGTACATCATCAGCAAGGTTTTATTCAAAAGCACACCGTTTGAGAATCTAAGTAACAGATCTTCACCATCCTCCCTCAAGAGTTGTTTTTTTTCTTTCTTTAAATTAAATTAAAAAGAGTTAAGCATCAAAAGCAAGTACAATAACAAAACGTAAATGAGTGAATACGAATAGATTAGTTCAAGACAAACACAGTCAATGCATGGTGATTCAATATAAAAAGACAAACAATTTTGCATACAACGGGTACTGAACAAAACAAGAAAGGTTACAAATGATAATGCAAATGAAATTAGAAATTGCCATGCTCATGAGACTTCTTTAGCCCTGGCTCAATTGAGGAGACGCTCTTGCAGTCTTGACACTTATCTCGGCAAGGGGATTCAATCCATTATCAGACCCTTTGGAGTGAACGTGATAACTTTGGCATCAAGGAGGTCTTGAACGTTGTTTTTTAATGCCCTACAATTCTCAATTGTGTGGCCTGGAGCCCCTGAATGGAATTCGTAACGAGCACTGGCATCATACCCTCGTGGGAGAGGATTTGGTGTTAGACCTAGTTCACGCAGTTGAACCAACTAATTGGCAAACAACTGAGGGAAAAGTTGAGCATAAGACATGGGAATGGGATCCACCCTCCTTTCAATAACTTTCTTCCTCTTTATTCCTTGTTGCCCCTGGGGTTGATGACTCGGATGAAAAGACCCAGATCATGCTCGTTGAACATACAGTTGTCTCTATGTGTACTGATGTTGATGATGGATTGACTGATGCTGAGTCACCCACAGTTGTTGAGCTGAGATTGTAGCACATGCTCGAGGAACATTAGGATGAACAAATGACATTTGACGATGCAATGCTTGATCTTGATGATGGACCGGGGCCTTTCCTTTGTTGATAGTAGCACTAGTCTCTCCTTCTTTCTTCTTGAGGAGGCCAAAGCAAGGTTTCTTGTTACTTCCATTGATAGCGCTAGATGTACCTTGAATTTTTCCTGACTTGAGGCCATCTTCAATACATTCCCCGATGGTAACCAAGTTCGAAAAGGAGGTCGAAATACTACCGAGTATATGCTGGAGATATGGGTCTTGCAGGGTGCCCACAAACAAATAAGTCAATTCACGATCCAAGAGAGGAGGCAGGACCCTTACAGCCAGTTCACGCCACTTCTGAGCGTATTCTTTGAAAGACTCTTCAAATTTTTGTACCATCCCCTAGAGCTGAGTACGGCTTGGAGCCATAGCAGTATTGTAATGGTAATGTTTCAGAAAAGCATCGGCAAGCTCTCCCCAAGTACCGACATGAGATCTTTCCAATTGCATATACCAATCTAATGATGCCCCGGTCAAACTGTCCTGAAAGAAATGCATGAGCAAAGGTTCATTTCCAGCATAAGCCTCCATCTTGCGACAATAGGAACGGAGATGAGTCTCTGGGCAAGAAGTGCCTTTGTATTTGTCAAACCCTGGGACTTTGAACTTGGGAGGAATAACTATCCCAGGCGCGAGGCACATTGCAGCAGTATTGAATCCGGAAGCCTTGATACCCTTCATAGCTCTAAGTCGCTCTTTGAGAGCATGATACATTTTTGTAGTTTCGGCAACCCCGGCAGCAAGATTCACTTGGGTTTCATCGATATCAATAACATCATGATGATCGTCGACATCATTCCTAGGAGCACCGGTAGGAGTCTCAACATTAGCATTGTCATTTCTCCCATTAGCAGAAGTGGAAGGAGCGGCAGTAGTAAGCTTGGCAACACTCTGGTGTAGTTCTTCTTGACCCTTAATCACGACATGCAGAGTTTCCATGAGTTGATCCATGCGGGTACCCATAGTGTCCATATCCCGACGGAGTGAATTCTGATTTTCTTCGAAAAGATCCATTAGCCTTTGTTGGTTGCCTCTGGTGCGGTAAGGATGTGGATGAGTCGTCTTTGCTGTTTACTGGGTTCTGAGAAAGGGGACCCCAATGATTTTTTGTTGTGAAAAAGTGAATGCATGGTAATATGGATGAATGCTTTATCTTCATTTCTAATGAGACCCAAAGACTCGTCTATCTTTTTAAAATTTCCCTTTTGAAAAGTTATATCAACAAGACTTGTCTTTGGATTTCTCTAGATATGAGATATATATATATGATGATGTGATGTTATGGTATGCTATGGCATGAAGTCTCAGCTCCACATATTCTGGATAACCATTGCGTAGTCCGTTGCACAGGCTGAAAGTAACAGGATCAAAATTTCGACGTCACAGGCATGGAGTCAAAGTAACCACCCATGAGTTATGTACTAGGGGTTTATCACCTGCCGAACAAGGTTCTAAAGAGTTCTCGAAGTCTACGCTCTTCCTTTGGATATTACCTACGTCCTAATTACTTGGTAATCAGTAATATTCGCAAGAAAAACTCGTCCGAGCGCAATATCGCGTGACAACTACTTCTGGATTACTCTGTTATAGTCTTTGCATTGCACCTAAAAGGCCAAGATGGGTTAATGGTTCTACGGCCCTCAGCTTCTCGAGCGCCCAGGTCGAAAGCAACGACGTCTTCCCGATTACTCGGTAAACATCATTACTTTCAAGGGGACCTCCACTGAGTGGGGGATTCTCATGCCTACTTCTTCGGGATTACTCCCTCAAAGTTAACATGACTATACCGCCCGTCCTAATCCTATGTGTAACCCAAGTCCGGGTATAGGACTTATCAAAAGTAATCACCAAACCCAACATCACAAGGTATCCAAAATATGTGAATAGCAACAATATATGTAATATATACAAAAGAATAAAATAAATAAAGAAATAAAACAGTAAAGCAAAATAAAGCAAATAAATAAACACCCAAAAAGACAAATAAACAAAACTAGGAGAGACTCGCTAAAGGTCCCCAGCAGAGTCGCCAGCTGAAACCACCGGCAGAAAACACAGAGCCGCCACCGAACTTTATTTATCCCGAAGGAAGGGGAAATATCGATAAAACCACAAGGGAATGGATAAGATGGTCTTGCGACCAAGAGAAAGGGTAAGGGAGTCGGTTATGCGAGGGGAAGGTATTAGCACCCCTCACATCTGTTGTACTCAACGGGATCCATTTTGTTTGCTTGTCTTAAAAGGTGGGTTTATCTACAACTATGCTTGCTAAAAGGGAGATGGATGGTTTTTGGTTATTGCGTTCGTGAGGGTTTCGCGACCCTTTGCCTACGTATCCAATGAAGGAATCAGAACACCATAGTTCCTCTAGAAAATGATTGATTTGTTTGTGTTTTTTAGTGGGAGATGTTAACGCACACATTCTAGCAATATGCACTGCCGGTATCGCGGTAGAACGGAGATAACATGCCCTTTGGGGGAGTTTTGATTTGTTGAGTGTTTTGCGAGTTTTAGAATAAATTCAAGTAATGATTAAAAGAGTTTTTTTGGATTTTCGATTTGTGAATGTTAAGTTTCAATTACAAAAGGAAAGGGTTAAGAGGGAGACTAGAAACCTAGTTGTTTGTTATGTACAAGTGCTGAATTAAAAGTCGAGTTTGAAAGAGGAGTTCTATCCTAAAATTATCATGCCAAGGTTTAAAACCTAATATCTAATTCAATATTAAAATGATCCAAACAAAGTTTAATCGTATAATAGAATTCTTAAGAGACGTGTTATCTAGAATCAATCAACCTAAGATAAAAGAAAATACAATTATAATATTTTTGGGGTTTTACAAGTATAAGAAATAATAAGATCAAAGGAAATTAAAACCTGAATTCTAAAACTATCTATGGCTACCGAGTAGGGAAACTGTAATATTAAAATTCTAACAATTCAAAAAAGGGATTTTGACAGGTTTCAAGTTTTGTACAGGTTAAGGGGTTTCGACAGGTTTCAAGTTTTGTACAGGTTAAGGGGTTTCGACAGGTTTCAAGTTTTGTACAGGTTAAGGGGTTTCGACAGGTTTCAAGTTTTGTACAGGTTAAGGGGTTTCGACAGGTTTCAAGTTTTGTACAGGCTAAGGGGTTTCGACAGGTTTCAAGTTTGCAGGTTCTAAGGGGTTTCGACAGGTTTCAAGTTTTGTACAGTTAAGGGGTTTCGACAGGTTTCAAGTTTGCAGGTTCTAAGGGGTTTCGAAAGTCATTTAGGTTTGAGAGGATGTGGATTTGATGAGGGTTTTTTAAGTGGATTTCTTGTATGTTTCTGTGGATTTTTGTGTGATTTTGTTAAGTTGAACAGAAATCGGAAGTTCTTTTTGTATGTTGAAGCTCTGTTGTAGTGAATGAGTTGAGTATGAAGTTTGAAAGAGCAAAGGGACCAAGTGTTAAGTGGAAAGTTATTGAAGAGAAGGTTTGTTGTTTTTTTTTTTATCATTTCAGTTTTAATGCTTACACAAACAATAATTTACATACCATTTCCATACGATTTTAGGATGGTGACGAAGATTCGAACAAACGGAAAGATCAAACATTCATGGGAAATAATTATTAGCATTACAGAAACATGATTGTATCAAGCAGTAGACAAATGAAGCAATGGTGATATGAGGCTACCAACCTGGTCGAAGTTCTTCCCGGTAGACTCCTTCCTCGATCTTTTCCTTCTCCTCTTGATTCTGGTTTCGTTGGTTTTGGTTGGCTTTGTGTTTGGTCTGTTATCTTGGTTCTTTGGCTGATGCAGTTTTTTGCAATTTTGGATTTTTACTGGTTCTGTTGGGTGGACAGTGTGTGGTTTTTTAGGCTTTTTGTTCATAGTTTGTGGTTAGTTTTTTGGTTTTTTAAGCTATGTGTTCTGATCCTTAATGAAACAGTGGTGTGTTTCTTTATAGTGCATGGGTGGAAATGTGGGTGGAAAAAATTGGTGAGATTTGAACAATGTTGGAATGCTGTTTTGATCCTTTCTAATGTTGTTTTTGTGTTTTTTCCATTTTTATACAAGTTATAGACATCAGGTATGGTTTTGCATAACAGGTTTTTTGGACTGGTTTTGGACAGTTTTGTAGCAGGTTTTTCTGTGTTGTTTTGGCATCTTACAACAGGCATTGGAGCAGCAACAACAAATTTTTGGAGTGTTGTATTTTGCTATTTTGGACTGAAGTACCTTTTATTAAAAAAAAAGGGTACATAGTTTTTTGCCAATTTATCCAAGAATGATATTATCCAATGAATAAACCTTCGAACCCTTAGGAAATGTATCACAAACTTGTGTAAGCCTCTGATTATGTAAAGATTTGGAAGCAGCATAGCATTGAAAATGAGATTTGGTCTTGAGTCGAATGCAAGAATGGGATCGAAACACACTTGTTCGAAGGAAGCCTTTCCCTCAGTCGAAGCTTGTGGTCGAAACAAGCTAATGCCCAATCGAAGCTTGTATCGAAGAAAACATACTGCCAAATCGAAAGCTCATGCTCAAAGGAAGCATATTGCCCAATCGAAGCATGTGGATCGAAACAAACATAAAGGGAGTCATTGTCTTGTGTCTTTTTAGCATGAGGGAAGTTCCTGGCTTCTAAATTGAAGGGCGCTTTTTCAAGGGAAGCAAGAACTTAGTCAAATCTTGTATGAAGATACCTCTTGGCTCAAACGAAACTTGTATGAAGCAAAGTATGCAAGAGGCCCTTGGTGCAAGTGGATTCGAAGGATGCATAGAGATGGTTACTTTGTCCCATCGAAACTTGTCCAAACGAAGCAAGCATGCAGGAAGAAAACTTGTCCAGTTGAAGCAGGTTTGTAGGCAGTAAACTTGTCCAAATCGAAGTAGGCTTGCAGGCAGCACGCTTGGTGAATCGAAAAGGTTTCCTTGCAGGGGGCATGTGTGGCCAACATGTCATGGTCTGTGATTGCAAGCATGTAGGCAGCACACTTGTCCAATCGAAAGGCTGAATCAAAGGAGGTTTCAAATCCAAACGAAGGATGTACCTAAACTTGCATTTGAAGGAGGCTTTAAGTTCAAAATGAAGGACATGCCCAAGTTGCATTCGAAGGAGGCTAAGATTCAATCGAAGGGTGCTGAATCGAAGGAGACCTGTTTTCCTCCAAATTTGTCAAAATAATATTTTTATCTGTTTTCTCTCTTTTTGACAGTTTCTTTTTAATTTTGGAACTGGAAGATCCCAACGCACTTGTGCAAACTTAAACCCTGAGAATCCTTGTGAGAAAGGCCTAATACACTGAGCTTTGAGCCACCCTCGAGGCAGGCGACAGAAAAATCTTCACAGAAACCAAAAACTCAAAACCCTAGCATCTTGACCAGCACAAATAGGGAAATAAACCCTAATCCAGGCTCTGACAAAATTGAGCGAGAACCAACCTTGTAACATGATGACAAAATTCGTTCCACGATCCACTAATCGAGAACCAGATGTGCTTCCTTTTTACCTTATAAGAAAACCTCAAAACAAGATTAGACAAAAAGAGGGCGTAGCCCTAATACTTCAAACCAAAGCGCCTGATTCCCTGAGATGCGGGATATGCAAATGACTGAATGATAAAATGATGCAAATGGAATGCAAAGTTTGAAGCCAGACAAGAATAAAAGAGATAGGGAAAATTTGGGGTACAACAATAGTAAGATGTTATTTCTATTTAATGTAACCCGTTTTACGGAGCAGAATTGTATTTATGTTGTTTTATTATGAAGTGTGACACCCTTGTGTGGTTGTTTTTAATTAAATTATTCATGAATAATATGTGGGGTTAAGAAGGGTGTTACAAGAAACTCCAGATTTATGTATCATGGTGACAAAAGTATTATTCACAGTTTTGTAAAGTCTACCTTTCTCAAAGAAATCCTAAACAGCGGCAGTGATATCCTTCTTGATAATGTGCCAGGTTGTCTTGAAGAATTTAGACCCATACCCATCAATTCTAGGGGCAGTCAAATCACCCATGCTTTTTAGAGCATCATAAATTTCTTTTTCCGTAACATGTTTTGTTAGAAAATTGCATTGATCCAAAGTGAGTTGTTTCCCATCTCTCATAGCTTCAATATCAATTTTCCTAAGGGTTGTAGCTTCTTTGCCAACTAGGTTCTTATAAAAACTAAGGACTTCTTTTTCAATATCAGCTTTGTCAATGAGATCTTTACCATTGTTACCTTGCAGGACACCTATGTTAGCTTGGCTGAATTTGCTCTTCAAATTAGCATAGAAGTAAGAGTTATTGATGTCCCCAAGTCTGATCCAGTCTATCTTTACATGTTGTCTCAAAAGATTGTCCTTAATATTAGAAAGGTCGATCACATTGATAGTGCAAAGTTTAACCTGCTCAATTTTGGAGATGTTCATTTTATCAGGAAAAAGATCTTCTTGGGCTCTACTCAACTCTTCCATGGATTTCTCAATCTGGTGCCTAATACCATAAAGGGTCTCATCACATCTCTAATAACAGGCTGCAGTCTTTGGAGTTTTTTCCAGATAACATACATAGGCTTAGCCATCATTTATAGATTTCAGTTGGCTTCCACTGCTTCCATAAATCCAATAGTAGCGGTTACTACATTAGGGAATTTAAAGTAGTGACTTTTTTGCAGCTTTATACCAGGATTATACAGACTGAGTAAAGCATGATCAGAGATACCTGGTTCCATGATTTTAAAGATAGTGTCAAGGTTCATTTGATACCTGGTTCCCCTTTTTCCTATAGTTAGCTACTTGAGTCTAAGGTATAGAAGTAGGTTCTATGGGGTTATCAGGAGTACTCACCTCAAAAAGTTAAATTGGATCCTTATTTTGAACAGGTTTCCATTGCTTGACAATTTTCTCCTTAGCACATTGATGTCCTATATTTTGGAACGTCTCTTAGAACTTTGGTTCAACTCATATTCCACTGGTTGCACCATTTGTTGTCCTTCATTATCCTTAAGAATAATGCTCTCCTTCTACTTTTTGGTGATATAAATCTCAACAAGAATGCGAGCGAAAGATGTCCTTAGTTTGTTAGTAGTACATTCATCTGGGAATAGAGGCTTCCCAATGGAGCTCCCTATATTTCCAAGACTTGAAGCGCTCCACGGATACAATGGATGATTTGGAAGCTTCACCCAAACTGGGATAGTCTGAATCATATCCCTTTTGAAATTGAAACTAGCATCCTAATGTTTCAACACCATAGACATATTTTGAATAGTGTAAGGTCCTCTCATTAGAACCATCTCCTTATCCTTGCTTGACTGAAATCTCATTAGGAAGTAGTCTTCATCATGATAGTATAATTCTGGCAACCGAACAAAGTTCCAAAATTAACCATGAACTGTTTCACAACATTCATGCTTAGATCCTTTCCTAGCACGTACATGATAACAACATCTTCCCAATAACTAATCTCATATTCAATGTCTTCTGGTTCAATTTCCACTTCTACTTCCCCTTCCACAATTTTGGGCGCCTTGTATTCAAGCAACATGCCATTCGTATGTAGCTTATTCCCACTAATAACATCTACACATAACTTTTTCTCTTTATGAGTCTCATCCACAATTTTATCCTCTTTCACTAAGTCATTATCTAGGGTTTCAACATCCCCTTCTTTTGTGACCTTGTCATCCGCATCTTCTCCAATACTTGTCAGTCCTTTGTTGTTACTTCTGCTTGCTTCATAAACCATTGAATTATCAGCATCGATGTCTTAATCTTTGACTGTCTGCCCCCTCGAGCAATCCTGAAACGAATCCCTAATTATTTCTTTTCTCTTTCATGGTCCTTAACCCTAAAGTTAAGAGTGTAAACCAACGTCAAGTAAAACAACTCCCAAAAAGAAGTGTCATTCTAAATAAAATATTTTTAAATTCTATTTCTAATCCATGTAAAACTTAAATTTTTTTCAATTTCTTATCAGCAATATCAGCCGACTTTTCCATGCCCCCAAACTTTATGCCGCTACTGTTTTAAAATATATATTTGTAGGGCCAAAATTTCTTATCAGTTTAAAATATAAATTTATTTTTTGTGAGAGTGTCTTATCATTTTTGTAGGACCAAAGTTCAAGGGAGTTAGAAGTATGGATGGCAATTATCAGCAGACTTTTCCATGTCCTAAACATTATACTGGCTGCTGAATAGTGAATACTATGTATTAAGGAAGATACTGCAAGAAAAGAACAATATATAAAATTCCCCATACATATATTGGATCTGCTGCTCTTCTTTTAATTGTATATGACATGTCTCCCTTACCCAATGATTAATCTGCAGGATCTTATACATATATAAATTAGATAAGATAAGAACGTGGCTTTCCAATTATTACTTTTCAAATATTGTGATATTGTCATTGGATCATTTTTTTAAACTCTGATTTTGAAACAGTAGAAGCAGAATATTTTGTACCGACAACATATAAAATAATTGTTGGTATTTAGTATTGATGAATAAAGTTAATAAATGAAAAAAATATAAAAAATAATATATTTATTGTAATAACAGTTATAAAATTTATAAAAGAAATGATACAAATAATTGTTACTATTAGTCTATTTATATAAAAAATAAATTGTTACGTATGCCTTATAAAAGTAAGTTTAATGACTAAGTTAAAAAGTACAAATTAGAAAATACTAAATTTAACAGCTATACTAATAAATCCAGAATCCAGAAGCTGAGTTAAATATATTTCTGGATGTAACTTTAAAATCTTGTACTTCTGACTAACAACAATTTTTTAATATATCAAACTACTGCTTTTAACTAAACAATCTCAAAAACTTACAGTTTATGACTAACAACTTCAAAAACTCAATTACTTCTGAACAACACAGATTATACCGACAATTTTTAAATATAAATTATTTCCAACATTTAAATTCTTTGTTATAGTATTCGAACACTGATGGCAACACCTACATCGTATCATTTTACTCAAAGAGTTAATAAAATATTTATATAATATTTGTTTTTTTTATGGACCATATTTTGTATTACGTGAACAGTGCCTTTTACATGAACAGTGATATAACTGAATATGAACGTTACATACATGTGAATAGTTACAATGAATAGTATTTGTAAATAGTGTATAAATAGTAACTTTTAATGCCATAGAGTTAATAAAATAAAAAAAATTAATTAATAAAATGATAAAATTAGTTAATAAATATTCGTTTTGAAAATAATTTATAATAGTAAAATAAAATTGGTTAATAAAATATAAAAAATTAGTTAATGAAATAATATAGTTGATTAATAAATGTTCAAATGTTAAAATTAATTTTTAGCAATAAAATAAAACTGGTTAATATAATATAAAATGTTCGTTAATGAAATTACGAAATAGGTTAATAAACTCTCAATTTTTTTTATAATTATAAAGTTGGTTAATAAAATTTAAAATATTGATTAATGAAATTATGAAGCTGATTATTCATATAATTTTGTATTTATATTTTCTTAATTTTTTTAAAATAAATTTATATATTTATTTTTATTTTAAAAATTTTATTATTATAATATTTATTGTTCACCATACTTATAAATAAGAAAATATAGTATAAATGAAAATATAGTATAAATGTAGATATTGGTGTAAAAATAACATTTTTGTTAGGTTCTTAAACCATTTCATTGTTGATATATATATATAGGAATGGATACAAGTAATATCAAATTCATTTTATATATTTACGAAAGTTTGAATACATTACATTAAAAGTTAAATAATGCCACCACTAATAAGTAATATTTTAAGAAATAATAAAAAGTATGTGGTATATTTATTTTTAAAATTGATTCTAAACTTTGCGCTTGATAACTACAAGTTAGTTTTTGTCGAGTGAAAATATGTAGTTTAAGTGTTGTAATTGGTTAATAAAATGAATATAAGGAGTTACAATTGGTAGAAAAGTACTCCTGAGTAAGAAAAAAGCAGTTTTAGAATTACATTAATTGGTTAACAAAACACGTTAATCGGTTACTCATAACGTGTTGTTTTTTATTGTTTTGTCAGTTGTAATCGATTAACAGTTTGTGAGTTATAACTCTGAGTTTTACCTTTTTTTTTGTATTTTTGTTGATGTGTTTTAGGTCTCAATCATTTTATAATACTTGTATAAATATCTTGGAGGCATCCTCATCATTGTTAATGCAAACTATTATTCTCACCCTCAATTAACTCTCTCTAATTCTCGTCTCTCTCACTACATTTTTCTTTACACACTCCATAGTTCACCAATTATGTGATTGTATGTTCTAATACTTAGCATCAAGAGTCTGGTTCTGATCCATAAACATTTGTTGTGCAACATGAATTATGTATCAAATGATAGAGTCCCTACAAATCTACCAACCGTTGATGCGAAGAATTACGACAAATGGTTTAAACAAATGAATGTATTATTTGGCTACGAAGATATTCTTGAAGTGATCAAGAATGGGGGAATCTCCTTGGAGAAGGTGCAACAGATGCACAACTAGCAACACACAAGGAAGAAAAGAAGAAAGATTACAAAGTGATATTTTTGATCCATTAATGTGTAGATGGTGACAACTTTGAAACAATTGGCGATTGCGAGTTGGAAAAGAAATCATGGGAAGTTTGAGAAAACACATATGTAGGGGCTGATAAGGGAAAGGTGGTAAGGCTACAAAATTACAAACGTTGATTTGAATTGATTCAAATGGAGGAGAATGAGACAATCAACGATTACATGATGTGAATTACACGACTGGTGAATCAAATTAAGTCTTGTGGAAAAACTATTCCAGAGCAGAATGTTGTGTCGAAGATCTTGTGTTCTTTGACAACAAGATTTGACAACATTATAGTGGTGATTGAATAGTTGAAGGACCTTGCGACGTTGAGCACATATGAGCTTCAAAGCTGTCTTGAGGCTCATGAGAAAAGGATGTAGGAGAGAAATAATGACAAGGCAAAGCCGGAGATTGCTTTGCAAGCACAATTCAATGAGAAGAACAAGAATTCGAAGGAAAATGGACCATGAAGAATAAATGGAATTTTCTGAGTTTTGGTGAAAAGGAGTCTCAAAATTTGAATAATTTGACGCGTCAAAAGGATGAGAGCCGCTGCAGCAAAAATAGTGGTCAAGGTAACTTTAGAGGCTAAAGAGTGAAGTATGACAAAAGTAAGGCGCAATGTTACAATTATCAAAAGTTCGGTCATTTTGCAAGAGAATGCAATGTGAACAAGAAGAAATCTAAATGAGATGAAGCCAAGGTTGCTAGACAAGAGGAGAATGTTGATAATACACTCTTGGTCATGATCACAGAAGGTAAATGCAGTAGCAGTAGGCTGCAGGGCAACAACAACAGTTTCGGAAACGCTGCAGAAACGTTTGCATAAGAAAACATTATAGTGACTGTGAGAGAAGGAGTCCAATTCATTGAAGAATGGTACTTGAATTCTGGTTGTTCTACACATATGACGGGGAGGAAGGATTGGTTTGTTAAAATGAATCAAGCCACGAAGAATAAAGTGAAATTCGCGGATGACACCACTTTAACGGCTGATGGGATCAGTGATGTTTTGATCATGATAAGGGATTATGGACATTCCTTGATCAAAGATGTATTGTAAATTCCTATAATCAAATGTAACCTTCTAAGTATTGGACAATTTCTTGAGAAGAGTTATAAGATTCGCATGAAAGACAAGACTTTGCACATTATGAATGCAAACGGGGTTTTGGTCCTTAAAGCTCCTATGGTTGCTGATAGAACTTTCAAGATGGATTTGAAGGTGATGGAGTACAGACGTCTTTCTACAGCGACAAGTTGAGAAGAATGGTTGTGGAATACCATCTTGGACATCTCATTTTCGAGATCTCAATGCATTGTAAGAGAACAGAATGGTAATTGGGTTGCCATTCATCAATATTTCAGCTGAGATTTTTGAAAAGATTGTGCAAGTGAAGCAACACAAGGGTAAATTCAATAAGGGTGAGGGTTATAGAACCAAGCATCACCTTGAGGTGGTGTATTCCTATGTGTGTGGGTCGATGCAAGTTTATTTGTGTGGTGGCAATAGGTATTTTGTCACTTTTATCGACAATTATAGTAGAAAGCTATGGACATGCCTACTCAATATAAATGATAGGTATTTGAAGTGTTTAAGAAGTTCAAGTCCATGGTTGAGAGGCAAAGCAGTCATAAACTCAAAGTTCTCAAAATGGATGGTGAAGGCGAGTATGTCTCAAATGACTTTGGGAAGTTTTGTGATGAAGATGTACCACTCTATTCACTACAACAAAATGGTTTTGCCGAGAGAAAGAATCGATCAATTAAGAACATGGTGAAAAGCATGTTAAAGGGAAGAATTCGCTAAAAGAGTTGTATGGAGAAGCGACATCCACAGTTGCATATTTGTTGAATAGGTGACCTACAAAAAAGCTTGAGAAGATAACACTGGAAGAGGCATGGTCTAGATTTAAAACGAATCTAAACCATTTGAGAGTTTTAGGTTCCGTGGCATATCAACATGTTCCAGGCCAACTTAGAAAGAAGTTGGATGACAAAGAGGAAATAATGATACTTGTAGGGTATCACCCTACAAGAGGTTACAAGCTGTTTGATGTTGAAAACAAGAGGATTGTGATTAGCCAGGACATTTTTGCCGATGAATTAAAGCAAGTGGGGTAGCCTGTAACCAGTTACGCTCAGTCGTTAATCATTTATATACAAACATTAACAAATTATAAGAAACCGTTAACTGATTACAGGCACGAATTTTCAGATTCTGGAGAAAATAAAGCTGCAGAAGAGTCATGTGTCGAATCCAGAACTGATAAAAATGACCAGCTAGGCAAAGAGGTTTTCCTCAAAGACTCCAAGATTGTGAGATATTCTGCGACAACGAAATCAATGATGATGGTGATTTCGTCTATTTTGCACTTATGGCCAAATCTGAGCCCATTAAGACTGAAGAGGCCTTGAGTGATCCAAAGTGGATTTGTACAATGAAGGGAGAGCTATAATTGATTGAGAAAATAGTACTTGGGATTTGGTTGATTTACCTAAATGAAAGAATCCGATTGGTGAAAGACGGGTCTATAACATGAAGGAAAATCCCAAAGGTGAAATAATCAAGCATAAGGCTCGATTAGTTGCAAAGGGATTCTTGCAAACAAAATATGTGTGTGTCAAGTTGTATGACTAATGAATCTGTTGAAAGAATTGGGAAGCAATGAGAGTGGGACTGTCACACTCTTGGTTGCTAATATTTCAGCTATTAATCTTACTAAGAACCCAATTGCACATTAGAAGAGAAAGCATATTGAGATGAGGTTTCACTACTTGAGGAAGCTTGTTAGTGAAGAAAAGTTAAGATTGAGATATTGTAGAAGTGAATATCAAGTTGTTGACTAAGGGAGTCACAAATGATGTGTTCAAAAGGTTGAAGATGAGCATGGGCATGGAGGACTTGGTGCACTTGAATTAAGGTGATGTGCTGAGTGAAAACATGTAATTCAAGTGTTCTAACTGGCTAACACGGAGATGTAACAGGTTACAGCTGGTAGAAAGGCACTTCTGGGCAAAGAAAAAAGAACTTTTGAAGTTGGGTTAACTATAACACCCTGATTTTATTTTAAAAATATATAAACTCCCCTGCAATGTTAGCGAGTTTAGGTTTTAGCCACTGGTAAAGTTTTTTTTAAATCTCCTTATCTTATTTAGATTCTCTTAGGTTTTTTTTATTTTTTATTTATTTAATTAGAGACATGGCATTTGTTGCTTTAGTTTTCATATGAAAATATAGAAAATATCTCAACAAATTTAAGTTTAAGTGGGTTTCAAACCCATGAATCAAATCATATGATAACATCTCATTACCACTAGGCTAGATGTTTCTGTTTGCTAACTTCTCTCTAACAAAAACAAATATCGCTTAAACAAAATAAAACATATTCATGTATCAAGGGTGGAAGTAGTTGATCGATGCTGGAAAACTTTAGTAGTGAATAGTAATTGCTAAAAAATACTAGGATAAACAACTTGAATTGAAATAAGAATAGACTCCTTTTCTCGTTTTAGGTGGTGGAAAGAGTGTTGAGATGGATTATGAAGTTATTTCCTAGTGGTCCATCTAGACGAAGAACTAGCAAGCTTCTTTGATCAAATTTACATTAACTTTGTAATTGTTGTCATAGAAATGTATACACAGCTATGAGGATGGATTGTGAAGTTGTTTTCCAGTATGCCAACTAAAGTAAAAAAACCAGTGCATTCAATCCCATCCATGACCGAGTTACCTCCTCAGCACTGTGGAGGGCGTGATCTGTGTATATTAAAGTGAATTCTCCTCGGCACTGTGGAGGGCGTGATCTGTGTATATTAGAGTGAATTATTATTATAGTGAATTATAGAGCAAGTTCTTCCGAAGATATTGGTTTCTTTTTAAAGCTTCTTATTGATTGGAAATTCCTAATGCAATTATTCTAGAAGATGGAAATAAATCTTATGAGGTTTTTATCTCTTGATTCAATCCAAATTTTGTGCGATAGTAGTTGGATATGGAAGAGGCTACAAAGAAGCCTCGAGGGAATGGGACCATTTTGTGGAATGTT
Organism: Vicia faba; assembly: GCA_948472305.1. Taxonomy (NCBI): domain Eukaryota; kingdom Viridiplantae; phylum Streptophyta; class Magnoliopsida; order Fabales; family Fabaceae; genus Vicia; species Vicia faba. The sequence continues at coordinate 75,667 of CATIWC010001529.1, read as the reverse complement.
CGTTGGATATATACGCAAGGTGCAAGTGTAAAACATGTTATATTTTCGATGTATTTTAGATTTTTCCATTACTTATGAACACCAGGTTCCCAAGTATAATGAAACTAAAACATACCATTTATTTGAAATGGAAGCCATTGTTTCAGATGTATTTCTAATTTCACAAGAAATAAAGTTAAATGTATACAACCTGATAGCTTGCAGCTCAAACGACACTAAAATAGATATTGTATTTATAATGGTAAGCTTATTGTTGTTTACCTTGTTTTAGCTTGAATAGGCAGCAAAAATTTGTTAAAATCAAGGGTTTATGAAAATCTGTATTACCTATATAAAATTGACTTTTTAGAGAGAAGTTAACAAACAGAAGCAGATGGTCTAGTGGTAATGAGATGTTATCATATGCTTTAATTCCTGGGCCTTGAGACAATTTAGAAAACCTAGTATTGTTTTTTTCCAAGATTTAAAGAGATTTTGCTGCACAATTGGTGTATCACTCAACTTATGAATCAAGAAACTTCTGGATGCATAATTCGAAGCCCGTGGATTACATAGTTGTATTTAAAGAGAATATCTAATCTAATGTAATTAGTTCTTTCAACAATTGTAAAATTAGGGGAAGAAAAAATAGTCTTAGATTTTGAGAGTCTCTTGTGTATTGTTTGGTGTAAGTCACCCTTGTATCTTTTGATACTTGTGGTTGAAATTATGTTCTCACTCATAAACCTTTAGGCAATGAGTTGAGTATTGTTCTTGGATGAAGCTTTTAAGAAAAATCCAAGTATTGTTCGTAGTCAAGAGTCTCAGGTAGGTATTGTAATGGAAGTATGATCTTCTTGTTGAGTTATACTCGATATAATCACTGGGATTTAGACTGTTAGATATCACTGGGGTGATTTAGGAAGTGAGATGATGATTTCTCATATTTAGGAGGTTCCTAGGTAGAAGTTGCATTGGGTAGTGATTAGGTGAGAAGTTGTAAACTGGGACTGTTTAGCTTTGAACTAATACTGCTGATAGGAGACTTCCTTCTTGGCTTGGTAGCCCCCATATGTAGGTGATGTTACACCAAACTAGGTTAACAACTCTATGTGTTATTTATCATTCTACAGTTTAAGTTTTAGTATCTGTTATAACTTGATAAATCTGTTCAAGATGTCAAATCCGATGTTATAATATCTCCCTAGACATTGTTTTGATATTGGAATATCAGTATTACCATGTGTTGCTTGTACCATAGAAATTTCAATTGGTATCAGAGCAAGCACCCTAGTCAATTGGGGGAGTTTCAGGGAGTATTTTTCTGGTACTACTGTTCTTTATGGAAGACTGGAGTGATATCATTCTGGTTAACAATAGACAGTAGAGCTTTAAGAATTATCAGGATAGGAGATTCCTAGTTCTGAGGAGATAAGGAAGAGTTTGAGTAGGTTCTTTGTCACTCTGAAATTATTAACTTCATGTTCTATGAAATTGGTAAGTTCTCTACATCACTTGCATTGTAGCCAAAGATACATGGGAATTTCTCAAGTCCACTCATAAAGGCACATCTAAGCGTGTTTGGAAGAAAAGTATTCAGATGTGAAGATGATCAAGAAGAAGTTCTCTCAAGTTTCTAATCAAGAAGTTTTACATGAAAAGTTACAAGCTATTAAAGAACAACAAAAGTATTCTTTTTCAACTTACAAGAAATTATACCCATGTCTCTAATGAAGAGTTTCTTATTATTGTTGTGTTCCTGGGGAGGAAATCCAATCAGGTGTTGAAGAATTTGAACATAATGTTTGGACCAAATGTCAAGAACATTTGTACTAACTTCAACATGTCTATGATGCTAAAAGAAAAAGGTTGGAACTGGAGTATAGATTAATAAATGTCAAAGCATTCTCATTAGTGTGATGACCTTGGATCTTTGTAGAGCATAATGTCATACTTATCTCAAGAGAAATTGTATAGGGTTTCTATATCTGGTTTAAAGAATTATCTCATGATATGCTGAATGTTTTATTCAAATATCTGTGTATCTAGAATAAAAGGTGTTATCAACCATGAAGAAAAAGGAGGTGAGTTATTTCTGATCTTATGTCTTAAGAGAATGAAGGATTGTCTACCATCTATAACTTGCAAGGTGAAGTGACTTTATTAATCCTAAAACTTGATATCAAATATCAGGTTTGTAAGGATAGTTCAGTTTTGTTAAAGGAGGTTTCTTCTAAAGTAAAGATTATTGAAAGTGTTGGGTTTCTAGCTAGGATTAGCAAAGAAAAACTACAGTGACAAAAGGTTGTTTTATCTAAAGTAAATTTGAGTCAATGATGTCAATATTAATGTCTTAACATTATGCTGGACATTAGCTTACTCATGCTACAAGAGTGCACTTAAGATATCTCTTATGTGGAAAGTTGATCTTAATAGTTTTGGTTACTTTCTCAAAGGTCAAGTTCAGTTTTATTTAACCAATCCGTGGTTAATATTCATGGAAGGTGTTTATTTCCTTATCTCTCATGCCTTTCTTAGTTCTCCAACTAAGATGATTGGTATTTTGACACTAACTATTCTGGACACTTAACTGCTATAAAAGTGTTCCTGGTGGTTTGTTTAAGTCTCATTCCATTAATTTTTATTTTGTTGTTGATACAAAAAGTGATGATTGAGGGCATTGGATAACTAAAGAATTCAGGATGGATTATCTAAGTTTTAGTAATTGGTTTTCTTCTTACTCAAGGACTTGTGACTATTGTGATAAACACAAGTCAATCGTGTGATCAAGGTCTTAAGGTATATGTCATCAAGGAAGAATTTTCTGTAACTAATGAGGTGTCTGAAGTTCCTCTGAGGATTTAAGATCAATTTCTATTTGAGGATTTCACAAGTATTTAGTTGTTTATCCTTTTACTTAGTGCTCAAGAAAGAAAAAGTCAAGATATAGGTGATGTTGCACGAAACTGGGTTAACAACTCTATGTGTTATTTATCATTTTGCAGTTTAAGTTTTAGTATATGTTATAACTTGATAAATATATTCAGGATGTCAAATCAAATTTTATAACATCTGCCTAGACATTGTTTTGTTGTTGGAAAATCAGTATTACCATGTGTTGCATGTACCAGAGAAATTTCACTTTGCATATGTCTGCGTTGATGGTTAGGGAATTGGAGTTGATTGAGAAGTTTAGAGACTTGAAATTGGTCTGTGAGTTGACGTTGCAGAGTGTAATGTTAGGTATGTTTAAGATCAATAATGATTTTCTTGCTAATATTAAAGAAAGTCAAAAATTGGATGTAAAAATGGTGGACTTGATGGTGGGAAATAATCATACGAGAGAGAGTGCTTTTAGAGTAGATGAGCAAGGCGTGCTAAGATTCTGGGGCAGGGTTTGTATTCCTGATGATTTCAAAATGAAGAGGATGATCTTAGAATAAAGTCATCCGAGTAGCTTGAGTATCCATCCATGAGCTACTAAGATGTATTAGAATTTGAAGAAAATATTTGGGTGCCGGGATTAAAACGAAATGTGGCAAAGTTTATGTATGCCTCCTTGACTTGTCAGAAGTCAAAATGGAGCATCAAAAACCTGCAGGGTTAATGCAACCATTTGATATTCTAGGGTGGGAATGAGATAGCATTTAAATGGATTTCATGATTGGGTTTCCGAATACTCCGAGTGTGCATGATACGATTTGGGTGATTTAGATAGGCTGAAAAAATCAGCTCATTTTATTCCAATTAATATCAGTTTTCCTTTACAGAATTTGACAGAGATTTACTTTCGTGTGATTATGAAATTACATGGGGTTTCGTTGTGTATTGTTTTTGATAGAGACCCGAGGTTTACATCACGATTTTGGGGAAGTTTGTAGGAGGCGGTGGCTTCTAAGTTTAGGTTTAGTTCTACTTATCATCCATATATAGATGGACAGACAGAGAGAACTATTCAGTCATTGGAGGATTTGTTGAGAGCTCGTGTCCTTGAGCAAGGAGGTTCTTGGGACAATCATCCTCCGCTGATAGAGTTCACTTACAACAATATTTTTCATTATAGCATTGGAATGACACTCTTTGAGGCGTTGTATGTTCGGAGGTGTAGGACACTTTTGTGTTGGCATGAATCAAGTGAGAACGCAGTGCTTGGACCTGAGATTTTCCAACAGACTACAAAAAGTGAAGTTAATTCGGGAGAAGATGAAAGCTTCGCAGAGTAGGCAAAAGAGTTACCATGATAAGAGAAAGAATGATCTTGAGTTTCAAGAAGGGGACCATGTATTCCTCGGAGTCACTCTGGTGATAGGTGTTCGGTGTGCTCTGAAATCGAGAAAGCTTACTCCTCGGTTTATCGGTCCATATCAAATTTCTAACACAATGGGATTTATTTCTTATAGAGTGGCCTTTCCACTAATCTTTAGAATTTACATGATGTATTCAATGTTTCGCAACTTCGAAAGTACATTTCAGATCCATCTCATGTGATTCTAATGGATGATGTGCAAGTGAAGGATTACTTTACGATTGAAACCTTGTCCGTGAGAACTGAAGACCACGAGGTGAAAAAGTTGAGGGAAAATGAGATTGTTTTCGTAAAAGTAGTTTGGATAGATGCTTCTGGAGAACACATAACTTGGGAGTTGGAGAGTAAGATGCGAGAGTCTTATCCAAAAAAATTCACATCAGGTCAATTTTTTAGGACAAAAATGTTCTAATTGGGGGAGAGTTTTAACACCCTGATTTTATTTTAATTGTTTTTCATATTTAATTATGTGATGATGTGTGTTAATTGGTGATTGGATGTGTCTAGGGGCTCTTTGATGTGGGGTGATAATGCTTAGAATAAGATAATTTGAGGTGTTGGAGGTGTGTGAGCAATTGTGTAGAACTTGAGGGATGGTGGGAGAAATTAGTTACTAGCATTATTTAATTACAATTAGAGGAATTATATAATATTAATAATAGTTAAATAATTTTTTAGTTTATTTTAATTTTTTAGTTAGTTGGAATAATAATAATAATAATTGAAATAGAAATAATATTAGTGTGGAGATATGGAGGATTTGTTGGTAATCTTAAGTGGTTAAGTGAGGATATAAGTGGAATGTCATAGAAAGGGTCCAAGGGGTAAGAGTGACAAAAATAGAATTAGAGAAAAGAGAATGAAAGAGAGAAGAGGAATCTGGGTCTTGGAGAAGGTTCTATTATAGAATGGAAGAGAACTCAAGCTAAGAAATCCAAGGTAAGAGTGAGGTTTTGACTATCTAATGGATTGTATAATGATTGGTGGGTAGGGATCAATTACTTGTTAGAACCTAATTCTACTTCATGTGCAATTGAAAATGGTGAATTGTGTGTTTATGTCAATGTAAATCTTAATGAATTTATGATGATAATTAATGGTTTGAAGATAGTAATTGTTATTGGGATGTGTTTAAATTCCTTGTTTCATGTACCATGTGATTGTAAGTATGAAGTGCGCCTAAGAGGGGGGGGGGGTGAATTAGGTACTTTAAAAAATTCTGGTTTTAGTGATGATGGATATTATTATTTTGGTTAATGGTGAGTGTGATACGGTGGGAGAACTGACTTGAGGTTTTGCGTTTGTATTTGCAAATGTTGTAGTTTAGCAAGAGTCACCACCGACTTTTCTTTTATCCAAAAGGAAAGGTGAAAAATCACAGGAAAGACCTTTAGAGATGTTTTTGAGTTTGGGGGGTAGATTATGAAAAGGGAAGGTATTAGCACCCTTTTCATCCATGGTTTTACATGGGCTCTTAGTTACTTGCTAGATCACTTGTTTTTGTTTGAAAATGTGTTTTGTGTGGTTTTTGAAAGTATTTTGAAAAGGTGCCATCGTTTAGGCAAACTCTGCAATGATTCTTGTTCGTAAGAATGTATACAAAGTGTTAAGCTTTTGAAAATATTTCAAGGTTTGAAAATTTTTTTGAAGTTGTTTTTGAAAGTGTATGTGATTGTTTTTGAAAATAGAAAGGATATTTGTTTTGAGAGTGAGCAAGTAACTAAAAGTAATCTACCTACTCAAAAGGTCTTAGATGTGCTTTTCCTCCTCCTTTAGATGTTGTTACCTTACCATTGATTTGGCAAGAAGCCCCATCGTTGGATGTGAAGGGACGAGCGTTGGGTCATCGTATGACCATGATAACAATGTTGTGAGATGACTTAGCACTTTTTCTTTAGGGACTAAGATCATTTTGAAAGGCAACTTTGATAGCGCCATTGAGGGACTATGATATTGTATTTTCGATTTGTTTGTGCTAAGACATCCCACATGCATCACATGGCCATTTTCGTAAGGCAACAAGTGGAATAACCCTAGGGGTGCTAGTGTGCAAGTGTATTTGATTGCATGCATAATTTGTCTTGATTAGAGTGATCTATTTGTCAATTTTTATATCTTATCATACACACTCTAATTACTAGCATACATTGAAAGCAATAACAGTGCGAAAATGTAAAGTCCTACGCTATTATAAACATTAGGGGGATGAGGTGTACAAACTTTAAACGGGGCTTGCAAATTAAATCCTAGGTTACTATTACAACCATATTGAATAGGGAAGAATGTACAGAAAATGTAAAATGTTTGTCTGTTTTTAAAAAAAAGGAAAATAACTTTTGTTTAAGAAAATATTTTTTTGTCTCTTTTTTTTTGTTAAAATAAAATATAACATGCAAATATAAAATATTTTTGGTGTTTTTTTGATTAATAATAAAAAATAATATGATGGCAAAATAATAAAAGAGAAAGAAAACATGATCAGTGCAAAATGCTGAAAATAGAAGAGGTCAGAAGTTCTGGTGGAGAGTAGAAGTGACCGCACTTGCCCCATGGATCCAAGGGCGTCCAAGAAAGCAAGAATACGCAGGCTGCATGTCCATTATGTAGAATGTGGAGTTGAAAATATGTGAACCAACCTTAATTGGGAGATCCACCTCTCCATGAACCATACTTTTCGACCCATCAAATTCCCTCACAACAATATCACTTGGCTTCAAAACCAAACCTTCACAGTCTAACCGATCTAAAGTGCCTTTAGGTAACACGTTTAAAGATGAGCATGTGTCCACCAAAACATGTGTCCGACTGGTCCCCTTACATTCAATAGAAACATGCAAGGCTTTATTATGATTCTTTCCCATGGGAGTTAAATCCGCGTCAGAGAACCCTAAACCATTGTCAGTTGTCAGACTTGCTACGCATTTCTCAAATTGGTCGGTTGTGGCTTCTTGAGGCACATGAGCCTTTTTCAAGAACTTAATCAAAGCTTGTGCATGGGTGTCAGAACATAGCAATAAGGACAACATTGATATTTTAGAAGGGGTTTGCCCCAACTGCTCTACTATTTTGAAGTCGCTTTTCTTGATGATTTTCAGAATCTCCTCCATCTCTTGAGTGGATGGTTCTCCCATAACAGACTTTTTAGCAGGTGCCTCTTCCCTAGAAGGCTCACTTTCTTTCTCTTTCCCTTTAGTACTGGCATCATAATTGTCATTGGTTATGCAGACTGGAACTGTGGTAGTGGTTGATGGTGAGATAACAGGGGAAAAGACCCTTCCTGTTCTTGTGACTTTACTAGAACTAGTAATATTAGTAACACCAGCTTCATTATTATTAATCCAAGAATCTTGTTTTACCCCATGGTAATAAACCTCGGCACCGTAATTCCATGGTACCGCTTTATCAGAGGTGTATGGAACAGGTCCGGCAGCAGTGATTATGAGAGGATCAATGATTGGTTCATTTGAAATCCTAATAGGACCTTTTGATGAGATCCTAAGAGGTTTATTTGAAATTGTTATGATGGCCAAATCTTCAGCTTTGTCGATTGAATTCTCGATGGTGGGAATCTTTTGGAATAGGATTTCGCGGCCATCCATTAGGCATTGTATACCCTTCTTCAGTTCCTCACACCCATTGGGTTGTCTCATACAGCACACACAGTCTTTTTCACAGCCAGGGAAAATCCCAGCTTTCAACAGATTGCTCTTGATTATATTCCATGGAGTAGTTAATTCTTCAACAGAGGCAATGAAAATTGTGTCTTCGACATCATTAACACCTTTGTCGTGCTTCGGAATTGGAGCGGTAATTACATTTGGCGTCGGAGGAGGATCAAATTCAATAGTCTTGTTGTCAATTAAATCCTGGATTTTATTCTTCAAAGCCCAGCACTAATCAGTCTCATGCCCGAGGCTGTTTGAATGGTAAGCGCACTTTACATTCGGATTATATCTTGGCGACGAGGTGTCAGGGTTGGCGGGAGGATCCCGCAATGTCACTAAATTGGCCCTGAGCAGATGTTGAAGGGCTTGAGATAATGACATGCCTAACCTTGTAAACTGTCTTCTTGGAGCTTCAACACGTTGATGATTTGCAGATGGTCTTTGAGTAGCAGCCGAATTGGAGGTTCGGACAACATTGACAGACGGATGATTATTCATTTTGGTATGGGCCTTTTCTCCATACACAACATTAACTTCTTCCTTCGCGGCAAAAGGTTTGTTGACAGGATTGGGAGTGGAAGTAGATTCCACAGATATCTTTCCACTTTTAATGCCACTTTCGTGAAACCAGAAGAAGAGAATTCAGCCAATAGATTAAAGAAAGGACCAGATAATGTGTTCATGAACATGCCAATGTGTTCCCTATCAGTCAAGGGAGGTTGGACCCTACTAGCAAGGTCTCTCCACTTCTGCGCATATTCCTTAAATCCCTCATTCTTCCCTATGGTCATGCCTTGCAATTGAACCCTTGTCGGTGCCAAGTCGGCGTTGTACTGATATTGATGGTAGAATGCAGTAGCTAGACCCTCCTAAGTATTGATGCGAGATCCATCCAACTGATAAAACCATTCAAGTTGTGTCCCAGCCAGACTCTCTGGGAAAAAGTGAATCCAGAGTTTTTTGTCAGTAGTGTGCGGTTGTATCTTGCGCACATAGGACTTAAAATGGAGCTTTGGGCAAGAAACCCCATCATATTTTGCAAAGGTTGGTAATTTGAACTTGTGGGGAATGACTACCCCAGAGATTAAGCCCAAATCGTCAAAATTTAAATCGGGAATAGCTTGGATTTCAACCGTTTTCAACCTGTCTTCTAGCTGCTTGTATTTGATGTCTGCAGATGGGTATTGTTCATTGAAATAATCATCATCAGATTCTTGGTCATTGATACAATCGGCCTGAGTACTCTTGACCTCACCCATCTGATTCTCGTCCTCTTCGGATGAATCTTCCTCTACTGGAATTTGACAGATTGTCTCCTTGAACCTTTTACCCATGTTGAGTAGAGCTTTCTTCTTTGGATTTTTCTTAGCGGCCAACAAGGCCATCATATCCTGCTGCCCCTTGGCCAGGGTGAGTAAAGCTTCCTGAAATTGAGAATTTTGGGCCTGGAGTTTCGTCACAGTTTTCTCCAGATCCATCTTGCTGAAATAAACAGCGAAGAGATAAGGAACTCTGTTTATGCGGAAGCCTGTTATGTCATGATGCATGAATATGCAAATGATTTCAAGGATTTAAAGAATTTAAATTTGTATAGACAAAGAGTGAACAAACGTTAACTTGCATTTAACGAGTTCTGATTTGAATACAAACATGCCTCTTGGGCTTACAACAACAGAAATATAAAGTAAGCTCCTAAGACAGAAAAGTTGTACGCATCCTCTTTGGCGCAATGTAGGTGCTTAAGCTCATTTCTTCATGAAGCTCCCTTATAATCTCTAATATCTTCCTCTTGCCCTCATATAACTTAGCTTCAAAGTTGTCTCGCTCTCCTTTTAAGTGAATCCAAGCATTTTGCAAATCTTCAAGAGTAGTAGGCATATCAGGATAGAGGATAGTATGTGGAACGTCTCCCTCAACTACTGGATCCATGATAACAGGTAAGATGGATTCATAAGGAATCTTAAGACTTTATGCGCGAGCCCTCACCCATTTAAGATAAGGTTCCATAGGAGTGGAATTCTTATGCCCCAACGTCTTGCTATCTACCTTGTTAACCATACCCCAAGCTCGTATAAATCTTTAACGGTAACCTTGGGTATCGCTTTCATAGTCGAATGCAACTCCTTGGATGAGTACCTCATGAGGGCCATCTCTCCTGGCGTATCTAAATTTTCGTAAAGCTAAACAAGGGTTGTAAGTAATTCCTCCCCTAATGCCAAGTAGAGGGACATTAGGGAATTCCCCACAGTGGTCAATGATGGTAATGTCTTCCGAAGAACGATAATACCAACGGATATCAGCATATGAAAGTGACATAAATCTTTTAGACCACCACATACCTTGTTCATTCTTCACCAAGGATCGAGGTAGGTGCGAAATAAACCACCTAGCCAAAAGGGGAGTGCAACACATCAAAGTCCCCCTTTTCTTCAAAGTGCGAGAGTGAAGAGAATGCAAGATGTCTCCAAGCAATGTAGGCACCAGATTACGAGATATGAAAACTTTGATCGCATTTACATCTATAAATTGGTCAGGATTGGGAAATAGTACCAACCCATAGATGAGAAGAGACAAAATTTCCTCAAAGGTTTGTAGATCAAAAGTATTCCAACAATCTTGAGCCTTCTCCAACAAAAACTTTGCTAGGAACCCTTTGACACCACTCCTTGTTACCCAATTTGCTACTATGTCAGATGGTTGTAAATGTAGAGCTCGAGCAATTTCCTCAGGTTTAGGGTCGCTTTCAATACCGTTGAAAGGTAACTGATTGAGAATAGGGATCCCCATGAGTTGAGAAAATTCTTCCAAAGTGGGCACAAGTTGGTAATCGGGAAAAGTGAAGCAATGATGCAAAGGGTCGAAGAATTAGACAAGCACTTTTACCATATCTTCTTCAATACTTGAGGTAACCAGACTAAGGAGTCGACCATGTCTTTTGGTGAATGGAGAATCCTCAGGGACCCTTGATACTAAATCCTTGAGTTGTGGAGGTATCCTCACGAGGCTGACTTGGATAGTGCTCCTACGAGTGGAATCCATGTCCTACAAAACAAAACAAAGATAAATCCAAAAATCCTTGAAATGGTTAGTGAGAATGTTTATGGTATGATGTTTATGATGCTTATGATGTTATGTACAAGTGTATATATACAAATCAAACAAGTCCTTGGGTTTAGGCTTGCATGGGGTTTGTAGGTAAGTACCATATTGAAATTTAGTTGGCCCAACCTGTCCTAGTTAATAGTAATCGGGTTCTAAGGGATCTCAATATCACTGATCTTTCCCCCAAGTTTCGTTCAATAAGCGATTGACTCGCAACCAAACAAAACTCAAGAGTCAAACCTCAATGAGTGTAGTATCGAGTATCTACCAACTTCGGACTGCACCAAAGCCGGTCATGTCACTACGTCCTAATGGCCAAGTTGGTCAAGTAAGGTTCTAAGGTCAGTTGATGCTTCACGACACCACGCGGCAGCCCCGTACTCTCCTTGACTGACTCAAGGGTTACTAGTACGAACCAAAGGGCCACATCAACGTAGCTACTGCTTCAACTGTGTCGGTATACCCCGCACAGTTCCCTCACAGTTTATTGCTACTTACCTAAAAAGGTGCCCTCAAATCCGGATGTAGGATTTAAAACAAACCCAAACAAGGAACCAAAATGTAAAGCAAACAAATCAAACAATATAAGCAAGTAAATGTGATCTAACCCTAAGGTAACCCTGTAACGCCCCGTTTTATTTAATATTATATCATATTAATATTTTTGAATTACCGTTTGACGTTTATTTTTGTGACGAGAATATTTATATTAACCATTATATCTGTTAATATATTCGACGACATTTTATTTGGACCGGTAATTATTTTATTCGGTATGGTATTTATTTTGAGGGACTGGTAATTATTTTATTCGGTCCGGTATTTGTTTTGAGGAACCGGTAATTATTTGTTCGGTCCGGTTTTTTATTCCGTTCGGTTCGGTAAAATATTATTCGGACCGATATTTAATTATTTGGAGTTATTTTAATTAAGTGGCCTTTTGAATTATATTTTGGGTTAGTAAGACTAGTGGAGGGTAGTATGGTATTTTCATGTTGCCTTAAGACCAAAATCCAAACAAAGGCATTAGTTGTTGTTTTATGAGAGATAGAAGTATCATAACACAAAACACACTTAGAGAACAAAAAAGAGAGTCTTGGAAGAGAAGAAGAGGAGAAAGAACAAAGCTTGTATTTCGGGTTGGTTGAATCATCAAGAATCATTTCAAGCATATAAGGTAAGGGGTTTGATTTTCCACTTCCTATAGTTAGGGTTTGATTGGTATATTTTTGATTTGGGATAAAATTGATTTTAGGGTTTATGAGTTGTGTTGAGTGATTTTGATAGAGGTTAGAGGAGTTGATTTAGGTGTTTTTGTTGTTGTTGAATTGTTATTAGAATTATTTGAAATTAAAAAGAAAATAGAATTTTATTAATTTGGAAATGAATAAACTGTCAGTTTGCAAATGAAATTAAATTATGCAGGTTTTCATGTTTTTTTTTGTTGGAATATGTTTTAGAAAAATGAAACAAAACAAAAAAATAAATACATAAATAAATTAAGTGCCATGAAGGTGGGACGTTCAGCCTCCTTTCTCATGTGCATAATGGGGACATCCGTCCCTTTGTTCATGCTTGAAGGGAGTTATGGCACTTGCTGTTTTCCTTTTTTTTCTTGTGCAATAATGTTATTCCTCTGTTCTAGTTTTTCAGTATGAAATAGTTTCTGTTTTAAATTTTAATTTTCATAATTCTTATATTAATTAATTATATTAATTAAAAAAAATATGACATAAGTTAGCCGATTTAATTTAGAATCCGATTTCTCGATTTCGGCAATTTTGGCGACGGAGCTAATTGTTCTGAATTGAACAAAAATTGACGTGCTAGATAATTTTGACGTGTAGAACATCGTGGTGAGGTTAGTTTTTCGAGATTTCGAGTTTTTACGAAGCGACCCAAAATAGGTCAATTTACGGTTAAATTGAACCGAGTTGCGTTTTAGTCGGTTTAAGTCGCGTAAGGACAATCTAATTGCGACGTTGACGATTATGATTGATGCCGATTATTGTGAATGACTTTTGCGACGATTATTGATGTTTGATTAATTTTCCATGTTTGGAATTAAGTGAATTAATTGATGATCTGTAAGAAGTAGCTCATGAGGACCGTCTCTCCGAGCGCGACCAAACTGTCGTAAAGCCAAACAAGGACTGTAGGTTATTCCCCCTCTAATTCCAAGCAATGGGACAATAGGGTATTCCCCACATCGATCAATGACAGCTACTCTTTCCATATCCTTAGAACTCCAAAGAATGTCCGTATGGGCAAGGGACATGATTCTGTAAGCCCAACCTAATCCTTCTTCATTCTTCAATACAGACTTGGGGAGGTGCGAAATAAACCACCTCTCCAGCAACGGCATGCAACACATGAGGGCCCCCCTTCTTCGCACAGTACAAGTATAGAGAGCAGGCAAAATATCACCCAGAAGAGTAGGCACTGGATTACGAGACAAGAAGATCTTGACCGTATTCACATCTATGAAGGAATTTGGATTCGGGAAAAGAACCAAGTCGTAGATGAGGAGAGCCAAGATGTCTTCAAATGCTTGAAAATCTAAGTTATCCCAGAACTGTTGAGCTTGATCCATCAAAAACTTAGCCAAGAATCCTTTAACCTCACTCCGTGTCTCCCAGTTGGATACTACATCAACCCTTTTTAGATGTAAGGCTGAAGCAATGTCCTCGGGTCTAGGAACCTCCTCTAAACCTATGAAGGGTGTCTGCTCGAGGATAGATATGCCCAGTAAATCAAAAAACTCTTCCAAAGTGGGAACTAGCTGATAATCCGAGAAGGTGAAACAATGATACACCAGATCAAAGAACTGGAAAAGCACGCTCATCATCTGCTCATCCAACTTTGAAGTGACCAGGCTAAGGAGATAACCATGTCTTCTAACAAATGAAGAAGTATCAGGAAATTTTGAGACTAACTCTCTGAGCTGAGCAGGTATCTGCACGAAGTTAACCCGAATGGTGTTTCTGCGCATGAAAGCCATAATCTGCAAAACAGAACAAAGATAAATCCCCTCGGTGTTTGAAATGGTTAGTATGATGGAGTATGCATGTTATGTCATGATGCATGATGTCATGATAAAACACACAACAAGTATAGCTGGTGTGATACGGTGGGAGAACTGACTATGGTTTTGCGTTTGTTTTCGCAAATGTTTCGGTTGAGCAAGAGTCGCCACCGACTTTTTATTTTATCCTAAGGAAAGGTTTAAAAAGCACAGCAAAAACCTTTGAAATTTTTCTTGGGTTCGGGGAGTAGATTATAGAAAGGGAAGGTATTAGCACCCTTTCTATCCATGGTTATCCATGGGCTCTTAGGTACTTGCTTAGATCAACTTGCCTTGGTTTTCAATTGTTTGAAATGGTGCTTTATGTGTGGTTTTTGAAAAGGTTTTGAAAAAGATGCCTTGTATAGGCTACCCTTGTAACAATTCTTTACTCGAATGTTTTACAAAAGGTGTTTTGTCTTTTTGAAAAGATGTTTCAAGGTTTTTTGAAAGTTTGTTTTGAAAGTGTTTGTGAAGTGTGGTTTGAAAAATAGGCAAGTGTTTTTTTGTTTTGCAAGTTGACAAGTACTTAAGAGCGATCTACCCTAAAGTTCTCAAAGATTTTTATTATGTTTTAACTCTTTTAACAATTTTGTTCCACCATTGAATTTGGTGGACAATCTTGTATTAGGATGTGAAAGGGACGGGCGCGGGTCGTCGTTTAGACCATAATTGCAATAGTGCTAAATATCCTTGGGCAATTTTTCCTTTGAAAGGGACTTTGTTCATTTTAGGCAACTTTCGAAAGCGTCATCGAGAGACTATGATCATTTGATTTTTTGCTTTGCCCAAAGAGACCTAACATGCAATATGGCCTAATTTTGAAAGGCAACAAGTGGATGTAACCCTAGGGGTGTTAGTGTGCGAGTGTGTTTTATTGCATACAAGAGTTTTTTCTTTGAATTAGGTTTTTCTATTTCATTGATTTTATCTTGCCATACATGTCCTAATTACTAGTAATAAGAAGCGGAAATATAAAATCCTATGCTATTACAACAATTAGGGGGGGGGGATACACATTTGTACATGGGGGGTTCAACGAGAAAAATAGACAAAAAAGAAAATAGAAAAAAACAAGATATATAGAGAGAGAGAGGGAGCCCGTGCGCTGCTGGGAGGTCATCAGAAGTTCTGACTCAGATCCGCTGCCAGATGATCAACCTCTTGGTTAAACTGTATAAGTCAGAACTTCTGACTCTGGCACCTGCAAAACAGAACCTTGTTAGTGGGGAAATCAGAAGTTCTGATTCCCCTGCGCTGCAAGATAGAAGTTTGTTAGTGGAGAAACCAGAAGTTCTGATTCTGCTGAAAAGGCAATAACTCTCAGAGGTTCTGATATCATTGACAGCAAAACAGGCTTCAGATGTGCTAACGTCAAAGTCAGCACTTGGATTTTCCCTGTACTAGTCAGAACATCTGTAATTCTGTTGTTACTCCAAAAAACAGGAAACATATTTGGAACATATCCAGCAAATACAAAAATGTTTCAGAGGTTAGAACCACCAAGGTCACAGGCAAGTCCTATACTGGCTCATAACGTTCTGAGGTATGAAAATCCTCAGAACATAAACAGCAATAACATGATATTTACATTATGTTTATTTGAGTATGCACAGCTGATGATGCTTAACAGCGTGATGAGGGTCAGCAGGTGCTTACCTGACTGTTGGAAAAGTTGGTGGGTGGAAGTTAGCTTTTGGCTCTGGTAGTGTTCTGGACAGATTTTCTTTGAAAGGGCTGGTAAAGGCGTATACGTATGTAGGGTCAGAAGTTTGGAAAGGGTGTTTTTGGTTCACAGAAAAAACTGGATATTTGATGAAGTTTGAAGGTGAGAAACTCAAAGTTATGAAACAAAACTGGAGATTTTGGCAGAGTTTCAGAATGCTATGTTGCTAAGAGTTCTGTTTCTTACTTAACAATTTCTGTTTCTTTTCTTGAACCCCTTTTGCAGTGGTGAAGATTCTCTATTTATATGCAAAGTTCTTGTGGATGCCTTGAACATTAAAGCGCCAACAGAGTTTGAATTTGTTCTTTGACAGAAATTCCTGGGAACTTGTGATAACAGATAGCTTTCAGCCTAGGCTGCAGCAGCAGGCGTAGATTGGGGAGAAGTGACCTCTGAAGTGGGCGGTGGCGCGTATACCCATGCCAGAATCTGCACAAAAGCGTTTTCCAAGCCACACGTGAATGTTCAGGAGTGGTTGGAAGCATTAATGGGCATTAAATGGTGATAAGACCTATCAACATCAATATTCTGGTAATGGAAACCAACGTTGAATCAGCAGCGTAAACCATGCTCTGGCCTTGGCTTCCTGTTGTCTTAGTAAGCTCTGGAGATTCTCCTGGTTTTCTGGTACGTTCCTTGGATTTACTTCTGGACCTCCTGGGCTTAGAGATTCTGTATCAGTGTAACACCCACTCTTCTGATCTTTCATCTTCTGATTTCAACCTGTTCTGAAGGAGCCTTCAGACTTCCCTGCTTCTCTTGCATTCCTTTAGCAAATTCTGACTGAGCTTGTGTAACTGCTGAAGGGGCATGTTCTGTCTGAGGCTTACATACTGAACCACGTTTACAACTTCTGATTGAACTGATGTAGCTGCTGAAAAGCCAACTTCTGACCACGCTGAGCCAAGCTTGCAACTTCTGACCGTTTTTATCTGGAATGGGTCCAGAAGTTCTGAAGCGCTGATTTTTTTTCTTAAACACTCATTTTAGAGAAACGTTCTAAGTACTTAGAATTTGATTTTTCTCAAGATAAAAGCGTTGTTTTTGGAGTTCGTGAGACCATCTTGCTCTTGTAAGTGGCTTGCTTGGGCAAAAGGATAACTCAGGACTTGGATTTGTTTCAGAGGGACCTTGAAAATCCCAGATGGTTTCCTGAAGAAAGGGAGGGAAAATTTTGGGGTACAACAGTTGCCCCTGTTCAATCTTCTTGAACCTGAAGAGTTAGATTGGCAATCTTGCCTTTCGTGACTCGAAGGTAAAAGGTGATTGGACACTAGAGTCCCCTTAAATTTGCACTCGTCAAAGCAATGGATGCGGAAATGGGCTTAAAGATGCCATTTGGAGATGGGCTTAAAGATGCCATCTGGAAGGGTGACAGAATCTCGTCGGGGATGGGCTTAAAGATGCCATCTGGAATGAAGATTAGAAAGGTGTCCATGGTTTGAACCATCTCTGGACTGGGGCTTGAATAAGCAATAGATTGACATTCGTTGTTGGGAAGAATCCGTAAACTGTTCTCAAAAGTTGCATCTGAACAAGCGATAGATTAACATCCGTTGTTGGGAAGAATCCATAAATTGTTTTTCAGAAGTCTTGAGGTTGAATAAGCAATAGAGCAGCATCCGTTGTTGGGAAGCGTCCGTAAACTATTTTCAAAGGTTGCATCTGAATAAGTTGGTAGATTAGCATCCGTTGTTGGGAAGAATCTATAAACTGTTTTCAGAAGTCTTGAGGTTGAATAAGCAATAGAGCAGCATCCGTTGTTGGGAAGCGTCCGTAAACTGTTTTCAAAGGTTGCATCTGAACAAGCGATAGATTAACATCCGTTGTTGGGAAGAATCCATAACTGTTTTCAGAAGTCTTGAGGTTGAATAAGCAATAAAGCATCATCCGTTGTTGGGAAGCGTCCGTAAACTGTTTTCAAAGGTTGCATCTGAACAAGTTGGTAGATTAGCATCCGTTGTTGGGAAGAATCTATAAACTGTTTTCAGAAGTCTTGAGGTTGAATAAGCAATAGAGCAGCATCCGTTGTTGGGAAGCGTCCGTAAACTGTTTTCAAAGGTTGCATCTGAACAAGCGATAGATTAACATACGTTGTTGGGAAGAATCTATAACTGTTTTCAGAAGTCTTGAGGTTGAATAAGCAATAGAGCAGCATCCGTTGTTGGGAAGCGTCCGTAAACTGTTTTCAAAGGTTGCATCTGAACAAGCGATAGATTAACATCCGTTGTTGGGAAGAATCCATAAACTGTTTTTCAGAAGTCTTGAGGTTGAATAAGTAATAGAGCAGCATCCGTTGTTGGGAAGCGTCCGTAAACTATTTTCAAAGGTTGCATCTGAACAAGTTGGTAGATTAGCATCCGTTGTTGGGAAGAATCTATAAACTGTTTTCAGAAGTCTTGAGGTTGAATAAGCAATAGAGCAGCATCCGTTGTTGGGAAGCGTCCGTAAACTGTTTTCAAAAATTGCATCTGAACAAGTTGGTAGATTAACATCCGTTGTTGGGAAGAATCCGTAAACTGTTTTCAGACGTCTTGAGAAGAATCTGAACAAGTGATAGGTTAACATCCGTTACTTGGAGAACCCGTGAACTGTTTTCAGAAATCTTGAGATTGAATAAGCAATAGAGCAGCATCCGTTGTTGGGAAGCGTCCGTAAACTGTTTTCAATGGTTGCATCTGAACAAGTAATAGATTAACATCCGTTGTTAGGAAGAATCCATAAACTGTTTTCAAAAGTCTTGAAGAGGAACCGGTGTAGGGCTTCCTGAGGATGAGCTTGTGTAAAACTGCATCGGGTTTTTGAACACTTTTGACATTCGAATGCCCCAAGTGGTGATGTAGGTAATTTCCTGGCTTGTTACAGGTGTTGGTCTACAATCGGTCGTCCACAAATGTTTTCCTGGCTTGTTACAGGTGTTGATCTAGAATTGTAATAGTTAATTTGTTGAACACTTTTGACATTCGAATGCCCCAAGTGGTGATGAAGGAGTCTTGAATCAGATTACTCTACATATTGAGAGATTTCTTGAAATCTTGACTGGACTGCCCCAGGTTAATGACATGTCATGCCCCTTGTTGATAGGAGATTTTATGGAAGTGTTATCCTCTTGAAGTGATTTTTACTTACTGAGAGAGTTTTCGTTCCTCCGAACATTCGCTGTATGAATTTCTTCGCTGTTAAAAAAAATCCAAATGCAGACAGTGACATTCAAGCAATGCAAAGTTTATGTTTGTCTCGAAGTTTTGAAAAACGCATTTTTTAGCAGAAAACTTTTCACAAGACAAGTCAACACAAGATTTAGAGTAAAGCCCTACAGGAGTCAGGATACCTTTGGTAACAGTATGCTTTTGAACTAACCCATGCTTCAATTAGGACTTTTGAAGGGTTGTAACGTGGCCTGGTTCACGGTTTAAGAAACAAAGGATAAAGGCTCAAAGTATATTTGTACCCACCCGCTCTTCGTGATGTCCTTCAACCTAAGCTCAGTTAATTGTGCGTCACACTCTGTTTTGAGTTTGGAACGACTTTTGGGCGATGGTTCACCAGTTGAATTTGGGGAGGCAATCATCATCTCCTTTTTCTTTTTCAAAATTTTTCGTGTTGTTGAGGATTTTGTAATGACCTCACTATTTTGATTTGGATTTGTTATCCCTAACTTTTGCCTGACTGTTACCGTTTTCCGGGATTACTGTCAGCGGGATGTCCCAGCTTTCTTAAGCCTCCTTTATAGGTTTTGGCTCAGCGGGCTTTTTCTCTTTTTGAGAGATTGACTGTCTATGTGATAGGGAACCACCCTTGTCTTTTGATTCCAAAGGAATGCTTCCTTTTTTTGACATCGTTCGTTGTATTAAGAACTGAGAGTTTGCGACTTCAATGCGCATTTTCTTTTGAATTAACTGAGATACTACCCTGCCCCAGGTTTATATCAAAGGTTTTGATCGTTCAGAACAGAAAACTCCTACTTCTTTGGCTTGAAGGGGTTGACTAGGGATTAACTTCCTTATAACTCCAGTGTTTGGGGATTGAAAGAAATGCCTGTACATCATCAACAAGGTTTGTTCAAAAGCATATTGTATAAGATCATGGTATTGTTTCGTCATCCTCCCTCTAAAGGCTTGCAGCTTTTTATCAAGAGTCAGATGTCATAAAGAAAAGCATAAGAGTAGTGAAACGAATGGATGAATTCAAGACAAACATATGCAATGCATTAATGAAAACAGAGTTTAACTATCAACAGGTAATTGTTTGACAACAAAAGAAATTACAACTTTGAAAATTCAAAAAAGAAGCAAAAGTCTTTCGGCTTGAGCTTCGTCACTTCAAGTGGAGAACCCTTTAACGGAAGATTTTCATCTCGCCGTCTGACATGAATTCCAGCACCCCAATGTCGATCAGATCTTGAATCTTGTTCTTCAAGGCCCAACAGTCGTTGGTGTCGTGTCCCGGGCTGTAGGAGTGGTAAACACAAAATGCGTCGGGATGATAGTGAGGAGAGGAGATATTGGGCTTCTGAGGAGGGTCCCTTAAGGTAAGCAAGTTGACCTCCATCAGGCACTTCAGTATAAAGAATAATGGTATTTCAGTCTCCGTGAACTGTCTTCTCGACGTTTCCTGCTTACGCCGATTACCCCGTTGACGCTGGCGAGGTTGTTGATGGGCTTGTGACCCTGAAGCAAGCAAAGGAGCTTTCCCCTTGTCTTCTTGAGTGGATGGAGGCTGAGCGGTGACTTGCTCTTCAACCTCAGATGTTTGCCCCAGTTGGTTGTTGGGAAGCAGTTGGCGGACAAGAACTCTGAGTTCCTCTTGTCTTTGGGATAGGTCTTAGATGAGAGCCATCTGGCCCACCAACTGTCCCATCACTTGGGTCCTCAAGGTTGTCAGATCAAACTGTAGCTCCGCAAGCTGGTCACCCCTGGCATTGTTGGAATTCTCCAAGCCCTTTGTGAGGAGAGCTTTCATCTCTTCTTGCTCCAGAGACAAGTTCAGGAACATCTCCTGCAGCTGAGAAGTCTGGTCTTAGATGTCTTTGACAGACCTTTCTAGAGCCATCTCTTGCTGAAATAAACAGCAGGAGAGTAAGGAAACCTGAAAAAAGAAAGACTGTCAAAATGCAATGCATGATATGTGGATGCATGCTTTCAAGGATCTCTTGGGGTAAACACAAGAAAATGTTAGAGGTTGAACTTTGCTCTTGGATTGAAGATCTCTGCACCGGTGGACGTCTTTCCACTAGAATCAAGCTCACCATGTCGAGTGGATCATAGCCACTGATTCAAGTTGTTGTACTTGATCTTTGTTGGGAGAACTTTGTATCGGTGGATGTCTTTCCACGAGAATCAAGCTCACCATGTCGAGTGGGTCATAGCCACTGATTCAAGTTGTTGCACTTGATCTTAGATTGCATTGGTTAGAGGAGAAACCCCTTGCCCCTTGGTAAACGTCTGGTTCAACGTAACCCTGCATCAAAAGAACCCTCGAGATCCTCGAAATGGTTATTGAAAATGCTATGGTATGATGTTATGATGTTATGTACATGTATGCACAAGAGCAAGTGAGTGTATATACAGGAAAACATATTCACACAAAGCAAACTAGTCCTTAGGTTTAGGCTTGCATGAGGTTCAGGTACTATCCTCTTGAAGTTAGTTGGCTCATCCTGTCCTAAAATAGAAACCGGGTTCTAAGGAGCTCAATATCATTGGATTGTTTTCTGTGTTCATTGTTTCGGTTTAGCCACTTACTGGCGACCAAAATATTCCAAGAAAACAATCCTCAAAAGAGTGTAGTATCGAGGATCTACCAACTTCGGACTGCACCAAAGTCGGTCATCTCACTACCCCTAAAAAGGCTAAGATGGTCAATTAAGGTTCTAAGAGTTCGTTAGTGCTTCATGACATCACACAGCGGCCCCGTACTCTCCTTGACTACTCAAGGGTTACCGGTACTCACAAATATGTCACACTAACATAGCTTACTGCTTCAACCATGTCGGTATACACCGCACAGTTCCCTCGCAGTTTTTTGCTATTTACCTAAGAAGGTGCCCCAAATCCGGGTGGAGGATTTACAACAAACCCAAACAAAGAACCTAAAAGATAAAGCAATCAAGTCAATCAAAGCAAGAAAGTAAAGGTGATCTAAACCCTAAGGTAACCCCACTTCAAAGGAATATCCCCAGCAGAGTCGCCAGTTCTGTGATACGGTGGGAGAACTGACTGTGGTTTTGCGTCTGTATTCGCACTTGTGCGGTTGAGCAAGAGTCGCCACCGACTTTTTATTTTATCCTAAAGGAAAGGTTGAAAAAGCACAGCAAAAACCTTTTGAGATATTTCGTGGGTCCGGGGGGTAGATTATGAAAAGGGAAGGTATTAGCACCCTTTTCATCCATGGTTATCCATGGGCTCTTAGTTACTTGGTTTTTTTAGATCACTTGCCTTGATTTTCGATTGCTTGAAAAATGGTGTGTGTGTGTGTGTGTTTTTGAAAATGTTTTGGAAGAAGATGCCTTGTCTTAGGCTAAACTTTGTAGCAATTCTTTACTCGAATATTTTACAAAGGCGTGTATCTTTTCGAAAAGATGTTTCAAAAATGTTTTGAGAGTTTGTTTTGAAAGTGCTTGTGGAATGTGGTTTTTGAAAAGATTTTGAAAAAGATGCCTTGTATAGGCTACCCTTGTAACAATTCTTTACTCGAATGTTTTACAAAAGGTGTTTTGTCTTTTTGAAAAGATGTTTCAAGGTTTTTTGAAAGTTTGTTTTGAAAGTGTTTGTGAAGTGTGGTTTGAAAAATAGGCAAGTGTTTTTTTGTTTTGCAAGTTGACAAGTACTTAAGAGAGATCTACCCTAAAGTTCTCAAAGATTTTTATTATGTTTTAACTCTTTTAACAATTTTGTTCCACCATTGAATTTGGTGGACAATCTTGTATTAGGATGTGAAAGGGACGGGCGCGGGTCGTTGTTTAGACCATAATTGCAATAGTGCTAAGTATCCTTGGGCAATTTTTCCTTTGAAAGGGACTTTGATCATTTTAGGCAACTTTCGAAAGCGTCATCGAGGGACTATGATCATTTGATTTTTTGCTTTGCCCAAAGAGACCTAACATGCAATATGGCCTAATTTTGAAAGGCAACAAGTGGATGTAACCCTAGGGGTGTTAGTGTGCGAGTGTGTTTTATTGCATACAAGAGTTTTTTCTTTGAATTAGGTTTTTCTATTTCATTGATTTTATCTTGCCATACATGTCCTAATTACTAGTAATAAGAAGCGGAAATATAAAATCCTACGCTATTACAACAATTAGGGGGGGGGGGATACACATTTGTACATGGGGGTTCAACGAGAAAAATAGACAAAAAAGAAAATAGCAAAAAACAAGATATAGAGAGAGAGAGAGGGAGCCCGCGCGCTGCTGGGAGGTCATCAGAAGTTCTGACTCAGATCCGCTGCCAGATGATCAACCTCTTGGTTAAACTGTATGAGTCAGAACTTCTGACTCTGGCACCTGCAAAACAGAACCTTGTTAGTGGGGAAATCAGAAGTTCTGATTCCCCTGCGCTGCAAGACAGAAGTTTGTTAGTGGAGAAACCAGAAGTTCTGATTCTGCTGAAAAGGCAATAACTCTCAGAGGTTCTGATATCATTGACAGCAAAACAGGCTTCAGATGTGCTAACGTCAAAGTCAGCACTTGGCTTTTCCCTGTACTAGTCAGAACATCTGTAATTCTGTTGTTACTCCACAAAACAGGAAACATATTTGGAACAGATCCAGCAAATACAAAAATGTTTCAGAGGTTAGAACCACCAAGGTCACAGGCAAGTCCTATACTGGCTCAGAACGTTCTGAGGTATTAAAATCCTCAAAACATAAACAGCAATAACATGATATTTACATTATGTTTATTTGAGTATGCACAGCTGATGATGCTTAACAGCGTGATGAGGGTCAACAGGTGCTTACCTGACTGTTGGAAAAGTTGGTGGGTGGAAGTTAGCTTTTGGCTCTGGTAGTGTTCTGGACAGATTTTCTTTGAAAGGGCTGGTAAAGGCGTATACGTATGTAGGGTCAGAAGTTTGGAAAAGGTGTTTTTGGTTCACAGAAAAAACTGGATATTTGATGAAGTTTGAAGGTGAGAAACTCAAAGTTATGAAACAAAACTGGAGATTTTGGCAGAGTTTCAGAACGCTATGTTGCTAAGAGTTCTGTTTCTTACTTAGCAATTTCTGTTTCTTTTCTTGAACCCCTTTTGCAGTGGTGAAGATTCTCTATTTATAGGCAAAGTTCTTGTGGATGCCTTGAACATTAAAGCGCCAACAGAGTTTGAATTTGTTCTTTGACAGAAATTCCTGGGAAGTTGTGATAACAGATAGCTTTCAGCCTAGGCTGCAGCAGCAGGCGTAGATTGGGGAGAAGTGACCTCTGAAGTGGGCGGTGGTGCGTAGACCCATGCCAGAATCTGCACAAAAGCGTTTTCCAAGCCACACGTGAATGTTCAGGAGTGGTTGGAAGCATTAATGGGCATTAAATGGTGATAAGACCTATCAACATCAATATTCTGGTAATGGAAACCAACGTTGAATCAGCAGCGTAAACCATGCTCTGGCCTTGGCTTTCTGTTGTCTTAGTAAGCTCTGGAGATTCTCCTAGTTTTCTGGTACGTTCCTTGGATTTACTTCTGGACCTCCTGGGCTTAGAGATTCTGTATCAGTGTAACACCCACTCTTCTGATCTTTCATCTTCTGATTTCAACCTGTTTTGAAGGAGCCTTCAGACTTCCCTGCTTCTCTTGCATTCCTTTAGCAAATTCTGACTGAGCTTGTGTAACTGCTGAAGGGGCATGTTATGTCTGAGGCTTACATACTGAACCACGTTTACAACTTCTGATTGAACTGATGTGGCTGCTGAAAAGCCAACTTCTGACCACGCTGAGCCAAGCTTGCAACTTTTGACCGTTTTTATCTGGAATGGGTCCAGAAGTTCTGAAGCGCTGATTTTTTTTCTTAAACACTCATTTTAGAGAAACGTTCTAAGTACTTAGAATTTGATTTTTCTCAATATAAAAGAGTTGTTTTTGGAGTTCGTGAGACCATCTTGCTCTTGTAAGTGGCTTGCTTGGGCAAAAGGATAACTCAGGACTTGGATTTGTTTCAGAGGGACCTTGAAAATCCCAGATGGTTTCCTGAAGAAAGGGAGGGCAAATTTTGGGGCACAACAGCTGGTAACAAACATGGTAAAGGCACACAAGTCACACAGTAGCCCTTAAGTTTCAGGCTTGCATGGGGTCTAGGTACTACCCTCTTGAAGTTCAGTTTGTTCAACCTGTCCTAATAATAGTAACCGGGTTCTAGAGGTTCTCAATATCACTGACCATCCTCCATCGGTCATGGTTTCAGGTCACGCAATCTTTTCTTGCGGCCGGAACTATCTCGAGAGTATGGTCTCAATGAGTGTAGTATCGAGTATCAACCAGTTCTCAGCTCTATACCGAGGTCGGCTATCTCACTACTTCATATGGCCAAGTTGGTCAATTATAGGTTCTAAGGTCAGTTGATGCTTAACGACCCATATAGCAGCCCCGTATTCTCCTTGTTTCTCCACAAGGGATACCGGTACCAACCAATATGCCACATCAATGTAGCTACTGCTTCAACCGTATCGGTCTACGCCGTACAGTTCCCTCACAGTTTATTGCTACTTACCTAAAAGGTGTCCCCCATATCCGGGTTAGGATCTATAGTAACCCCAATACAAAGACCACAAAAAATAAAGCAATCAAATCAAACAATAGAAGCAATATGATGAACTATTCCTAAGGTATACTCCACTTATCATCTCCCCAGCAGAGTCGCCAGTTCTGTGATACGGTGGCAGAACTGGAACTGTTTTGGATGCTGGTTTGCGTTTTGCGTTTTTTGTTTGTAAAATGTCGCGGTAAGCAAGAGTCGCCACCGACTTTTATTTTATCCAACAGGAAAGGAAAAAAGCACAGAAAAATTCCTTTTTCGAGATATTCTGAGTACGGGGGTTAGATTATAGAAAGGGAAGGTATTAACACCCTTTCTATCCGTGGTTTTCCACGGGCTCTTAGGTACTTGCTCATCATTTTCAAAATTACTTGTGTGTGTTTGGTTTGAAAAAAGTTTTTGTTTGACTTCGATTTAACCCTTGCTTCTCTTAAGTGTTTTTGAAACTTTGTTTGAAAAGAGTGTAAGTGTGAAAAGTTTGTTTGTTTTGAGTAAGTACCTACTAGCATCTACCTTCTCGAAAAAAGAATTGTTCTATGTTCGTTTCCTTTAGACAACGTTATCCTACTATTAGTGAGTAGGTAGCACCGTCGTTGGAGTTTGAGGGTCAATTCTAAAGGGACGTACGATCACTAAAGCAATGTTAGGACGTCTTAGTAATAACCCTAATGTCTTAAGATCAATATTTGAGGCAACACATCCGAGGCAACCTTTCCGAGGCAACTTTGATCTTTGAGACAAAAGAGCGACCACTAAAATACCCTATACTTAATGATCATTTACCGAAGGCAACTGAAGTGAGAGTATACCCTAGGAGTGCGCATGTGCAAGTGATTCAATTTCAAGTTATTATCTTTGCACATTTAGGGTTCGCTAACCGTTTTAAAGTTTACATACATTCTTATCATGCATCCCTATTATTCATACATCTAACAGTTAATATTTGCAGAAATTAAAATGCGGAAAATAAAGCTACGCTATTACAAGGCTTCGGGTGAGATTAATTACATAGCCAAAAACCCGTCAAAACGATAAATAAACGAAAAGTCCTAATTAAGCTATTACATCCCATGAGCAGTTACATTAATATTGTAAAAAAAAATAAGCGCGCGATGAAACGAGAACGGGAGAAAAATAGGGTTTTGACCCCGTCTAACCTAATTAAAAGAAGAATTATTTTTTTGTTTATTTTTAAGAAAATAAAATAAAAGTTAAATCAAATAAAAAACCTGATTTTTTAGTTTGTTTTAATTTATTTACGAAAGAATTAAAATTACCCTAAAATTAAATTACACTAATTAAATTAAATTATTTTTTTGATAAAAAATAAGCCTAAACCTAATTTGGTGAAAAGTTGATTTTATGAATTTTTTATTGGTTAAAAAAAAGAAATTATTTTAGTATCGAAAAAGAATAATAAAAAGAGAAATAAAAAAAGTAAAGAAATAACCCAAGGGCCTACTGCCAGCGGCTCTGATCAGAGGATGATGATCTAGAGGATGAAAGTCCAGAAGATGATGGTCCAGAAGATGATGGTCCAAAAGATGGTGATACTGGGCCTGCTCCTGGCTAGTGGATCCAGCAGATTGCGACCGTCAGAAGATGAGGTGCGCTGGTTCTGGATGGGACTGATGGATCTAGAGGATAATGCCCAAAGGATGCTTGATCCGGTCCTGGTTGATGGGATCAGAAGATAACCCCCAACAGATGTAGGCGCTGGATCTGGTGAAAACAAAGGGAAAAAAATGCCAGAGGGTCACACCTGGGATCGAACCCAGAACCATGAATTTTTGACATCATTCTTCTGACCAACTACGATGGGCGTTAGTTTATCAATACAACAGAAACAAACAAGCAGATCAGAACTATAGGTTTCTGGCCAGAGTAAACGCTCCAGAATTTAAACCGGCCAGTAAAGTGGTGACACGCTATCGTCTTTTTCCCTGGATCCGTCGTTTAAAACTCGTAACTTTTACCTACGGACATGGCGCTGTAGCTGTAACCCTATACATCTCAGAAATCACATACAAGAAATATAAATAAAATTCAAGACCATGGATCAACTGGGTTTGATCTGCTGATCATAATGGTCTCTTCCATTTAGGCCAATTTCACCTGCACGAGAAAACCCTAAAATGAACCAAGAAAACCTAACAATGGAATATCTCTGTATTGTTAGCAAAAATGCAATTAATCATTGCCAACAGCTTGCAAATGCTTCAATGAACAAGAATACATAAATAATTCATGATACAAATGCCATAATCATGATATTGAATTTCAAGAAAGTGCTGGTATCGTGAGACACTTACATTGAGTTTTTGTACACGAAACTGCTTGCTAAGGATTGGGATGGAATCCTTGAATGTCCAACAAGTGAAAGGAATGCTTGGAACAACTTGACAGCGCCTGGAAGTATGAAAACAAATTGCTACTTTTCTTGAATTTTCCAAGTTTTTTCTTCAGCCTTTCACGCCTCTCCCCTCCTTTCTTTTGGTCTGCAAACGTTCAATATGTATTGTTGATAGAATTAGGTTTGCAAATATGCATCCAATCTTTTTCAATTATGGTCTTTGATCATGATTTGATTCCCATGAAGATCTTTCCAAAATAGGCCAAAATCAATATTTTTGTGCCCACCTATGCCTTGTACGAATTGATTCACTTGCTAGCCAGATATAGGACCTGAAATGTGCACAAGATCTTGAGGTTTCAATGATTTGGATTTTTTCATGATTTATTTTGATTTAAATGATTTAATTGAAAATAAAAAATCAAAATAAATATAAAAAATAAGATAAAGACAAATGGAAAGAGCTAGGGCTCGTGGACCATGCTACCAACTCAAAACAAGTGCAAAAAGTTAGGCCCATTTAGCAAAAATTGCAATTTGAGGCATTTTTGACTTTTGGTAATTTTGCAAAAATAGGTCAACTTCACCAATGCATAACTTCCTCAACTTTGACTCTTTGAAGGTGTTCTTGGACTTTTTAGAAAGCTTGAGATGTCCTCTAAGCAAACTTTTTGGTCTCATATCAATTGAGTCTTCCATGTTCATGTATGAAGCTTTGATTAAAAAGGTGTTTTTGTTGACTTTTCAAAATGATCTATAATGTCCAAATTCATAACTTCTTGTGAGTGCATATTTTGAACTCGGGAGATGAAGATGAATTTTGGGGAATTTAATCCTCCTAAAAATGAGCTTTGGATGGGTCATTTCTCATAAAGTATGAGAAAGTTATGCTTGGTCAAAGTTGAGTTGACTTTTCCTACAAAACCCTAATTTAGCAACTTTTGGGTTTTGATGAATTGTGAGCAATTATTGATGAATCATGCTCAACCCTTGATAAAATGATGAATTATACTTCAAAATGAGGATGTTGACCAAAAATCTTGAAGTTTGACTGTATGTGGGCCACAGTTGACTTTTGCCCTAACACAGTCGATTTTCAGGCCCTTGAGCAATTGACTGAGCAAACTTCCTCTGTAAGGCTTGAAACTTGACATGGATGATCTTGAGAACATATTAGTACAATGGTGAGCATTTGGGATCCCTTGGACTCAAGTATCTTGATGCAACATGAAACCTTAATTTGAGGTAGACTGCCTTAGGAGAGAGTTTGTCTGGTCAACCCTTGGGCTTCCTTGAGCAATTTGAAGACCTCACTTAAAATGTATTGAGAAATATGGGAGGGAAAATTTTGGGGTATAACAGTAATAATGCTAGAATTAATGGAATAATAGAATAATTTTGTTGGGCCTATTTTATTGGTTGGAAGTAGTAAAGTGGGGGTGTGTAAGTTAAGCCCAATAGGATTAATGGTATAAGGTTAAGCTGACAAATGAAATTCGGTTAGTTGGAGAATAGAAAATCTTGGTGTGACGACTGTGAAAAGCTACGTAGAAGAGGATCAAGGTTGCACGATTGTCGAGCAAGGTTGCATGATTGTCGAGCAAGGCAAGACAAGGATTACGACCAGAGATTTGTAGAGTGACCTTTAATCTAGGTAAGAATGGGGTTCTGACTCTATAATGGGAATTATGATGAATGTTATGTGGGTATTGGCCACATATATGTCTGTCGTGCATATGAATCTGGCTCTGTTTCTTGAACTTGGTCGTTTTTCATATTGTGGGCATCTATGAATTGTCTGCGTATTACCCGATATAATTGATGAATATGTTAGTGTAGATTATCACCTATTGATGTGGTTGTTAAGTCGTTGTGTTGTTCTGAGCGGTTGGCCGGAAAATAGGGATTGTGTATATATGTTCGTTAAGTCGCTGTGTTATTCCATGTTGTTGGCCGGAAATTAGTGGTCGAGGATAATACTTAAGGTTTGGGTTAATGTTCGTCACAGAATCGATGACGTCTATGCAAAAGTTTTGAAGACACGCGGTGTCGGGGGACACGGGTGCTAGGTGCCGAGCGGCATTAGGCTGCAAGGTGTGTCAGGGAACACATGTGTTGGGTGTTGAGTGGCATTAGGCTGCTAGTCGTGCCGAGGAGCATGATACTTTTGTCGAGATGCACAAAGCCGTAGGTGGTGTCGAAGGGCACGTGTTATTTGTTAATTCATTCTTGGTTCCTGTGCATGTCGAGGGGTGCATAGTTCTCCCTTATTCCTTATCGCCTGTGCATGCTGAGTTGATTAATTACTTTAGTTTAGCAGTCCTAGTAATTTAGTACTGTTTTCAATAACTGTAGGAGAGAAAATTATTATTTTAGTAGAAAAATACTTAGCCGGATATAGTCGAATTGCTCGTATAATTACGCAGGACGTCATAGTATATTTTGGTTGATATGTGGTATTGTATGCTTGTTACAAATTAAGAATTGGCAGGTGCTAATGAATTTTGTTGAGATGCCTCTAATTATTGACAAGTATTAAGTTGTAGGCTTATGGCCAATGTTGAATTATGTTGAGTTGTTGTTGAAATATTGTTTTTGTTGTTACTACATTCATACTATTGTCGCATACACAACATATCAAGTTGGAGCTCATGCTCGATAAGTTGGTATGGATTGGAAAATATAAAGTTGAAGGCTTATGCCTTGTTGATGCCTCCATTAATTGGCAGTTTATTAAATTGAGAGTTTTTCTCCATTGGTACCACATGTATGTGCATAACACAGAAGTCGCATTTCATGTTGCATCTTAAGTTGTTGTGTGGATGAATTTAATCATGTTAAATGTTTTTAAAGAGCCGCGAAGTGGTGATTTTGTATGAAATTATTTTGATGTATTATTTATCATGCGTTCTATTATATTGTTCGATATCTCACCCCTTCTGTTTGAATGTTACCCATATGTTGGTAACATGCAAGTAATCCAGAGTGAAGACGGTTTACCATCAATAGTTTGAGTCGGTGTCATTACGCTGATACGTAACACTTGGGGGGATGAACGCTTGTTTCTTTATCGTTGTTATTACTTCAGTTGTTGAATTTTAAGTTGATTTTAGTTAAGTACTTGTTATTTGGAGTTGTTTCAGTTGGATAAAGATGTTACATTCTTTTAAGTCGAATTTTATGATTCCGCTGCGTAGTTATAAAAGTTACTGGTTTTAAAAGACTAATTTATGTTGTTGTCGATTCATCCGAGTTTAAAGTGTTATGTATCTATGTTAAATGCCATTATTTTAAGTTGAAATTGTAGCATTCCATTTGTTTATTGAAAACTTTGTAACTCTAATTTTATACAATTCGTTGGGTAGCAATGGGGTGTTACATGGGGTCCCAAGTAGAATCATTACGGACAATGGGTCCACTTTGAACAACAAAATGATGAAGGAATTATGAGATAATTTCAAGATCGAGCATCATAATTCCGCACCATATCGACCCAAGATAAACGGGCCATTGAAGCTTCTAATAAGAACGTCAAGAAAATCATTCACAAAATGGTAAAGACATACAAAGATTGGAATCAAATGCTTCCCTTCACTTTACATGGCTACTGTACCTCCATACGTACCTCAACAGGTGAAACTCCTTTCTCTCTGGTATATGGCATGAAGGCAGTACTCCCAATTGAAGTAGAAATTCTTTCACTTCTAGTTCTAATGGAAACAAGGCTTGAAGAAGCAGAGTGGGTTCAGAAACGACTTGATCAGCTTAACCTCATTGAAGAAAAGCGCTAGACATCTTTGTGCCACTGTCAGTTATATCAAAAGTGGATGAAGAAAGCATTCGACAAAAATGTTCGTCCTCGAGTGTTCAAAGAAGGGGATCTGGTGCTCAAGAAGATTTTGCTACCTCTCCTTGATTCACATGGTAAATGGACACCTAACTACGAAGGTCCATATATGGTAAAAACGACATTCTCCGGTGGTGGTCTCATCCTCACAATAATGGATGGGGAAGAACTACCACATTTGGCAAATTCAGGAACAGTCAAAAAATACTATGTATAAAAATGCTCACTAAGTTCGAACCATAAACGTGTGAATTAGGCAAAAAAGAGCATCCCGGTGGATTGAAAACCCTAAAGGGAGATCCAGACAAAAATTAGGGACATACACAAATAAAAAAATTATCCCGGTGGATTAAAAACCCGAAAGGGCAATCTAGGAAAAAATTAGGGGTCTTATTCAAAAATAAAGAACAAAAAGATTGCAACCTAAGAACTACGGCTACAAACCACAAAGGAAGAGATTGATCCAAATTATTTGACTCAGAAGCAAAGGAGATTGGTGTTATCAAAAGGATATTGGGGAAACAACAGTAACGATTTTCATTTTCATTGCCGATTTCAATTTTAAAACTTTCTATAATTACCTCTTTTAAGGAATTACATCTTGTATTATCGCCTATTCAGAGGCATATTTATCAATAAAACATTTACTTTTGCAAATCTTTCAATTGTGTTTTTCCCTTTTCAGACTTGTATTTAAAATACTAAGATTATTTTTGTGAATACTGTATTGAAATCATTTTGGGGATTTGACAAATAAAAGCATTTGATGAAACATCAAAAAGAATTTTGGTTAGAAAAACATCAAAAGAAAATCCACGCCTACATCCATGCCCACGTCCATATCCACTTCTACATCCATGCATACATCCACGTCTATGTCTACGTATGCGCTTGCATCCACAACTACGCCTACGCCCGCGCCTGCGCACAAATATCAAAATCATGCTGACACCTTTTATCTTGTTCAAATTAATTAAAAAATACCATAACAATACAACATTGGAGGGTTGGTAACACAAAACCAATGGTTTAAAAGGAGAGAATATAAAAAAACATTTTATTTACATTTTGGGTCATATACACGCATCTGGTGCATATTTAAACATTTAGGCCATACACAAAACACTTGATGCATATACATTCTAGGTTCCATATCAGTCTAAGACATTATGCATATACATCATACATGGCATTTTTCAAACACACTTTGGGTAAAACCAACATCTTGAGAACAGACACAACCGGTAAAACTCCGATCTCATCTTTGATCTAGTTATCTAAGATTCGGTCACCAAAATAATTTTCAATCATCTACACCCTAGGTCGTGGTAGGTGTGCAAATTACCAGGTTCATATTATTCATTCCCTAGGTTCCAATGAATATGTCGATCTATCTTTGTGCCGTTCATCCCCTAGATTATGGTAAACGCACAAATTCTTCAAATATTTATCCCATAGGCTGTGATAGGTATGCGGATTTTTAGGTTTATACTATTCATCTCCTAGGTCATGATGAATAACGTAATCATATCCTTGTTGTCTTTTATCCTCCTAGATCGTGATAAATGCACATGTTCATCCTCATACTATTTACTCCCTAGGTTGTAGTAAATATAATGAAATTTGCAGTATGATTCATCACATCATTCTCCATGCAACGGTGCATTATCATAACTTTATTTTATTCATCCTCTAGGTTGCGATGAGTAGACGAAATATGCATTATAAACTTACTATATTAATCTCGAAGGATTAGTAAGTCAACTTTGCAAACTCGTACTATTTACCTCCTAGGTTATGGTAAATATACAAAAATCTCTGATCTCTTTTAGATATTGACGAGTTATCCGCACCGTCGTACCTAAGTCAAATTAAAACTTTCTGTTCAAACTCTCGTAAGATGATACATCATCATCAACGCCTATTTTTTCCACACTATTGGGAACGTTATACAGTATATCCTTATGGGTATGCAGACAAATTTTGAGGGTCTTCCATTATTTAATAAACCTCTGATTTAAACATGCGAGACCTGTGTATTCTCACACAATTCAATCGAAAGGCAATTAAATAGGGGCAACTGTCATACTCCAAATTTTCCCTATCAATCCAGTAGTCGTATTATTATTGTGTTTCTAATTTAATAGTCATGGTATTAAAAATTGTTTGTATTGAATATTATTTTACGGGGGTTTAATTTCATAAGAA
The DNA here is from genome assembly GCA_948472305.1 of Vicia faba. Classification (NCBI taxonomy): domain Eukaryota; kingdom Viridiplantae; phylum Streptophyta; class Magnoliopsida; order Fabales; family Fabaceae; genus Vicia; species Vicia faba. The sequence continues at coordinate 41,674 of CATIWC010001529.1, read as the reverse complement.
GGGGTGCATTATTTCAAAATGGACCATCAAATCTGATGGCCCATTAAAGATTTTTGGATCATTTAAAAATCCATTTCAAGTTATAAAAGGAGGTGTATCGTTATAATATAGGGGTATGGTATTTTGGGCCATTAAAATCTAATGGTCCATTAAGGGTTGACACGTTTTTTTAACAAAAGAGGGGGGTGCATGTTTTTTTGAAACAATTGGGCCCATGTCATGTTTTTGGGAAATTCCACGTGATTTTTTCCAGACCCATTAAGGTTTGTTTTGGTCCATGTTAAGAATTAAAGAGGGGTGTGTTTAGTTTTAAGCCCATTAAGAGTTTTTTTTACTTGGATTGAATAGGGGTGTTTTTTGGTGTAAGGACCCAGTTTTATTTTTTCACACGGACCATTTTGTGTGGTCTAAAGTCTAATAGAAGGGTGTTTTAATAAAAAGTTATCATACTAGTCCATTAAAACATTTTAGGCCCATTAACCCTTTTGCAAGGTTGACTGAAATCAACATCTGATCATTATATAATTTTTATTATTTCTATTATCAAATATTACATTAATTACCAATACTATTAAATAAAATATATTGATTATTTAGTTTTTTTGTTTGAGTCGTTGACTGAAGGTCAACCAAATCAAAATTAGGATTTTCAAACCCTAATTACAGCCAACGATAGTTTTGTTCCACATCAACTATAACGCCCAAGCCCAACCCAAAGCACAAACACGCACTGTACGGATCTAAAAGAAACACATATTTTAAAGCTAAACAAATATTGTACAAATCAAACATTAATGAATAAAATCAAATTATATCAATCATACAAAACAAATTATCCAGATTTACAAACATAATCAAATCAATATATCAAATCTTGTAATTTTCTAAACCTAATTTGTAATTAAATCAATTCATCAATGAAATCTCCTATTCCCTAATCAGAAATAAATAACGACAATCACGTAAAATATTTCTAATATGTCTCTAAACTAAACTTATAAATACCTAGTTCTAAACTTAGAGAATGAAGAAGATTTTGGGAAAAGAAGATTGCGACAGTGAAGGAGCCAAATCCACGACTCAATCTTTTAGCTTGAGATATGGCTTTCAACTTCTAAAACCCTAGATCTGTGTTGCCTCATCACCTCTTTACAATCACCACGAACCTGCAAATAGAAAGAAATGAGATTAGAAGAGAAGACAGAGAAGAAGTCAGGGGAGGAAATTATACAATCAATTTCACTGCAGGAGAGGTGTGATCGGTGGATCTGGAACTGACTGTTTTAAAGCTGGTTCGCGAAATGTCGCGGAAGCAAGAGTCGCCACCGTCTTTTATTTTCTCCAAATGGAAAGGACAAAAGCACAGAAAAATTCCTTAAAGAGATTGCTCTCGGTTCGGGAGGTAAGTTATAGAAAGGGAAGGTGTTAGCACCCTTTCTATCCATGGTTATCCATGGGCTCTTAGATACTTGCTCATTGTGTTTTCAAAATGTTTTGTTCGCTTTTCAATTGTGGGTTTTATAAAGTTTCTTTGAAAAATTTCAGTTCGACTCGTACGTTAGAGTGTTTGAAAAATTGTTTTGAAAGCTTTTGAAAAGTGTTGGTGTGAAAAGATTTCAGTTTGTTTTGAAATTAGAGCAAGTATCCTTGAGAACCTGCCTACCCTAAGGAATTCGTCTGTGTAAATGTCCTTTAAAGTAGTGCCATCCCACCATTGAGAGATAGGTAGCACCACCGTTGGAGGTGTTCGGGTCAATTCGAGTTTGTAGGGACATGGTGATCACCAGAGCAATAGGAAGACACCTTAGAAGCTACTCTCATGCCAGGTTCCCGGATCATGAGGACTTACTAAGACATCCTCTACTCGACGATCACCTTTCGAGGCAAGGCAACAGTGAGGCGTACCCTAGGGGTGGTGTGTGCGATTCGTGTATCGTTTTCATTGATATTTGTCTTGTCATGTTCATTGGTGTTCTACGCTTGATTTTATTTTAAGTCCATACATTCTTTCATGCTTTTGTTAACAGTTAAAAGTTGCGGGAAAAGTAAATCTAAGACTATTACAAATGGCGCGGGTCCACATCGCCAAAATTAAACCGGACCCGATTTGACGGAAAGTAAATAGAGCAAAAGAAATAAAAGTGCGAGAAGTTTAAGTTACAACGCTTTGGGAGAGATACATAATGAATTAAGCGAAATAAAACAAATGTGCGAATAAAATAAATTACGAACGAGGGCGTTGGACCCTTTTGCAAAAAATTAATATTAATGAGGAATTAAAATTAAAATTAAATGTTTTGTTTTTTTTTGGTATTTTTATGTTTTTTAAGATTTAAAAGAAAAAAGAATTAATTGAAAATAACTAACCCTAATTCTAATGGTTTTTAAGCTTGTTATGGAAATATTAAAATATAACCTAAATTAAACCTAAGCTAATTTATGTACAATTTAATTGTGAAAATAAAATAAGTAATAGAAAAAAGAAAAATTGAAAGGAATAAAATTTATTAAACCTAAATTCTATATTTTTTATATTTTTATGAAAAGAATTAAAGTTGCAACCTAAATTAATACTAAGTTAATTTACATGTTAATTTATTTATGAAAATAATTAAGTTAAATATTTATTACATTTGTCATCTTTTCTGATTTTTTGTGATATTTTTATATATATGGTAAAAATAATTTATTAATTAAAACAATAAAAGAAATAAAATAAGAATTGAAAACAAAATAAATAAAAAAGGAAATTGCAAACCAGGGGGGGGGGGGTTCAGGCCCTAAAGTGGAGGTGTGGATCCAGTAAATTGAGCCCAATAGCATTCAGAGTCGTTGACCCTCCCAGACATCATGTGGCAACGTTGACTAGGGTTTATTGTGCCCTTTGAATCCCTGCCTTTGATTTGCATGTGCCAGACGCGTGGATGGCTTGATATGATGAGCGTACGGTGATCCACAATGTTGTGCCTGCATAGGAATTAATGTGGAAAAATAATATTGAAATTATTCAGACCTGGGACTCGAACCCAGGTCTTGGACATTGCAAGGGTGAACGTCTACCACTGAAGCGTTTGAATCACTTTTAATATATAATGGTTAACAATTATTATAAAAGAAAAGAGCGTTAGTGGCCCCAACGCGCGCGAAATTTGAAACTAGCCAGTCACGTCTTGCCACCGAGCCTTCTTCTTCGTTGTCTTTTTTATTTTCTGAAACATAAAAACAAAGAGCAACGGTTTTAACCCGTTGCTATAGAGGACATATCAAAAAATAGCGAATAGGATTCAGGGCTCCATAAATTGAGCGCGAATATATGAATCTCTTCGTCCAAGCGTGATGATTGCAATGGTGGTGGCCTGGAGTCCTAATTTTTCCTTGGGTGAAAAACCCCAAATCAAAACTCTGAAAACCCTAGAGAACCAGTCATGGCATAATCGTGTATGTAGCATAAACATTCAATTAAACATAATGGTTAGTCTCAGAACTTCATAAGGAACATGATTCCATGAAAATAATGCAGTAAAAATGCTTAGAATAGGATGTTCGATTATGGAATTTTTCATGTACAGTTCATGCTCGATATACCAGTTCTTGGCGTTTAAGTTGATGTTTCGGATTGGAATCTGTTCAGGAGACCACAAGGAAGCTTTTGGAAAAGGAATTAAGCTTTGAATCGCCCTAGAACATTGATTTCAGATTTGAGTTTTATGGCAATTTTTCCAAGTTTGTAATAGCTCTTTCTGCGCAGCATCCAGTGTGTGGGCATTAGGTTTTGACTCGGCACTTATGAGAGAAGGGAATTAGGTCATTAGCTGGCCTTGATCCATGCCCATGAGAGAATTAGTCTTAGGTCTTTCACCATTAACAAACTTTCCCTTTTTTAAGCAAAACCAAGACTTGGTGTACAACCTAACCCTAGCATGAGTTTGTGAGCTGGCACATGATATATGGAAGCTATCCAAATTCAAATGACACTATTCCATTGATTTTTAAATTTTATTTGAATTATTAAAGATTTAAAATGAATTAAATTAATAAAAATTAAATAAAATAGAAAAATCAATGTTTGATCTTGAAATTAATCATGGGACACGTGTGTGGCATGACAAGACTGAATCAAGTGGAAGAAAGTGGGCCCTTTTGTCAAAAATTGAAGTTTCAAGGATAGTTGACTTTTGCCATTTCACAAAAATTTCCCAACTTCTCCAATGCATAACTTGCTCAATTTTTAAGCTTTTCTCATGTTCTTGGACATTTTGGAAAGGTCTTTGAGTCCTTTAACCAATGCCTTTGGTCCCATGTCATTTTGATTTTCCAATCTCAAGTTATGGCCTTTGACTTAAAGTCCCTTTTTGTTGACTTTTGAAAATGACCTATAATGTTGAAATTGATAACTTTTTGTGAGAGCATTTCTTGGACTTGAAGTATGAAGATGAGTTGTAGGAAATGCCTTTCTCTTCAAAATGAGCTTTGGATGGAATTTTTCTGATAATCCATGTGAAAGTTATGCCCTGGTCAATTTCAGTTGACTTTTTCAGCTGTCCAAATAAGGCAACTTTTGCATCTTGATGATTTTCTGAGCCAAATTTTGAGAATCATGATCAAGCATTGATCAAATGATGTTTGTGGCTTCAAAATGATATGTTGACCAAAAATTTGAACTTTTGACTGCCAAATGACCATTTTGCCCCTACAGTTGACTGTAGTGCAATTTAGGGTTTTGACTGTGCAATTTTGAGTTGAATGCCTTGAAACTTGATATGAGGATGCTTGACCATGTTTGTAAGCATATGAGACTTGATTGAGCCTTTGAACACTTCCTTTTCTTGATCAGACTCAAAACCCTAATTTTGACTGTTTAGGAGGCCCTTGCACTGTGCAACCCTTGGGGAATTTTGTGACTTGGCTTGGCAATTTCTTGAAGAATATGGGAGGGAAAATTTTGGGGTATAACAAGAGGTAATCTAAAACACTTAGCTTAGGGTTAATAATTGTTGTCGCGATTATTGGATGCTTATACGATTGATGTTTGATTACTGCATTTCTGGAAAGTTTGGGTTCCTGTGGTTAAGTTAGAGTTAGGGTTCATCAGGCTAGGGTCAGGGTTCTTAAAACTAGGGTTAGTGTTCATCGCTATTGATGGTTGCAGGGTTTTTCATGTTAGGGTTCATCATGAACCCTTAGGGTTCATAAGAACCCATATAAAGATTCAAGGTGGTGGGATTTGAAGATGGTGGTGTCCTGGAGCAGCCACCAGTGGAAGCGATTCTCGGCCGGTGGTGCCCAGGGTGGGGCGATTTCCAGTGTGGCAGACTTCTAGAGAGAGGTCAAAGCCTCTCTCTCTAGAAACATAGAAGGGTTTTGTGTTTTGGGAGTAGAGAGAGAGAGAAGAGGAAAATGAGGCCCAGTGTTGGGCCTGGGTTTTTATAAAACCCTCGTGGATTATGTTCCTCGTTCCCAGTAACCTACCGTGAGATTTCAATCACCACAATACGATTTCAATTGAACGTCCCTAATTCTGCACCCTCATTTCTATACCGTACGCCTGCCCACACGTGATCCAACGAACCTCCCAAACATGTGTAAATCTCGGGCTTGTGCTTGGCCCATCGCTAATCGCACTCTCCCTATCGCCTCTATTTTCTACCATACTAGAAATCACACCCCCTGTTGCATCTGGGCCCTATTCAATATCTGAACTTGGAACCTTGCTTTCTGAACCCCCCCCCCCCCCACATACTTGCTGGTTTGCACAGATCAACACCCATCCCGTGTTTGAGCCTAAATTCAATATCTGAATTCAGGGCCATACTTTCCATACCCTCGTTAATTACTCACCAACATAAAATACACACCCCAGGTTTTTTATTAAAATTTTATTTTTATATTTTATTATATTTATTTATTAATATTTTTAATATATTTATAAGATTCTGCAATTATTTTATTATTATCACAAAATTCAAAATTTTTTAATCCATCCAAATACTTTTTATTGCATTAAAATTATTTCTCTGCATGTATTAAAAAGATTTTTTTATATATAAATATATTAAAAAATACCTAACCAACCAAATATTTCCTTTATAATTTAATTAAATTCAAGATTATTTTCAAAAAAGAATTATGGAGATACTTTAAATCGACTACGAATTTCGTCTAACAATTCCGCTATTCACACACCCAGACTTGTTTTAAGGGGAGTTTAAAATATCTTCGTAATCCATAAAAACACCAACCAACTGCGAACTACAATTTGGGACTCTGATTCTTCATAAGAGAATACGTAGGCGTACGACTAAAATCATGGCGAGTTCCCCTAATAAAAAATTAAAACCATATTTCTCAAAGATCACGTTTCTAAGCCCTAGTATCCTTGTGAACAAGGTAATTGGAGGGTGCCTAACACCTTTCCTTCGTCTAAAAATGAGTCTAACAACTTAGAATCTTTGACAATATTAGGGTTATCTTTTATATTCCCTTCTCAAAGATTAAAATTAAGGGTGATAACTTTCATTTTAAAAGCGGTTACAACAGTTAGGAAAAGTTAATATGTGTAATGCTGGCAGTATTGCTTGGGAGCACTTGTGCAAACCTAAGAATTATGGGCGGTTAGGTTTTAAAGATAGCATTGCTTGAAACATGGCTGCTGTTGGGAAGCATGTTTGGTACATTGCTAAGAATAAAGGGAACTTGTGGGTTAAGTGGATACGCAATGTCTACTTAAATGAGAGAAATTGGTGGGACTATGTGGCCCCCTAAAATGCTAGTTGGTATTAGAAAAGGTTGTTAAGATGTTTGCAGGACCTCAAAGGAAAACTAGATGGGCTAGCATCATTTGGACGAAGAGGAATACTCCTAAACATAGATTTATTTACTGACTTACTATACATAATAGATTGAAGACCAGGGATAGACTGAAGCGAATGAATATAGTTGATTCTACTACCTGTCTACTTTGTGGCATTGAAGATAAAACCAGGGACCACATTTTCTTTCAGTGTAGGTATAGTCAATTATGTTGGAAAAGGATAAAAGATAGGTATAGTCAATTATGTTGGAAAAGGATAAAAGGATAAAAGATTCTTTATAGTTGCCATAAAATAATGTATGCAAAGGCAATGCAAGCTTAAGCATGCAATGTTCCATTAATTAAAATAAGAAGAATCGTAAACTTAAGCAATGAAATACACCAACAACAATGTCATATAATCTAAACGGAAGTTGAATTCAATTGCAGCACAATATATTAGAAAAGTTAGTAATAAAACCCTAACTAACTTTCATACCTTCTAACTACATTTGAGAAGCTTGATCAAACTATGTATATCAAGCTTCATGCATTGTAACTTTCAATGAACAATACATACAAGATCTCATGCAAAACATGTAATCATGATTTCATCACCTTCATCATCTTCAATGTTCATTCTCATTCTCCTGATGGTATCATTCGCCTAAGGGACCTAATTCCGCTTGCAAAATCAACTTTGCTTTGTACGTGATCATGCATCATTCATGTGTGTTAATCTTGAATCATCACAAGTGAGCTTCGAAAAAGCTTCCATGGTAGATCCAGATAGTCACTACGCCAAAATTGACCTTTGACATCACCAAAAAGACAGTGCTTTAATGAGAAAACGTTGTTGTAGGTCTTTTAAAAAATTCGCTAAAAAAAAGCGCTGCTACATACAGACTTTAGAAAGCGCTTTTAAAAAACGCTGCTAAATGTCCTACCTTAGAAAGCGCTTCAATGAGAAAACGTTGCAGTAGGTCTTTTAAAAAATTCGCTAAAAAAAGTGCTGCTACAGACAGCCTTTAGAAAGCGCTTTTAAAAAGCATTGCTAAAGGCCTTAAATTCGCCCCACTTAAGAAAGCGCTTTCTCGTGAAAGCGCTACTAGATCTTGTATGATAGAAAGCACTTTTAAAAAGCGCTGGCTTAGGTCAAATTATAAAATTTCCCCACTTAAGAAAGCGCTTTCTCGTGAAAGCGCTGCTAGATCTTGTATGATAGAAAGCGCTTTTAAAAAGCGATGTCTTAGGTCAAATTATTAAATTAAAATATAAAATTTTCAGAACCCTATTCATTCATTTCTAATCGTTGTAATCATTTCTTCTCCGACCGATTCTTCTCCGACCGTTCCTAATTATTTCTTCTGCGACCGCTGTAGTTCAGGTACGTCATTCTTGTTGTTGTATATGTTCAGTGGTTCTTGTTGTTGTATGTGTTCAGTGTTTAGTCTTAGATGGAGTAGAAAAGAACATGGTTCAAGTAGGAAGGCGAAATGATGAAATTATAACTACTGCATAAACTGTTCATGGATGAGGATGTTGTATTGCATAGCTTGATCTGTGTTAGCCGATCCCACTTGCTGCTGGGATAAGGTTTGATTGTTGTTGTTGCCCCATAAATTTCCAGTTGCTGGAGGAAAATAGCCTGTGTGGTTTGGCATTAGGGTTACTGTTACTAATTTGATACCAACACAGCAAGGAAGCTATTATGTTTTGAATGACGTATTCTTGTTGAACTATGCATGAAGAACATATAGATCGATGAATGTATAAGTTGCCCACAACTGTTTTGCTTCAAACATTTGAAATTTAAAATTGGCTCTTTTGTCATTTTTTTCATTTTTTTATATTTCCTTAGTGGATTTTTATATTTGTCATTTCATTTTTATTTTTTTCTTTATTACAGGTCAATGGCTAGCAATCAAGAAAACTCACAAGATACAAATGCTCCAAATAAGACATCAGAGGGAGAAATTACACGAGGCATCACTAATTATGAGAGAAATCATTCTTGATAGAGATAAAGGAGTAAAATATAATGTACATTGAAATGATGATAACCAACTAATCGATCCTAATGGTGCAAAGTTGATAAGCTACATTGGTACACTTTCTCGTATGCACGTTCCAATCACCTTTGATAAATAGACTAATAATGATTTGGATTCCTACGAAGACAAAATTTAGACTGATATACAGGTACCATATAATTTAGCTTTAAAGTATAATGTTTTTGTTATTTTAGTCCCTAACTAAGGCTTGGGAATGTCTTATATGTATGCTTAATATTTGTTCCCTTAATCAAGATCACATGGTAATGTCTTTAAATTACTTATACTAAGACACTATAATGCGTATGTTTTTTCGTAGAGGTCTTTTAACATTGAAGACAACTGAAAAAAGTATTGTCTTCAAGTGGCCGGAAAAGACACCGAGGGTGGAGAACTTTTTTAACAAACAAATTTCTAAAGAATGAGCAAGGAAATCTTGTTAAAGCGGATCGTCCAATGAAGTATAGAAACTTCATTGGACCCTAAGAATGGGATGAATTTGTATCCAAACGAATAGAAAATGAGAAATTCAAGAAAGTGAGTGACACAAATCGCGAGAGAGCGTCAACACCCATGTATCCATACAGAAAAGGGCGTTTGGAATATGCACGCTTACAGCAAAAAATTGTAAGTATATATAAATGCTACGATCTTATTAACTGTCTCAATGTGTTATAATTGATGATCTTATGATTTGTGTCAATGCGTAGTTAGAGGAGACGAAAAGTGACGAAACATCACTTCCGACGCATGTTTTGTGGAAAGAAGCTCGTGTGGGCAAGGATGGAGTTCTTAGGGAAGATGTTCAATATATTTATGATGAATGTGTAAGTATAACATTTTGTCTTTAAGTAAATCAAAAGTTTATTAGTATATACTTAATTTTTTTATCTTCACTAATAATTTTCGATATATATGTAAATGAATTTTAGGAGACTCTATCTCAATCGGTAACCACAGATGAGGACCAGGATAACAGGAGCGTACTTAGTCGTGCACTAAATGTTGCTGAGTATCCCGGTCGGGTGAGGGGTAAAGGACATGGATTGACTCCTTCTTCCTTGTATAAGCATCCAAGGAAAATAAATCTTAGCAATCAAGAAGTGATGCAAACATTGGAGGAATTAAAGGCGCAAGTCCGTGAATTGCAACAGGATAAAGAGAGATATATTGCGCAAAAGTGCAGTTCAGAGGCGAAAGAAACTAGTGACAAAGCTAGTATCAATTGTCAAAATAAATTTCCCGAGGTAATTATATATGTTATTATGAAATTAAACTAGCACATTTATTTTAATTGACATATATACACATTAACAGTAACATGTTTATTATTGGTTTAGGGTATTTCATCTTGTCAGCTATACTTATCGTCACCGACTTATCGCTTAGTTGGAAAGGGAAAAGTGCATAACACTTCGGGAGATTTACTTCACCATAGACTGCTCCTTGATGGACATCTGAAAGTATCGGTTGATGTTGTAATATATCTGGATGGGTTGCTACCGGTACCTGACATTATTTCAGAGACAACATTGCTACGAGATGCAATGGGATCATTTGTTGCATGGCCGTCGGACCTCATTTTCATAGATGATGAGGTATGTTGAAAACCATTATGAATCTTTTAGTATTCCAGTTTCAATTCTGAACCATTACGTACATTTTTATTAAATATTAATTTTAGACTCCTACAAAACCCGCATCTAAGGATAAAGAGATTTTGCGGCACAACGAGTCTATTGCATCACAAAAGAGGTATATTTAAAGTGTTAATTATATAATCTGAATTCAAAAACTTCATGATTTTATAATTTACCTAAGTTATATGATTTTTAGGTACCTACTCAACAGTCACAACAAGTGAGCCAGAAATTTAGTAGCGTACCCAACAAGAAAAATGATCTTCCAAGAACCGTGGCAAGAAAACCTTTTGTACCTCGATTCCAGATGTGTCTTGAAACACTTGTGGGAACATCAAATTTGATGAATGGTGTTATTCGTCAAATGGATATGGAGGAAGGTATATTTGGTTTTTCTTACTTCGAAACAATTGCAAAAGAGGAAATGGAACAAATTTTCCAGCATACAAAATTAGGCATCAGTGTTGTACACTCATACTCTGGTAATGCGATCAATCTATTATTTAATTAGTCGAACAATTTATTTACACATTTCAATGAAAATAGTCTAATGTTTATTATGTTTTTATTTGAGGTTCTTGTATGAAACATTGATGCGCGGGAATCAATTGTCAAACAGATTCCATTTCGTGTCTGCCTCCCGTGTCAACGGAGCGTCAATTATTCAGGATCTAGATTCAGTAAGAAATCACTTAGTTGGGAGATTCATGGCCAGCAGTACATAAAGCTTGTATATTTTACCGTATAATATGATTCATGTGGGGTTAGTACTTCATTCTAAGTTTATTCTAATCTTTGTATCTTTTGTGTTGAAGATTTTCATCTGAACTTTTGTTTTAATTTATAGAAATCACTGGTTGTTGGTTGATATTGATCCTTTCAAAGAAGTGGTGTATTATCTGAATTCGGTAGATGGTGAATGGACAAATTATCCATATATGAAGTTAATGATTGATACGTAAGTGAGATTGTTCTAAATATTCATGTGTATTTGTATATTTAATTATTTCTGTGAGATTGTTCTAAATATATGTTTTTATTTTGTTAGATCAATACAAGTATTCCACTCTCAAAGAGAAGCTCGAGTATCACGGTCTAGATCAAGAAACATTACATGGATCAAAGTGGAGGTACATTAATTTTCACAATTTTTCTTATAATAGTGATGATACTTGATAAAACAAGACAACTATACATTGTTATTTGTTTTTCTATGTAGTGTGCTCAACAGCGTAACAATATAGATTGCAGATACTTTGTTTTGAGGTTTATGAAAGAAATCATTCAATTGAATGGAATAGAGATTTCAATCACGGTATGGATTTATAACTTAGGATTTATTTTAATATTTATCGGATATTTCATATAATTTATTACTTTTAACTAAATCATTCATATTATGTTTTGTTATGTAGTACTTTGATGAATGCAAGTGTGCTCATTACACGAAAAATCAATTGGAAGAAATTAAGGAGGAATTGTGTGAATACTTTATTTAGAAAAGAATCATATAAGGTATTGGAAGTTAAAAAGTGTTAAGAAAATTTTTAATTGTGTTGGATCCAAGTTAGCTTAATTGACCGTGTTGTTCTGTTCATATATAAGCGGATTTGAATAGAAGGTTTTGTTGTACTTGAGTATTATCACCTTTATACGAAATTTTTGGAGTTTGTTGTTCGAAATAGTCATAAATTTGTCCTTATTATAGTGCATCCGCCTCCTACTTAGTAGCAAACATGTGAATTGAATTATAATGGTGTTTATATTTTGGTATATAATGATATTATAATGGTATCTAATGCCTTTTTTTGTATGTAACGGCTTCTTTGTTGAAATAAAGAGTCGTTGAAATGTAAGGCTTGAAGTACATGTTTATGGGATTATCCCAAAAATATGCCTTCTAAAAAAGAAAGAATACGCAGTGTTTTTACCTAAAAAATGATTAAATTTACATGAAGCAACGAAAGCTCTTTTTAGGAAAAAGCACTGCTAAACGACTATTTTAGAAAGCGTTTTTCCTAGAAAAGCGCTGCCTAAAGATGGCTTAAAAAAGACATTAGACAGCGCTTTTGAAAGCACTGTCTAAAGGGGGTCAATAGAAAGTGTTTTTTCTGGAAAAAACGCTGCTAGAAGCCTACCTTAGAAAGTGCTTTTCGAAAAGCGCTGCTAAATAATACATATGGCAGTGCTTTTGCATAAAAAAAGCGTTGTCTATACATACGGCAGCGCCACCATAGGCAGCGCTTTTAAGCGCTGCTAAAGGGCAAAAAAAAACGCTTTCTTAGGTCTTTTTTGGCGTAGTGAGTGTGCTGTAAGAAACATAAGATGTGTACAAATTTTCATAAACAATGGTGCACACAAGCTTGAGCAACACGTTTGCAGTGAAACTCTCCATCAAACTACAGAAGAACAACATTCTTCTATGAAATTAACTGGTTAAAGGTGTGTTTTTGTCACACAAACTGCACAAAATCATGGCTCATCCTCAGATCCCGCTTGTGTTCAAAATTGATAGTGAAAGGCTCTCAAAAATTGTATTTAAAGAGTATGAGGCATGGATTGTTCAAGGTCAAGCACTCTTCACATGGTTATTATCTAACATTTTTGAATCAATTCTACCAAGGTTTCTTGTTCAAGGGCAATCATGCATATGAGGTATAGAATATAAATCACAAGCATTTTCACTCACAAATGAAGGCAAGAGTTCACCAACTTTAAGTTGAGTTGAAAACCATCAACAAAGATAACAATTATATTTTAGAGTATGTTCTTCGCATTAGAGCAATTGCATATTTATTACTAGTTGTTGGTGATCCATTCTTCAAGGGTTACATGAGGAATACAACCCTTTCATCATGATGATTTATCACTACAATAAAAATGCATTTGTTTTGATAAATTAGCGTCGGTTCTGATTCTAACGCTATTAGCGTTGAATTTGCGTTAACAACGCTAACAAGTTTATTCATTTAACTTTTAAATGTCTTTAACACTAGTGTCGGCCTAGGCTGACGCTACTAATTAATTTAATCATTTAATGATTTATCTATTTATTTGTTTATTGCAGATCTAATGGCGGTTATAGCTAAAGCAAATTTAATTCTATTGATACGGAAACTATAATGCAGTGTAAGATGTAACAGCCCTAAAGTAAACTTTATTTGTCGTAATTAACTATTTAATTAAAGTAAACTAATCTTCTTTGGTAGTTAGGGATCTGTGAAGAAATGATGGCTTAAACTTATAGTCCAATCTTTTATGCAATTAGTCATATTTATGAAATATAGCATAACTCTAACATTTGACCATTATATCAAACAATTTTAATGTCTATATGAAAGAAAGTTTTCACCATCCAAATAATTATTCCACTACATTAAAACTATTTATTTATTTTTGTTTTGTACATACACATATATACTGGTCAGTCATGTTATATCATACTTTGTCTCAATGGTTTAACTTTATAGTTTGATTCAATTAAATGGCTACTGATGTGTAGTTCTTAGTTATGTGTTAAATGGCAAAGTTGTTGGTGGTTTAATTATTCCAAGCCCATTTGTTATTCATGAATCCACTAGTTTGAAAGATGCTTTCAGGAATTGATTTTGAACACTGATTTCTAATCAGTTTTTTACTAACAATTAGGGAAGAATCCCATTGATTATGCAGAAAAAACTTCCCTAAACGATGTCAACTTCACACTCCACTCAAACAAAAGATTCACAACTTATGGATCCTCTCGACTCGGTGGAGTCGACTCGTTCAAAAACTATTTTAACATATTAAACACAAACAACGATTCATTCAAAAAATACAAGATAGCATGATGTCGCAAGTTTGATATCAGATTCCAGGTAGCAAAATAAGATTTAAGATAGCCTGATATCTCAAGTTCGATACTGGTTGGCCTACAAAAAATGTATTTTTATTGTTTTTCTATTTTTATCTATGATAGCGTTTTCGGTAAAGAGCTATCATATGCTCAAAACCATTTTTTTTAAAGTTTCTGCCTATAACGTTTTTTACTATTTTAAACCCCGACAATTTTTTAATTTTTAATAACTTATAATAGCACTCTACACAAAAATGCTATTATAAGTCTTGGAGTAATATATTTAATAGCACTTTATAAATAAGTGTTATCAAATGCGCTATTATAATTCAAAATGTATTTAAGCTTAAAAATTTAAAATTTGAAAAAATGATTAATGAAAAACAACAGCAAAAACTCAAAAGAAAACTCATTGAGAACTACTATCATAAAATAAAAGTATTTGTCCATTTTGATAACAAGTATTTTTTTCTGGTTAAAACGACCAAAGTCTTAAATTACAATTATAATAATTTGGTGATAACAAAAACTATGTATAACGGTTTAATCCATTCAGTCGTAGGATGTGATCATAATACAACACCAAGATATGAAGATATTGCAATGTGTAGATGCAATCACCAACAACAACATGTAAGTAATTAATAGAAACTTTGAGTAAAAACTTTAGATGTCAGAGAATTAGAACTTGGAGCTTTAAAGACATGATCAGGAAGTCAATTTTTTCAACCGTTTCATTTAATATTTAGTTTTTAAAAGTTTACGAACGATTATTAAAATGTGTGGGTTACAAACAACATACTCTATCGGTCACACAGAATGAGTTTCTTTTTAATCATTTCACACATAACAAAATGACCATACTATTTTCTTTTAATAAGAAAATGATAATAAATGAACTACGAAAAATAATTTATTAAAATTATTTTATTAAGGGCAAATATGTTTATTGTTGATCTCACTTGATCAGACTTGGACCGTCACGACTGGCTCCAGACAGAATTTGAGTGAGATGGGGGGTACCTGCAAGACACTCTGATGCTAAAATGAGTGACAGAATGAGCAGGCAAAAAGCGTATGTATGCGTAAGAGATGAATACCTGACCCTCTAGGAACAGAGGATATTTCTCATGAGTTGCGTTCGCGGCGTAATCCTTTTCGATGCGTGCTCGGGGAATTCCTCGCAGGCTGTGTTCGTTGCATACACGAGGCAACCCTTGGGAACCGTGACGTCACCCTAGCGAAAGTAGGGCCATCATTTTCTAGGGGAGTAGACGTCGAGGAGGGGAAGTTCGTGGTTCCCCGGGGCGACATTTCGCATTCCACGTCATCCCTATAAATAGGATCCTTGGGTCCCATATTTTGTTTTTCCTCTTCGCGCCTCTCCTTCTTCCTCTGCCTTTGCCGCCGCTGTTTTTCCACAACTTCACAAGATTACCGTACCCTCCTCCGTCGATTTTCTTCACTGCTGCAGTACATTCTTCTTAACTTCCAAGTAAGCGTTTATCCCTCCTATTTTTCTTTGTTGTAGGTAATTTTTCCGTTATTTGGGTGTTAGAAACCCACATCTGGGATTAGCGCCCGGTACATTCATGTTTGTGCCCGGTATATTCATGTTGGTGCCCGGTAAACGCATAGCTTTAGGTATGTGACTCGCGATGCTGCCCGGGACCTTCATGGTTTTGGGCGCATTATCTATGATACTGCCCGGTAAACCCATAGTTCTAGGTTTAGGATTCATGATATTGCTCGTCACATTCATAGTTTAGGTCGGCGCACCCATAGCTGGTCGGGATGTTGGCCCATTAGGAAGTATGTAGGATAACTCGTCGTGGCACCTTAGCATCGGGGAGGCGAAACCAGGATCTCGTTCGAGTCCTCAATGTTTTAACGCGCGCGAAGTGTATCTTGGCTTGTCGTGCACTACTTCCCGTCAGTTATGTCGAGCATATGGATTTGCTCTCGAATTTCACCGGTTTCTCGTGCTTTGCAGGTAAATGGCTGACGAACCGGAGTCTTCGGGGCGTAATGAGGTCGAGGACCAGAGTGCCGAGGAGAATGTAACTCTAGTTGATACCGTTGATGATCCTTCGCTGGATTGGGTGGGCGCCGAGCCCCGAGGGATTGCCTCGGCATATAGTTGGCGTAGTCGGAGCGCATACACTATCGTCGAACACGGTAGTAGTCAGTCGGGCTTCCAGAAGAACTTTGTTGTCACGAGGCCGTCCCTCGACGCGCGGATCTTCTCGGAGTTCTCTGAGTATGGGTTTCCGATGTATGAAATCGCGTTCAAGGACCTCGGCCTTAAGCTCCCTTTCAATAATTTCCAGGTCGGGGTATTTTGCCATCTGGACTTGGCCCCCTTGCAGCTTCACCCTAATTCGATCGCATTTCTTCGGGCGTTCGAGCTGACATATCGCTTCTTAAGGATCGGGGCGACCGTTCCTCTCTTCTTTAGAGTTTTTCACTTGCAACGCCAGTCTCGAGGAGGCAGGCACAGTTGGGTTTCCCTGAAACAGTCGAAGAGGCTGTTCAGGATGTACATGGATTCCGTCCGGGGTTTCAAGGAGAAATGGTACGTCCTGCGGCCGGTTACCCAGACTGCTTTGGATTCTATGTATAAAGAGGAAACCGCAGTGGCCGACGAGAACGGGGAGCCTCTTATGGACGATGAGGGTCACCCGATGGTGGGGCGTGTGTCCAAGTTCCCGTTGCATTGGTGCTCGCACCATTACGAGCATGGTACCGGGCACTACCATACGCCCGCGGGAGGGATGAGTGCCGAGGATGAGGAAGCCTATGGTACCCTTTGTAAGTATGTCGACAGCTTCTTCCCTGCCCGGTGGGTCACGAGGGAGGTGGAAGACATTCTTGACGAGGAGGGTTACCCGACATTCGAGGCCCATCCTATTGATACCAAGGCGCTTGTCGAGTGTCAATCCTACGGGCAGGCCGTAGATCTACTAGGTTGCTTTTTGTCTTATAGTTTTGTTCTAATTTCTTTGTCTTGTTATTTGCTCGTAACTAACTCGAGCTTTTCTTCTTTGCAGGCAATATGGCCGAACGAAGGGAGAGGCTTTTAAAGTTGTCTCAGGACAAGAGAGTAAATAGAAGGTTGGTGCGAGCTCCACAGGCCACGAGGATGAGCCTGTCGACCAGTTCGGGCGATGCTTCTAGCGGGTCCCAGGGTTCCCCTGATGTCGAGCAGCCCATTGAGCTGATAACGAGAAAGAGAAGCTGGGCAGAGAACCAGCTAGAAGTCGGCGACGAGTCTGTCGCGGTGAGGGCCTTTGGCTTGCCCCCCTGTTTTAAAGAGGAAGGTTTCTTCGAGGGGTTTCCCTTGACAGTGAGTGTCGGGGAGGCTGAGACCATCAGGCGGCTCAACAAGGAGAGTCGGAGAAAACACCTGGCCTCCAGTATGGTCGGGATGGTTAAGATGGCCGAGATGGTCGTTGTCCTTGCCGAGGAGGGGTCGGACTCCTCTGACCGCGTCAGGGAACTGGAGTTGCAGAAAGCTGCCCTCGCTGCCGGCTCTCGTAAGTTGAAGGCTGCTCTGGAGCGATCTGAGGAGATGTTCCGCGAGCAAGCTGAGTTGTTGGCCGTGGAGAAGGAAAACTCGGGGAAGGTTGTTGAGGAGAGAGACTGTTTTCGACTGGACCAGGAACGTTTGGAGGCCGAAAACGAGCGTCTGTCTAAGGAAGTCGAGGAGCTAAAGGCCGCCATGCTTCCTGCTGAAGATGAGTCGGAGGAGACGGCCCCCTTGCAGAGTCGTTTGTATCTGGTCGCGTGCATCCATCTCCTCGAAACGGACTGTGTTGGCGCCTTAGAAGATAGTTTTGAGGTCGCGGTTAACTAGCTCACTTTATTAAATCCGGGCATGAATACCGAGGGAGTGGGTTTCATGTCCCAGATCATCGATGGCCAGGTTGTGCCTCCTCCTGAGTCTCCTGTCGTGGATGCTGGTAGCCCCGGGGAAGTCTAGCCGTGAAATTCTGGTCGGGCCTGCGCGCCTATTTATTGGTAGTTGTTTTGGGGCCTGCGTGCCCGTGCATATTTTTGGGGCCTGCGTGCCCGTACAAATTTCTTTTGACCGTCGTGCCATATCCTGTAATTTCTGAACATCGGCGGCCTTCTTGGTCGGTTTATTTTTATTTGTTTTTTGCTTATGAGCTTTTGAATGGATGTTTATTTCGACCTTTAAATTCGCTCGTGTCTAAGTTTTATATTTGTGATGAAATTTTCCTAAGTTATGTCCCCGAGTTACGCCTGTGCTCGGCTATTACTTTGTGGCGAAATTTTTCCTAAGTTGTGTCCTCGAGTGGAGATTCTTTCGACCCATTTAGTGGTCTGACGTACTTCGAAATGCGCCGGTTGTGCGGAGAAAAGCCCGCTTGCTCGGGCGTATGACCCAGATCGGGGTTGTATGCCCGTGGCGTGAACTGCCCATCGCGAGCTGGGTGTTCTGCCATGTGGGTACTTCGACAATGGAGCTCGATTGAGGTGTCCTTGTCGGGCATCGTCGT
This sequence comes from Vicia faba, assembly GCA_948472305.1. Lineage (NCBI taxonomy): Eukaryota > Viridiplantae > Streptophyta > Magnoliopsida > Fabales > Fabaceae > Vicia > Vicia faba. The sequence continues at coordinate 22,832 of CATIWC010001529.1, read as the reverse complement.
TCGTCCTCGTTTGGCTGAACGGCGTTATGTCGTTTGGGGCGTAGATTGGGCCCGTACCTTGGCATATCTGTGTGGTCGAGACATTTCTCTCTGTTGACTAGATGTGGATGTTCGACGGCGAGAGTCCTTAGTGTTTAAGGGTTTTTCTAGCTATAGTACTGCTTTAGTTTAGCAGCGTTCCAGGGTCATGGAAATGGTTCTCCGTCTAGTTGCTCGAGGTAGTATACCCCGGTACCTGTGGTGTCGTGGACGCGGTAAGGCCCTTCCCAGTTTGAGGCTAATTTCCCTTCGCGAGAGTCTTTCTGGTTTCTTCGTAATACCAGGCTGCCGATCTCGAACTCGCGTTTAATGACCTTGTCGTTGTGACGCAGGGCCACTCGTTGTTTTAGGGTGGCCTCGCGTAGGGCTGCCCCTGATCGAATTTCCTCGACTAAGTCGAGTTCGTCCTTAAGTGCCTCGTCGTTCATTTCTTCATCGAGGGGAGTTTATGTCCGCCTGGAGGGTTCCCTGATTTCTACTGGGATGACGGCCTCAGTGTCGTATGTTAGTCGAAAGGGGGTTTCACCCATCGTGGAATGGGGCGTGGTGCGATATGCCCACAAGACACTGTGCAGCTCCTCGACCCAGCCTCTTTTAGCTTCGCTGAGCCGGCGTTTGAGTCCTCGGAGGATGACTCTGTTAGCGGCCTCGACTTGCCCGTTGGTTTGAGGGTGCTCGACCGAGGTGAAGTGTTGTTTGGTCCCTAGTTTGATGACGAAGTTTTGGAATCCGTGGTCGGTGAATTGGGTGCCGTTGTCGGTGACCAGTGCTCTCGGGATCCCGAATCTGGGAGGATGTTTCTTTTGTAGAAATGGAGGATGTTGTGCGAGGTGATCTTCGCGAGAGCCTCGGCCTCTATCCATTTCGTGAAGTAATCCACGACCACAATGAGGAACTTGTTTTGATAAGTTCCTTGTACGAAAGGTCCAAGGATATCCATCCCCCACCACGCAAACGGCCACGGGGATGACAGTATGCTCAGCTCGTGAGGGGGAGCGAGGTGCATGTCGCCGTGTCTCTGGCACTTGTCACACTTCTTAACATGTTCTTTGGCGTCCTGCTGCATCGTCGGCCAATAATACCCCGCTCGAAGGGCTTTCCTCGCCAGGGACTTACCGCCCATGTGCTGGGCGTTAATCCCTTCGTGTATCTCCTGTAATACCTCGGGGACTGTGGATTCGTCGATGCATTTCAGGAGGGGAATGGAGAATCCCCTACGGTATAGTTTGTGCTCGAGCACCACGTAGGAGCATGCTCGTCGTTTTGTGATGGTCGCTTCTGTCTGGTCCGAGGGGAGTTCGCCCTTTGTCAGAAAATTGTACACCGGGGTCATCCAGGACGAGGCGTCTCCTATAGTGTGTACCTCGATTGGTGTCGAGGACCTCTCGATGCTCGGGCGTGACAGGGATTCTTGTATGATGGATTTGTTCTCGCCCTTCTTTCTCGTGCTTGTGAGTTTGGACAATATGTCCGCCCTTGTGTTTTGCTCGCGTGGGACGTGCGATATTTCTGCTCGGTCAAATTTTGTCATGTGTTTTTTGACTAAGTTTAAGTATTCGATGAGGCTGTCGTTTTTAGCTTGGTAACTCCCTTGGACTTGGGAAGCAACAAGTTGTGAGTCCGTGAAGATTTGTATCTCGCGGGCTCCAAGGTCCTCGACTAGCCTTAGTCCTGCGAGCAGGGCCTCGTACTCTGCTTGGTTGTTCGACGTCGGGAAGGAGAGGGTTAACGAGTGTTCGATCACTACGCCTTCCTCATTTTCTAGGAGGATCCCCGCGCCGCTTTCGGATGAGCTGGAGGCTCCATCGACGAAGATGATCCATTTGTGCTCTTTCCCTGCGGGAGGGTCGTGAGCGGTCATTTCCGCGACGAAGTCGGTCAGGGCTTGTGCTTTTAGAGCTTTCTTGCTCTCGTATTGGATGTCGAATTCAGAGAGCTCTAAGGACCATTTCAACATTCGGCCCGCCATGTCAGGCCGACCTAAGAGTTGTTTCATCGGTTGGCCGGTTCGTACAATGACCGTGTGGGCCAGAAAATATTATCTGAGTCTCCTCTCTACGTTGACGAGGGCTAGAGATACTTTTTCTATCTGTTGGTACCTGCTCTCGGGTCCTTGTAGGTATTTTCTCGTGAAGTAAACGGGCTTCTGCCCGTCGGTGGTCTCGCGGATGAGAGCCGCGCTGATGGATTCATTCGAGACGGCCAAGTATAGGAATAATGGTTCCCCGTCGACTGGTCGAGATAGCACGGGTAGTTGGGATAAACTTTGTTTTAGGTGGCGCAGTGCCCGTTCACATTCCTCGGTCCATTCGAAGGTTGCTTCTTTGCGAAGGAGTCTGAAGAATGGGAGGGCGTGCTGAGCAGATCTTGCGACGAAGTGAGCATGTCGTTCATGACTTGTATTGATTTCTTCGACGTTGGTATCGGGAGGTCGGAGAACGCTCGACATTTGTCGGGATTGGCTTCAATTCCTCGTTCTATCAGGTAGAACCCGAGGAATTTCCCTGCCTTGACTCTGAACGTGCATTTTTCAAGGTTGAATCTCATCTTACATTGTCTTGCTTGGGCGAAGACTGCCTTGAGGTGTGATGCATGGTCGGTGTCTTCTCGGGATTTGACGATCATGTCGTCCATGTAGACCTCGAGCATGTCTCTAATCTGCTTGTGGAACACCCTGTTCATCATAAGTTGGTAAGTTTCCCCTGCGTTCTTTAGCCCAAAGGGCATTACGTTGTAGTAATAATTGCCCGAGCTGGTCATGAAGGTAGTGCAATGTTTGTCGCCCATGGCCATTGGGATTTGGTTATAGCCTGAATAGGCATCCATGAACGACAACGTCTTGTAGTCGGCCGAGTTGTCGACCAGCATATCTATGTTTGGTAAAGGGAAATCATCCTTCGGGCATGCCCGATTGAGATCGGTATAGTCAACACACATCCGCCATTTTCCATAGTTCTTTTTAACTAGTACAACGTTTGACAGCCAGGTTGAATACCGGGCTTCAGAAATAAAATTCTCCTCTAGGAGGTCTTTTACACCTTTTTTCAGCAGCCTCCGTTTTCTCCGGAGACTGCCTACGCCTACGTTGTACTACGTCCTTAGCGGTAGGATCTATGGCGAGACGGTGACAGGCGACCTCAGGGTCGAGTCCGGGCATCTCCGCGGCGCTCCAGGCGAACAGGTCAGCATTCTCGTGCAGGCAGGCTTCGATCTGCTTCCTTTCCAGGTCGGGGAGGTCGATGCCAATCTTCACTCCTTTGCTTGGGTCTGCGCCGAGGGGGACTAGCTCGAAGTCCCCGTCTGGGATTGGTCGGAGGGGGATTTGCTCGCCGTTGGGAGGTTCGTCCTGATCGAAACGAGCATGCAGAGCTATAGAGTCGACCTTTAGGGGAGCTCTCTGGTCTTCCTCTTTAGCGTGCTCTAATTTGTCGGGCTCCCTTCGTGTCGTCTTCGGTCTCTTGGCGGGCCTTGTCCCGGTGTCGACAGTGTCGCGTCCTTTAGATGCGGCGTTGAAACACCTTCGAGCAGCGGCTAGGTCCCCCTGGATGGTGGCTTCCCGTGCCCTCTTGGTGTATAACTTCATCTTCAAGTGGACGGTGGAGGGTACCGCGGTCAGTTCTGCCAGTGTTGGTCTCCCTAGGATGCAGTTGTAGAGGGACGGGCAGTCGATGACGAGGAAGCGTACTTTAACCTGCCTCGTCATCGTGCCCTCGCTGAAGGTAACCATGAGCTCGACATATCCCCAAGGCTTGGAGGTCGAGTCGTTGAATCCCTGTAAGTCCGAACCTACATATGGCGAGAGGTGCGAGTCGTCTAGTTGCAGAGTCCGGAATAACTGACTGTACATCACGTCGACGGAACTTCCTTCGTCGACGAGGATGCAGTGCACATCAAAGTTAGCCATTCTTGCTCTTATCAGCAGGGGAATGACTGCGTTTGAGGCTCCTCCGGGGAGCTCTTTTAGGTAAAAGGTGATAGGCTCCGACCTACCTTTTACTCTCTCAAAGGTCACCGTTTACGGAGGTGCTGCGTCGACCAGTTCATCCAGCTTTCTCTTGGCCGAATTGATAGTTAGGTCGTTGAATCCTCCACTGTTGATGACCATGGCGGAGGGAAAGTATTCCCACCTGCTGTGTGTCGTGAGCGGCTCTTGCAGGTGTTTGGGGACGTAAAAGTCCTCGGGTCTAGTGACGGAGAAGGCGGTCTGGACGGGGACCGACTCGTCAGATGGTCGGGCGTCTTCCTCCGATTCTCTTGTCTCCCGGGCGTCACGACGAGGAGCATCATTTCGCCGGTATTGGGCGAGCCTCCCTCCCTTGATGAGGGTTTCGATGGCGTCCTTGAGGTGGACGCAGTCTTCAGTCAGATGACCATGGCTCCTATGGTACTGACAGTACTTGCTCTTATCTACTCCGGGCTTGACAGGAGCAGGTCGGGGGCGTTTGACGTTGCCGTCTTTAAAGTTCGTGCTGGCGCACTCCGCCAAAATGCGCTCGCAGGAAGCTGTGAGCGGAGTGTATTCGGTAAAACGCCCCGAGGGTCCTCTTTGCTCTTGGACTTCTCGGGGTCTGTCTTCTTTTATTTTCTCCCTGGCTCGTCGAGGGGGGGCGGCTTCCTGGCGCAGGTTGCTGCTGGATCCGCGAGTTCTGGGGTCCCGGGCTCTGTTGGTCGCCTCCCTTTCCTCGTAGTCCATATACGTCCGGGCTTTTTCGAGGAGGGCATTGAATGTTCGGGGCGGTTCGATGCCCACTGCCTTTCTGAATTCTGTGCCGGGGAGGAGCCCCCTCTCCAGCAAGTACCCTTTCATGTGGTCCGCACAGGGGACCTGTATGGCTTCGCGATTGAAGCGATTAATAAATTCTCTCAAGGTCTCATCCTGTCTCTGGATGATGGCCTCGAGTGCTGCCTCGGTCTTTGGGTGTCGCCGAGACCCAAAGAACGAACTTATGAATTGGTTCTTCAGGTTTCGCCACGAGGTGATTGATTCCGGAGCGAGGCCTTTATACCAATCCATTGCTGCCTTTCTGAGGGTCGTGGGGAACAACCGACATTTGATGGGTCCCCCGACGTTGTGATAGTGCAGCATAGCCTCGAACCCGTCTATGTGGTCGACTGGGTCCGCGACTCCGTCGTATTCCTTCAGATGTGGAGGCTTCTCCATGCCCGGAGGGATGGGCACCTCCATGATGGCTTGTGACAGGGGACCGCGGGGGTCGTCCTCGTCACTTCGCTCCGGTGACAGGGATGGGGACCGGAAATATTGTCGTGCTCGACGGTCCTGGTCGTGCTGGGTATCCCTTGAGCGTGGTGCTCGTTGGTCAATTCTTATGTGTCTGTCCCCTGAGTGTCTTCTTTCTTGCCGTACAGGGCCATGGTTGCGCCCTCCGGCCTCAATGATGGGTTGCCTCTCCAACGGGGGTCGTCTCCCCGAGGGTAGGGGCGACGGGCTTCGGGAGGTGTCTCGATATTGCCTCCGCGGGGGAGACGGGAGATGTACCTCTGTTACTCTAGAAGGTGGATTCTGGGGCCTCATGTGCCTCCTCGCGGGTCTTCTATCGTCTTCTAGCGCCCTCAATCTTTCCCCCTGGGCAAAGATGAGGTAATTCGTCTGGTTGATATCCGCGAATAGTGCGCGGGAAGTGGCATCTGCCCCAGTGGGGACGGGGACTTCCTGAAATTGGGCAGCTCGATGGTTTGTGGGAGCTGCATTGTCTTCTTCGAGCGGCGGAGGGACTGAAGAAGATGAGGCAGTAACTCCGTCGCGGTGGACTGAGGGCCCGGGGTTGGTGCCCCCGGGGAGTGTGTTATGACCGGGGTTGCCGGTGTTATCGGGGAGTCTATTTTTATCTGCGAGGCCGTTGGTTGTATCGACGACGCGTATGTTTTGGTCATCCCAAACTTGGTCAGCCATGACAGTATGGGGTGATTTTGAGCTTTGGTCTTCGAGGTTTTACAAGACGGGGAAGTTAGTTTCCCAAAGACGGCGCCACTGATCTCACCTGATCAGACATGGACCGTCACGACTGGCTCCAGACAGAATTTGAGTGAGATGGAGGGGGGGTACCTGCAAGACACTCCGGTGCTAAAATGAGTGACGGAATGAGCAGGAAAAAAGCGTATGTATGCGTAAGAGATGAATACCTGACCCTCTAGGAACAGAGGGTATTTATAGCCCCCAGCGCGGGGCCAAGGTCCCCTCATTGGGCCGACCGGGACTGGCCCAATAAAGGAACTGTCAGGTTCTACGTGTGTAGTGGGGACCCGCACGTGGTCTCCTTCCTGGTGATGCTCTGCGAGAAATGAGGAGGGACGAAGACGCGGTCTTTCCGGAGTTCAGGTAATTTGGTAACGGCCAGAGTCTGCCCTACGAGGAGGATGCTCGAGCTGGGCTCGAGCTGGAGTTCCCGTGGTCGGGGACACCATGTGTCGTGGGCAACGGCGGGCACGGCTGCAGTCTGTGGTCGGGCGCGCTGGCGAAAATCCTCGGACGCGCGTCCCTCGTGGAGTTGCTTGGATTGGGCCTTTGTTCTTGCTTTTGGGGCAGGACGGATCCAGTCCAGAACAATTGCTATTAAGTGGATATTGTTTGGAATCATAATATAAAAAATGTGATTTGTGAATTTGACTTTTAAGCAGTTATGCAGTTTATTCAAAAATGTGTGTCTTGTACTTATGTATATTTGTTGGATTATATATAATCTCTTATTTATAAAGAGTGACAATTTATTCTATGTCACACCTTATACAAAAGAAATGTTAGTGTTGATTGACTTGCTAAATTAAGAGTCTCGCTTGTTTAGAAACTAAAAGTATTTTCTATTTGCCTCTCATTTAATCAATACTTGTTTAATAGACATTGAGAATTGAATTCTCAAGAGTTTAATTCTTTGTTGTTTTCTTTTTTTTCATTGATATTATATATAAAAAAAAAGTGTTTACACTACTACAAAAATGTCCTTTCTGTACGGTTGAAAAAAGGATATAATCACGGTTGATCGACCGTTATAACGTAGAGTGTGGTAGTATGTGTCCGCTTCACCACCACGGATTGATAATCGTAGTAAAAATCCAGTAGTACATTACATATCACTACGGTTGTGAAAAATAACTGTAGTAAAATATAGAAGTCAGGGGTGTCTCAAATTCGATATTGGTTGGCCTACAAAAAATGTATTTTTATTATTTTCTATTCTTATCTATGATAGCATTTTTGGTAAAGAGCTATCATATGCTCAAAACCTTTCTTTTTTAAGTTTCTGCCTATAATAACGTTTTATTTTATAAATTACTATTTTAAATCCTGACAATTTTTTAATCTATAATACCTTATAATAGCACTCTACACAAAACCGCTATTATAGGTCTTGGAGTAATTTATTTAATAGTACTTTATAAATAAGTGTTATCAAATACGTTATTATAATTCAAAAATGTATTTAAGCTTAAAAATTTAAAACTTGAGAAAATGATTAATGAAAAACAACAGCAAAAACGCACAAGAAAACTCATTGAGAACTACTATCATAACATAAAAAGCATTTGTCCATTTTGATAACAAGTATTTTTTTTCTGGTTAAAACGACCAAAGTCTTAAATTACAATTATAATAATTTGGTGATAACAAAAACTATGTATAACGGTTTAATCCATTCAGTCGTAGGTTGTGATCATAATACAACACCATGAATTGAAGATATTGCAATGTGTAGATGCAATCACCAACAACAACATGTAAGTAATTAATAGAAACTTTGAGTAAAAATTTTAGATGTCAGAGAATTGGAACTTGGAGCTTTGAAAACATGATCATGAAGTCAATTTTTTCAACTCTTTCCTTTAATATTTAGTTTTAAAAAGTTTATGAACAATTATTAAAATGTCTGGGTTACAAACAAGATACTCTATCGGTCACAGAATGAGTTTCTTTTTAATCATTTCACACATAACAAAAATGACCATACTATTTTCTTTTAATTAGAAAATGATAATAAATGAACTATGAAAAATAATAATTATTTAAAATTATTTGATTAAGGACAAATATGTTTATTGCTATTAAGTGGATATTGTCTGGAATCATAATTTAAAAAATGTGATTTGTGAATTTGACTTTTAAACAGTTCCGAAGTTTACTCAAAAGTGTGTGTCTTGTACTCGTCCTTATGTATATCTGGTGGATTATATACAGTTTCTTATTTATATAGAGTGACAATTTATCCTATTTCACACCTTATACAAAAGAAATGTTAGTGTTGATTGACTTGCTAAATTAAGAGTCTCGCTTGTTCAGAAATTGAAAGTATTTTCTATTTGTCTCTCCTTTAACCAATATTTGTTTGACAGACAATGAGAATTCAATTCTCAAGAGTTTAATTCTTTGTTGTTTTTTTTTTTTTTTTTTTTCATTGATATATATATATATATATATATATATATATATATATATATATATATATATATATATATATATATATATATATATATATATATATATATATATATATATATATATATATATATATATAAAGTGTTTACGCTATACAAAAATGTCCTTTCAATACGGTTGAAAAAGGATATAATCACGGTTGATTAACCGGCATGTTACATATCACTACAGTTGTGAAAAATAACTGTAATAAAATATGGAGATCAGGAGTTTGATATCCAACATTATAATTTTGAGAGATTTCTGTAGAAAAATTTGTGTAGGAAAAACAAAACAAAAAAACTTTAAATTTTAATAAACTTAATATACAATTTCTAAAATAAAGTTTTTACATTGAATTCCTAACTTGTGTCTATAGACCACAAGTAAGGAAGTATTTGGATAGCTATCATATAAAACTTTTGGTTATTAAGGAACGAAATTTGTATCCACAATGACATTTGAAACATTTTGGATGTGGTGTGAAATATTAAGGCACGATTTGGAGATGGTTGTTTTTCGATGACATTACTTATTTCAATTATAATTTTTATGAATTTAATAAAGAGGATTTATTTTACTTAATATAAAGTTCAATTAGTAGCTAATTTCGCCTTTTATCAAATTTTATCCCGAATTCTTATGTATTCAGATTTGAAAACCCTTAGTTATCAGTTATATTATATTTTTTTAAAAAAGTAAACATTACTTGTAAAAAATGTCGATATTTAAGTTTTTAAATTACTATTTTTTTTTAAGTTTAATAATTGCTTTATTAGACTTTGAATAAACACTACTATGAAAATCACATTTCATTTAATTTAAAAATATATTTTATTTCGATTGAGTTTTGAGATAACATAGTGGTATGAAAATTTTACTATTTTTTTCTTCAAACCATTATCAATAAAGTGCAAAGTGGTACTTTCAACAACATCATTTTAAAACGGCGTGTTGAAATGAGAAATTAACTTTTCCACTCGATTGATATTACAATCGATATGAAAAATAATAAAATGTCTAACTTTTTGTTTTAGTGGGAACATTTAATCGAGAGGATAGATGTGGGAGGATCACTTTTTCTCTCTGTTGAGAGGTCTAACTGAATTCGAATCCACTATTTTTTTAATTTTACATATTTTTCATTATAACATGTATTTTTATGAAATATTATTTACATTCTATTTGATGTTCCTAACTATTTTACCGTTATGATAGTTAGTCATCTTTATTTTATTGGTTGCTTGAGTTGTAAATTACCTCGTGTATACATAGATGCATCATCAATTAAAGAAGAACTTAAGCCCATTATGTTTAATTTCAAATTATCTCTCAAATCCAAATATAACCTTGTACATTCCAGAATTATTTTATTGGCTGAGGTGTGAACTCGGGTCTAGGACTTATCTAGTTTTAGGAATATAAATCGGTTTCTAGAAGAGTGTAGAGCCCGTTTAAACAGAGGTCAAATTTTGGTTGCACATCCAGACCCGAATAAACCGAGATATAATTTGAATTGTCTGAGATATCAAACAAGCCATGTATAGGTCTCACCTTCCGTAACAGTATCCGAATAGCCAAAGGCCATGAGACCATTACAAATACTTATTGAATATGTTACAAATAATTAAATAGGAGGTTAGGTTTAGCATGCCATAAAGCCTATTAGTAGTGACTATTGGGAGAGCAAAGGGGGTCTATCTAAGGGGTCCTAGAAAAATGGAAAAAAGATATGAAAACATACACATAACACAAAATTGTATACACAAAACCAATCATTTGAGCCTCTCCCTGACCTATAGTAGGGAAGATACCCTTTTAATGATTTAGCAAGAACAAATCTAAATAGCAATTTTTGTACTATATTTTTAACAAAACAGAAATAACACATTATTTGTGAAACAAAACTATATATTACATACCAAAATGACACGTATCTTGTATCAAAAATATACATTGCAACTACTTTTCTTTATGAAAGTGAATTATTGGAATCCATGACAAACTTACACACAAATTAAAAAATAAACACAAATTAACCCATTGGCAATGTTAAAGCACATGTGGTTAAACAAGAAACTAATTTGAAACTATCCATTACAACTAGTTTTGTGTTTATTTGATCTTCTAACATTCATATAGAATTTTTATAGTTGCCATTAAATAATGTACACAAACGCAATGCAAGCTTAAGCATGCAATGTTCTATTAGTTAAAATAAGAAGAATCGTAAACTTAAGCAATGAAATACACCAACAACAATGTCATATAGTCTTAACGGAAGTTGAATTCAATTGCAGAACAATATATTAGAAAAGCTAGTAATAAAATCCTAACTAACTCTCATACCTTCTAACTACCCTTGAGAAGCTTGATCAAACTATGTATATCAAGCTTCATGCATTGTAACTTTCAATGAACAATACATACAAGATCTCATGCAAAACATGTAATCATGATTTCATCACCTTCATCATCTTCAATGTTCACTCTCATTCTCGTGATGGTATCAATCGCCTAAGGGACCAAATTCCGCTTGCAAAATCATCTTTGCTTTGTACGTGATCGTGCATCATTCATGTGTGTTAATCTTGAATTGTCACAAGTGAGCTTCGAAAAAGCTTCATGGTAGATCCAGACAGTGTGATGTAAGAAACATAAGATGTGTACAAATATGCGTAAACAATGGTGCACACGAGCTTGGGCAACATGTTTGTAGTGAAACTCTCCATCAAACTACAGAAGAACAACATTCTTCTATGGAATCAGCTGGTTGAAGGTGTGTTTTTGTCACACAAACTGCACAGAATCGTGGCTCATCCTCGGATCTCACCTGTGTTCAAAATCGATAGTGAGAGGCTCTCAAATATTGTCTCTAAAGAGTATGAGGCATGGATCGTTAAAGGTCAAATAGTTTTCATATGGTTACTATCTAACATTTCTGAAACAATTCTACCAAGGTTTCTTGTTCAAGGGCAAGCATGCATATGTGGTATGGAATACAATTCACAAGCATTCTCACTCACAAATGAAGGCAAGAGTTCACCATCTTTAAGTTGAGTTGAAAACCATCAACAAAGATAACAATTCTATATTTTAGAGTTGTTCTTCGCATTAGAGCAATTTCAGATTCATTACTAGTTGTTGGTGATCCATTCTTCAAGGATTACTGGAAGAATACAACCATTTCATCATGATGATTTATCACTACAATAAAAACGCATTTTAGTTTAGATAAATTAGTTTTGAATCTGATTCTGACGCTATTAGCGTTGAATTTACATTAATAAAGGTTGACGCTAACAAGTTTATTCATTTAACTTTTAAATTTCTTTAACACTAATGTCGACCTACGCCGACGCTACTATATTAATTTAGTCATTTAATGATTAACTAATTATTTGTTTATTGCAGATCTAATAGCGGTTTGAAATTTAATTTTATTGCTACGAAAACTATTTTATTTACTCCATAGTTTTTGTTTGCCTCCCTTTTTTTATGTATTTATTTATTTCAATACTTGAGCCAATGCTACATTCTCACTAAGTTATTTTTTTATTCCATATTAGTTAGTTAATTACTTAATTAATTAATTAATTAATTAAGTAAAACTACACGTGTTGATTATAGACGACGCTAAGATTTTCCTTTTCCCCATTTTTGTTTGCTCCTTTTTTTATTAAAGTAAATTAAAAGAATATAATTTAATTTGTGTCATTTTTTCTTATGTTAATTTTAAAAACTAAAAACATTAGTAACGTTGTGCCCTTAAATAAAAAAGTAAAACAAAAACAAAAATTAAAGAATAAAAAAAACAATAAAAATGAAAACATAAGGTTCATATATTTCATAGTTTTTTCCTCAAACATTATTCAAAATATGTGACGAACATCCTGAATCCAAGTATTATTGGTCTTTGAATCTATCTTCATCTCTTGTTATGACCATCAATATCATCTCTTCTTTTTTATATTTCGCAAACTTTGCATCACTTTCTTGATCCATTCGCTTTTCTGGACAATCACTTGAATAATGGCCATATTTTTTACAATTGTAACACTGAATCTTGTTAGGTTTTCGACCACCACCTCTTCCTCTATTCGCAATACCACTTCTTTGGTTGTCTTGATATGATATTCTCTAATTCGATACGTTTTCTTCGTGTTGATTTTCTCTACTAGTCGAATTATTGTAGCCACCTTTACCTTTGTTGTTGAACCACTTTCCTTTGCCTTTCTTATCTTTTGCTAATTGAGTATGCAAAGCCACATCACTCTTCGACTTGTCTGCAACTCTTTCAGCCATTCTTTGTTCGTGAGATTCAAGTGCTCCTTAAAGCTCTTCCTTTGACAAGGATGACATGTTCTTCAACTCTTCTATGGTAACTACCACATGGTCGAACTTCGGAGCCAAAGATCTTAAGATTATCGAAACAACTGCCCTTGTTGTTAACATCTCTCCATAAGTCTTGATTTGATTCACTAGTTTCGTAACCCTAGTGAAGAAATCAAATATGTTTTTGCTATCTTCCATCTGAAGCAATCCGTACGTTCTTTTATGAGCTTTTGACCACTTTATATTTCGACTATAGATTTAAACTTTGTAAATACCTCGATCACTTCACTTTTCTTCTTGATTAGGTAAGTCCATAATTTTCGACTAAAATCATCTATAAATGTAACAAAGTATTTGTTACCTCCCATCGAATCCATCTGGATTGGTCCAGATACATCATAATATATGAATTTGAGAATCTCCTTCGACCTGCTTCCTGCATCCATGCCGAAGCTATTCTTGTGGTGCTTTTCCTGCACACATTCCTCACACACTTCATTTGAAATGTCAATTTCTGGGAATACTTAAACCATATTTCTTCTCTTCAAATTTTTGATGTCTTTGAAGTTGAGATAGCCTAGTCGATAATGCCATATCCATTCATCTCTGCTAGCTGCAGTCAAAAAGCACTTGTGCTCCATCACATTAAGTTCAATCTTAAAGGTTCTATTTTGAGACAAGGGAGCCTTCAAGATTAACCTTCCATTTTCTTTGATGACTCTCATCATCTTCTCTTTGATCGAAACTTTATAGTTCTTTTCGAACAACTGCCCTATACTGAGAGAATTGCTCTTCATGCCTGGTATGTACAACACATTGGCAATTACTGACCTCTTTCCATGTTTCCTCATAATTATAACATCAACAATACCTTCAGCTGCTAGAGTATTGTCATTTGCAAATTTTACCATGTTCTTCATTGAGGGTTTTAGGTTGACAAACCAATCTTTCCTTTCAGACATATGTGATGAGCATCCTGAATCCAAGTACCATTGGTCCTTGAATCTATCTTCATCTCTTATTGTGACCATCAGCATCATCTCTTCTTCTTCATATTTTGCAAACTTTTCATCACTTTCTTGATTCTTTCGCTTTTCTGGACAATCACTTGAATAGTGACCATATTTTTGACAATTGTAACACTGAATGTGACTCTTGTCATGTTTTCGATCACCATCTCTTCCTATATTCGCAACACCACTTCTTTGCTTGCCTTGGTATGCTCTTCTCTGATTCGACACATTTTCTACGTGTTGATTTCCTCTACCACTCGAATTGTTATGCCACCTTTACCTTTATTGTCAAACCACTTTCCTTTTCCTATCTTATCTTTTGTTGATTTAGCCTGCAAAGCCACATCACTCTTCGATTTTCCTGCAGCTCTTTCATCCATTCTTTGTTCGTAATATTCAAGCATCCCTTGAAGCTCTTCCTTCGACAAATATGACATGTCCTTAGAATCTTCTATGGAAACTACCACATGGTCAAACTTCAGAGCCAAAGATCTCAAGATTTTCGAAACAACTTCCCTTGTTGTTAACGTCTCTCCATAAGTCTTGATTTGATTTACTAGTTTTGTGACCGTAGTGTAGAAATCAGATATGCTTTCGCTATCTTCCATGTGAAGCAATTCATACGTTCTTTTGTGAGTTCTTAACCTGACCTCTTTCACCTTCTCAGCGCCTCCAAACGATTTCTTCATAATTTCCTAGGCTTCTTTTGCAGATTCAATGTTACTAACCTTTTCGAAATTGTCTGGGCTGACACATTGGTGAATCATAAAGAGAGCTTTATAATTCTTATTTTTTGAATCTCTATATTCCGCTTCTTCTTCTTCTGAAGCCTGTTCATCAATAGGTTTTAATCCATGTTTCACAAGATCTCAAAGACCTTGAAAATAGAATATAACCTTCATCTGTTTGCACCAATTCTCATAGTTATCACCTTTAAGAATTGGAAGACTTGCTGGAAAATTTCTGTTAGTGTAATTCACTACCATCATTAATTTTCTTCTTCTTCTTCCTCAACCATTCTTGACCGTTATTCCCTTGAATCACTCAGTCGGAGCTCTTAATACCAGATGTTGGAAATCCACCAAAATCTATGATGAATTTCTATCAATCTTGATGAACAAGATTGTTATCACCACACAATAACAATGAAAAATATAAAACAAAGGAAGAAAGACAATGATTTTTTGTAGAGTTTCTATCTGCCCACAAACTGTGGAAAACTTTATTATTCAATTACAACATCAAATTCTATGAATACAATTTGATTGAGTTGATTACAAAAAATAGGGATTACTCCCTCTATTTATAGATTTAGGTTAGCTTGCTCTCTAAGACAAAAACCCAAAACTATAAAAGCCCAAGATACCTATTTTGGAACTAAATCAGATCTATTCTATTTTAGATCTAAATCTAAAATAAATCTGTGTATAATAAATTGTTTCCACTCTAAATCAAATATTTTCGACATTTCCTTGTCTCTATCGAGAAAACTGCTTCGACACAAGGAATTAATTTTAACACACCACCTAATTTATTGTGTATAAGCTATCTACATTCAGCATAGCTTATAATCTTCGAAATACTTTGACTTGCACTCTCTTCATCATGATGTTTGCAATCTGATTCTCAGTTCTGCAGTGTTCCAAGTTCATCTTCCTATCTGTTACCTGCTCTTGAAGATAGTGGAACCTCATTTCAGTGTGCTTTCTTTGACCATGAGCTATCGGGTTCTTCTTCAGGTTGATAGCTAGCATGCTTTCGATCTTCAGGTAATTGCTCCATGATCTTTCCTTGTTATTTCTTCGACCATGTTCACCACCCATGTTGCTTGACATGCACAAATAGAAGCAGTTATATATTCTACTTCGCATGATGATAATGCCACTACTGGTTCCTTTCTCGAACTCCAAGCAACTGGTGCACCACCTAGCATAAACATATATCTTGCTGTTGATTTTCGATCGCCAGCATCACTACACCAACTCGAATCAGTGTATTCCACTAACTTGCATTCTTTTCCCTTATCAGCTGCAGGAAACAAAATTCCATAGTCGAGAGTTCCTTTGAGATACCTTAGTATCATCTTCATCGCTGCTAGAAGATATACCTTTGGCTTCCTCATGAATCTACTTACCATACCTACACTATATGATAAGTTAGGCCTTGTGTGACAAAGGTATCTTAGTGGCATAATAAGTCTTCTATATTGGGTTGGGTCGACATCACCTTTATTTGCATCTTTCGACAGTTGCTGTCTTGGTTATGCAGGTGTCCAAGTCGAGTTTCATTCTTCCATCTCAAATCTCTTGAGAATTTTACTTGCATATCTTCTTTGAGGCATCATCAAACCTCTAGTGCTCTTGTAGAATTCGATGCCAAGGAAATATGAAATGTCATCCAGATCAGACATTTCGAATTCCTTGCTAAGATCACATTTCAAGTCTTTGATCCCTTTCTTGCAGCTACCTATTATTAACAAGTTGTAATATGGTGGAAGAACTGACTTTTTGGTTTTATCCAAATGTGTGGATAGCAAGAGTCGCCACTGACTATTCTTTTATCCAATATTTAGGAAAGGTGAAAAGAACAGGAAAGATCTTTGATAGATTTTGATTTCGGGGGGTAAGTTATGAAAAGGGAAGGTGTTAACACTCTTTTCATCTATATTTATCTACAGGCTCTTAATTTGTTAGCTCACTTTTGAAAATCTTGCTTTGTGTGTGTGATTTTTTTGAAAATATTTTGAAATCGCCAATGTAAGGTTGACTTTATAATGATTCTTGTATCAGTCCTCAAGAATGTATACAAAATGTTATTTTTGAAAATATTTATTTAAAAAAGTGTAGTGTGAAAAAGTTTTGAGAAAAGTTGTGAGCAACCAATTAAGAGTTTCTTACCCACTAAAATCTTTCTTATTCTTTTCCTTTTCCTTTAGAGATAGTACTATCCATACCATTAGTTGGTAGGTAGCCCTATCTATTGAGTGTGAAGGGACAGGCATAGGTTCATCATATGGTCATTGAAGGCAACAAGTAAGGATACTTTAGCAATTGTGTTGAAGGGACTGTCATCATTTTGTAGGCAACTCGAAGGGACTAGATCATTTTGTAGGAAACTCGAAGGGACTAGATCATTTTTTAGGTAACTCGAAGGGACTAGATCATTTTGTAGGAAGCTCGAAGGGTCATCGAGAGATTATGATATTTATTCAAAAGGGACATGATGATTTGATTGAGGGTATTTTGCTAAAGTATCCCCACTTTTGAAGGACGTGACCAATATCATAAGGCAACAAGAGAGGTTATCCTAAAGGTGCAAGTGTGTGAAGTGTATTAATTTAGTTATTTATCTTGAATATTAGGGTTTTCTAGATTATTTTTAGTCTTGCCACGCAAACCCTAGTTACTAGAAGTTAAATGTGTACAGAAAAATAAAGTGCAGAATGTAAAGTCCTAAGCTATTACATGGCTTTGGGAGAGGTACTTAAGTATAAAAATTTACGAAAAAGTAAACATATTCTATTACATCCTATGAGCAGTTACATAATTAGGAAAAAAATGCGAGAAAAAAAATCTACGCTATTACAATTAAAAAATGAAACCTATACAATTTTCTATGAAAATTAAATAGAAGGAAGAAATAAAATAGAAAAAGAATATTAAAATGTTTTATGATTTTTTTTGTAAAAAATAATTTAAGTTAATAATAGTAATTAAAACCTAAATCCTAATTTGTAAATAAAAATTTAAGAAAAAATTAATTACTAACTAAAACCCTAATCCTAATTTGTTAGTTATTAAGAAAAAAGATTAGGTTAGTTAATTTTTAATTAAAAAATAATTAAGGAATAATTAAGAAAGAAAATAGAAAAATTAGGTTAGAAAAATAGGGTAAAAAAAACTGCATGGGGCGGGTGTTGAACCCACGCCCCTAGCTTCACAAACTACACTGCTTGCCACTAGGCCAAGCACCTATTAGTGTTTAAGAAATGGGCATTGATTAATATATATATATATATATATATATATATATATATATATATATATATATATATATATATATATATATATATATATATATATATATATATATATATATAACCTGCACGTTAGTTTGAAAAATAACAAAAAATAACTATAAGATGCAGGGATCGAACCCACGCCCTTCACGTTACATGCCTCCATCTTAACCAACTGTGTTACGCTTCGTTTTTGTTATTAAAATATAACGAAACAAATATATAATAAAGCAAGCGAGCAAGGGAAGCGTCGGAGCCCTAGCTCTGGTCGTCTTCTCCGATAAGAGGATTTCAAACTTCAGGAATGATTTGCAATGGATGGCTTAGACTGAAGGTGGCTAGATCTTTCGTTTTGATTTTACCCTAGTTTTGACTAAAATTGAGATTTTTTGAGAGGGTGTTCTGGGGGAAATTTTCGTTTGTCCCTTGGTCTGAATGTGTTCTCTATTTATAATGAAAGATTTAGGTAAACAAAAGTGGAATCAATCTTTTGTATTTCGTGATCAAATCTTTGATTGAAGTTTTGCATGAAATCTTTCTTTTTTAGGCCAATCATGTACCAATCAATCTTTACACGTTTTTTTCAAGTTGTCACCAGCTTTTTAGACTTATGATTTGATTCAAAAATATATCTTCATGCCTTGATTCATTCACTTGGTATTTTATTTGATTTATTTTGCTTTCAATTGAATAAAATCAAAAATAAAAGAAATAAAAACCACAAAAATAAATGAATGGATCTTGGAGTCTATTACGAGGTCACGAGCATGTTTGGACCTTAAAAGATAGGCCCATTAGCCCAAAAATTTAAATTTGCTTAATTTGGATTTCATGCCTTTTCTCAAAATTTCCCAATCTTGGACTCTTTGGAAAGATTTCTCCTACAATCTTTATGTTGGTCATTTTTTAATTTGAAGCATTTATCTTGATGTAAATTACTTTGACAAAAAGTGTCTTTTTGTTGACTTTTAAAATGACCTGTAATGTTTTGGCCCATATCTCTCAAATGAAGCATTTTTTGCCTTGAGCTTAGGGAGAAAAAGTTGTATAGAATTGAATTTTCTTCAAAATGAGCTTTGGTTGAGAAATTCCTGATGAAGTATGTGAAGGTTACGCTTGGTCAAAGTTCAGTTGACTTCTCCTTAAGAAAACCCTAATTTAATAACTTTTGACTTTTGATGAATCTTGAGTTTTGTTGATGAATCATGATCAACCCTTGATAAAATGATGAATATGACTTTAAAATGTTGATGTTGACTAAAAATCTTGAAGTTTGACTATAAATTGGTCAAGATTGACTTTTTGCCCAATACAGTTGATTTTCAATCATCTGACTAATTGACTGAGCAAACTTGTGCTACAAGGATTAGAATTTGGCATGAGGATTCTTTGAGACATATGAGAAACTATGAAATCCACTTGAGGCATTAGAAGTCCAATTTTCCTTGAGAGAAGCAAAACCCTAGTTGTAGGCCAACTGCTTAGGAGGAGGGTTTGTCTGATCAATCCTTGAGTAGTCTTGAGCAATTGAGAACCCTATGAGAATGGGAGACCTATTAAAATAATTTGTATTGAATAATGGGAGGGAATTTTTTTGGGTACCACAGCTGCCCCTGTTCAATCTTCTTAAGTCTGAAGAGTTAGATTGGCATGCTCGTCATTCATGGTCTGAAGGTGG
This sequence comes from Vicia faba, assembly GCA_948472305.1. NCBI lineage: Eukaryota > Viridiplantae > Streptophyta > Magnoliopsida > Fabales > Fabaceae > Vicia > Vicia faba. Next base: position 3,324 of record CATIWC010001529.1, on the reverse strand, counting down.
AAGAGAATTGAACACCTAAGTGCCCATAAATTTGAACTCACATGTGCACAAAGTAACACTTTTGGGTGATTCTATTTCTTGAATGGGCTTGAAGATGCCATTCGGATAGGTGATAAAGTGTCTTCGGAGATGGGCTTATAGATGCCATCCAAAGTAACTATTGGTAGGAGTATCTAAATGAGTCTACACTTGACTTTATCTGAAGCTTTTCAGAATGAATCTATCTGATCCTATCTGAGGGAAATGCTTTTCAGAATGAATCTCCGAAGGAAATGCTTTTTAGAATGATGCTCTGAAGGAACTGCTCGTCAGATTTAGTCTCTGAGGGAGGTGCTTTTCAAAATAAATCTCTAAAGGGAGTGATTTTCAGAATAAATCTCTGAAGGGAGTGCTTTTAAGAATAAATCTCTGAAGGAAGTGATTTTCAAAATAAATCTATGAATGAAATGCTCGTCGGAATGAATCTCTGAGGGAGGTGTTTTTCAGAATAAATCTCTGAAGGAAATGCTCGTCGGAATGAATCTCTGAGGGAGGTGCTTTTCATAATAAATATCTGAAGGAAGTGCTTTTCATAATAATCTCTGAAGGAAGTGTTTTTTAGAATAAATCTCTGAAGGAAGTTCTTTTCAGAATAAATCTCTTAAGGAAGTTCTTTTCAGAATAAATCTCTGAAGGAAGTTCTTTTCAAAATAAATCTCTGAAGGAAGTGCTTTTCAGAATAAATCTTTGAAGGAAGTTCTTTTTAGAATGAATCTATGAATAAAATAATCTGGTCATGTAGATAGTCGCCCTGTCCTGTTTCGAGGATTGCTCTACAACTTGTCTATAGATGGATGATAATATTCGTCTGTTCGGGAACTTAACCTGAAAAGACAAAGTTAGTTTTATGCAATGTCATGATGCATGAAATGCATTGTGTAATGATGCTCTCAAAATAAATGAGAATACTTTATGTGTTTCATATGCATATGCTATGATATTCTGTAAATGATGTATGGGTGCAATATGTTGCTGGAACGTATCGGTAGCTTCGTATAACATCTTTGGTTGGGGAAAATAAATATCTGACTGTTGTTGGGGATGAAGAAAGTAGTTTCTCAATTTTGTTTAGAACGTAATTGCTGGGGATTTCCGCTTTCTGTTTGAGGACATTCTGCTTGAGACGTTCGACTTCTTCTTGGGGATAGAAGAATTCCAGGAAAATTGGTCGTTCATTGTTCTTTTGAAGGATTTGATTCTTATGTACCTTGATTGGTGACAAAAGAGATAGATAATCCTCTGATGTGTTGTCTAACCAAGTTTTAGATATGGATGTCAACTCTTATGGGGAGGACAAAGTTGAACGACATATAGCCGGGGAAGAGAATCCTATCGAGGAATTGCAATATCGTAGAAATAAACTCCGTTGGAGAAATAAACCCTGTAGACTGTGTTGAGGAAATAATCTCTAATTGGGATCGGGATTTCATAGGCTACGTTGAGGAGGTTTCCACCATACATTGGGGAAATGATCAAACTTCTTTATCCGTTAGGGGGCCTATTAGGGAAGATGATCATGTCGAGCTATCCATCGGGGATATAGAGGTGAATCGTTGGAAGATGCCCCAGTTTCTGTCTGATGGCATATTATATTTTCTGGGGAATATATATCTATTAGGGATGAGCTTGTGAAGATAGCTCTGTAGATATAGTTCTGTGGAGATTTCTCTATGGAGATTTTTGGATGACTTGAACATTATCCCAACTCCTAGAGTCTTTAGCAAATGCTAATTCTGTTTTTATGCATATATTTTGTTAACAGTAATCATGTTCAAATGCATATGTTCATTCAATGTAATCATTGGAAGTTTTTGCAAACAAAACTAAGAAAGTAAAACGATTTTGAATTTTGAAATCTAATTGCATTGATTCTGAAAGTTTGCCTATAAGCAGACTGTTTTATACAAAGATACAGAAATCCTAGTAAGAGAAAATCGTGGTAAGAATGAAGAAAGGGTACAAAGAAAAACAAGGAAAAACAGCTTTGTGGAAACGATCCCATCAAGTTTCAACTCTGTTATTGCCCCTATGTCTTCAAGCATCTCATCACTTTTTGTTGGAAGAAGATGGTTGAATTATTCTGTACCATTTGAACTTGATGTTAGTAATGAAGCTTTATGTAACTAGATGGGTCATCCAATAGGACATAGTCATACGCTTTAATCCCTAACTTTTGCTTGGACCGTCCTCTCGGGTTTTCAGTCCATCGGGATATCCTTTTTTTCCCAAGCCCCCTTTTCAGGTTTTCGACTTGCCGGATGTATATTATATATATATATATATATATATTATATATATATATATATATATATATATATATATATATATATATATATATATATATATATATATATATATATATATATATATCCCTAATTTTTTCCCGAACCCTTTTGGTTCGCCGGGATGCCCTTACTTTTTCCTAGGCTTGTCAACCTAGCATGTCTCTTTTATGCGTAGTATTTTTTGACTATGTTCGTGTTCACAGGGTGTGAAAAATCTTCATCGTCCATGGTAGTAAGTATCATAGAACCACCAGAAAATATATTTTTTTATCACAAATGGCCCTTCATATGTGGGAGTTCATTTGTCCCTAGGATCACCTTGTGGTAGGATAATGTGCTTTATTATCAAATCACCAGCCTGGTATACCCGATGTTTGACTTTCCTATTAAAGGCTTTGATCGTGCGTTTCTGACACATCTGACCATTACAAACAACCGCAAGCCTTTTTTCATCGATCAAATTTATTTGGTACAGTCGAGTCTGAGTCCATTCGTATTCATCTAAACGCACGTCTTTCATAATCATTGGGGAAGGAATTTGGACTTCAACAGGTAAGACAACCTCCATACCATAGAGTAGAGAGAACGGGGTTGCTCCAGTTGATGTACATACTGAAGTGCGATAACCATAAAGAGAAAATGGTAACATCTCATTCCAATCTTTGTATGTTATTGTCATCTTCTGCAAGATTTTCTTGATATTCTTGTTGGAGGCTTTCGCTGCGCCATTCATCTTTGGTCGGTACGGAGAAGAATTGTGATACTTAATCCTGAACTGTGTGCAGAGTTATGTGATCATAGTATTTTTAAGATTGGTGCCATTGTTTGTGATTATCCTTTCAGGGATGCCATACCGATATATAAGGTTGTATTTAATGAACCGAGCCATAATATTCTTGGCAACGGAAGCAAACAAGACTGCTTCAACCAACTTCGTGAAGTAATTAATAGCGACCATGATGAAACGGATGTCCATTGGAAGCAGTAGGCTTAATCTCTC